>JAEMWC010000541.1:592500-605837 GCA_016490735.1 Pachyseris speciosa | reverse complement strand
TGAAAACAGATTACTTGTGGCATACCACAGCGTCGGATGGTGCGTGTTCACGAGATTGACCAATCAGGATACGTTGATTGACCAACGGTGTTCGCGCCCGCGAAGAACAGTTTGAGAAATTCAATGTGTTGAAAATTTCGGGTTTCTCGAGGCCTGTCATTATTTTTCCCAGTTGAAATTCGTTAGAGCAAATGATATTACTTAGTGTGAATGATATATGAAATGAATCATATACGACCTGCGGAAAAGAAATCAAATGAAGAAGATCCGAAAAGAATCCTGAGAAAAAAAAACAACAACAACAAAAAAAAAAAAACAAAAAAAAAAAAACGAGGACTTCAACGGGGTTTGAACCCATAACCTCGCGATACCAGTGCGATGCTCTAACCAACTGAGCTATGAAGCCACTGAATTTTTTTTCAGCCTTCTTTTCGCAATTGCATAAATTGCGTTCACAACTGCGAGGATCATTCTTCATTTGATATTACTTTGTTGCTGGTTAGGTTACGCTTTCCAGCTGAAGCGTTTGTTCGGATCGCGTTTGTGGCCATTCCAAAGGTGATCACCTCGTGTGTTTTGCACGTTGTTTTAATCTGCTTTTAATCTGCTGAAGTTAAAGCTACTAACTGCTACCGGGTTTTGCCAAATTTGCGGTTATTAACTTTTCACATAGTCCGTACCGAGCGTCTCAATCCACTTCCGGTGCCACGTCAGTGCAGGAAGAACAGGGTACAGTTTCTACTCCAAATATTCCCAAAAGAAGGGATATTGTGCGTACTCTGAGCAAACGGTGTTACCCAGTATTAACAAGCGATGCATTGAATAAAAAGAATTGTGATTATTTGATGTGAAACATGGAATTTCCATTGCCATAACTTTCTTATATCAATGTAAATTAGTTTAGTGTCACGAGAGTATTCCCGCAATAGCTTCGAAATCAAACACACGGAGATCAATGTTTAATTTCCTAAGGTTCCAAACGCCTAAAAGTCGGACTTTTTTCATTGCTTGCGATAGATTTTCAAACAATACACACTTGGGGAGAAATTAAAAGTCAAATTTCACCAGTTAAGTTTTATATCAAGTACAGTCAAATACCCAGTCCTTCTACAAGGTAGTGATTTCCTATGAATTTTCTCCACGAATAACTGAAAAGTTTGAGAAGAGGCCTAGGTGTTTAACACTTTCAGCGCGCTCCATCACCCCTGTCTTACCACCTTCCCAGCCCAAGCCCCTCTCATTCTCTTTGTCTCTCCAGTTCGTGGTAGGGTTTTGCCCTAACGGTTCAACAAAGCCTGTTTTGGTTCTTGCAAGGCACGTGTCTTTCATAGCGGAAAGACAGAAAGAGGTTTTAGCTGTATGGCGATGAGTAAAAAAGGCGATAAGTTCTTAAACTATTGGTAATATAAATGGCGGAGATTGGAGGCTATGACAGACTGGGATATCTGCTAACATAAGTACAATCGTGAACGCCACGCGTGCTGCTAAGATCAGAAATATAGAAACCGGCCTTCTGGTGAGATGTATGACAGTTTTTTAGTCCTTAATTACTGACTAGGCCAAACTGTATTTCCTGCCTCTTCTGTTACGAGAGGCAAGCTAGCAGATTAAAAAAAATCGATCAAGAGAAGATAAATACTTGTTAGACTGGGCTGTTAGGAAATCTAACCTGTGATACTTGCCCAACTAATTACACTGGAGAATGTTGGGTACCAACATAGAGAGATAGAATAATAGTTTGTAGAAACTGAAATTAATAATAAGCTTAAAAATTGTGGTAAATTATGATAAGCAAGAGTGAGCTAATGGATCCAATGTAGCGTATTAAAATCTAGCTGTGAATCCCGCAATTGATTTGCTACTATAATTGCAGGGTGTTTGGATGAAATCTCAATTTTCTGTTGCGTGAGGATTAAAAAAAATAAAATAAAAATAAATTAAATAATAGTGTAATTACCGTTAGCGACACATATGCCAAGGCAACGAAGCCCAGGCACAGAGAACCAGTTTTGACTGCATTTCGTATTTTCTACAATTTGCACGAGGTTGTGGCTTCCAGTTGTTTTATGTTCTGCAGTACAGGCCTTGAACGAGCCCAGGGGGCGGTTGCGGTGAATGGGAAAGCGCATGGCCAGTAACGTCCATGAAAGATAATTATTTTGTAAAATGACCATTTAGGACCTCGACAAACAATAACAGAAAGATTTAATTTCGAATCAAATATAAATCGCCTCCTCTTCTGAAGCATTGTTATTGTTATGAATGAACAACGTGATTGCAAAGCATCTGGACACAGAGTCACTTACAACGATTGCTCACGTTAAAATGTAGAGCCCTTGATCAAATACAGCTTAAGTTTTTAAGTGTCTTCTTGCCTTTTGTTGACATTTCTACTACCAAATTATAAACTTCGGCACCTGAGTATACTCTAAAGACTCAGTTGTGATCTCATGTCAAGTTGATTTGCATTTACCATTTCTTCTCCCTTTCAGTTTCATAAAAGCGTTAACTGGCGTGGATCCCCCAAAACACGAATAAACTCCTTCGAGTCACAAGACTATTTTATTTCCTTGGTCTTTTATTCATTTCAGATGGTACTACTCATAAAAAAATATTTTCGCCAGAAAACAAAAAAACCATTGTTCTTCCAATTTTGTTTTCCAATAACACTAATTCCTAACCGGGTAAAGAACTCATATGTCATTTAAGAAATTTGTGGATCTTAAAGATTCCCTTTCGCGAATTTGCAGTATTAAGCAAATCAGTATCGTCTTTGTTTTCCCTTCTCAGGAGATTGTATCAGCCCAAATAAATTAACTGCAAAATGACTAAGAAACACGAAAAATATAATGAAGTAGTTATGTTCATGATATATACCGACTAAAACAAAAGGGAAGTAAGCCCTAGTGATTTCAGAAATTTGTACTTTTTCGTCTTCTTTTACAACCATTTAGCAAAGTATCAAGTAGTAGGTGAAAAATAATTTTCGTAAGTCATTTTTTCGTGGAATATGACCACGAAATACATTAGGCGTCATTTTGAACTTGCGACGAAAGAAAATGTTAAAAATTTTAAAGTACAATTTTTCTGAATACATATAATATTGATCAAACATGACTGTTTGCTTATCTTTTTTATGTCGTATGGCGAGGATGTGTTTACGCAAAAATATGGAGCTTAGCAACCTGAGCAAATATCATGGTTAGTAACTATTTCTTGTTTGCTGTGCAATAAAGCAAGTTTGTTTCAGTCCCCGTGGTAGGAAGGCGAAATATTTAATGTTGGAAGAAAACCGATAAAGATATATCACTTTTCACATTGTGCAATATTATAGCGAACCAATGAATGTTGAACAGTGCAGCTGTAAGCCTAAATATATCTTTTTTTCTTTGGTCAAAATCATTTTCTTTTAGAATGGCTAAAAGGCAAGACCTAGTATGGTTGCATTAATTGTACCTTTTGCCGAATATAATCTATAGAACGTATAGAATGAATCTTTCACTATGGACACGAGTGTTTCACTGGAAAATACACCTAGTGTAAAATTCTTACGAAACTACATCCGGGACCCAAGTGGCATAATTTCCATATCTCCATTGGTGAGGTTGTTCATGACGTCATTTTCCACTTATTATGTATTCATTTTTTGTTTATTTATTTGTTTATTTATTTATTTATTTATTCCCACACCATGGACAACATTACAATCAGAGATGCTATAAATAAATAAGTAAATAAATAAATAACAGTATAATAAAAGAAGAAAAACAATGATGGTAACGGTGTTGAGGTTGTTTGAGCAAATAGTTAGCGAAAATAGCGAGCGATAGATTCGTTAAGTCTCGTGAAATTTAGTGAGGGACAGGAAAATGCTAAAACGAAGGAACTGGTAGGAACAGTGAATATTTTCACTAATTTGGATCAAAAAAGCGGTGAATTTTAACAAAACAAAAACAGTTAAAAAAGACGGCGAATAGTTATCAGTGACACTGACGAAGGCCAATAAGCAATTCTTGCATGAGCTTACGTTTTATAGTGCTCCAATCGGGCGCGGGATTTAGCCTTTCGTTGCCGATTTAATAGTCGAAAATTTATTGCTGTATTCAGTATGAAGGATAGCTGCAAAATTGTAATATTAGCCATCGGGCTTACTTTTTGGAGAAAAAAAATATTAACATTGAAATAATTCGTGTTTTCACTGTATATAATAAAAATCAAAATAAAAGGTGGCTTGCAGATTTGAAAATGAAAAGCAATGTTTTAAGAGGGATCCAAACTAATTCATTTGCATAAATTCTGAAATAATTTGAGAAAATTTATTAAACAAATAAGAACGCACTCTTCAAAACGCTCAACTTGCAATGTTAGACTGATTTTCCCGTCCTTGCATTTTTTAAAGAGAAAATTGATCTATAATTCACGATATGTTGCGGTTGTGTTTTTCTCTTCCTTCTGGTCTCTAAACGCCTCTCTTACTAATCTTCAACTTTAAAACTGATAAATCGAAGGTCTAAACCTGACAAAATTGACCAGCTTCAACGTTTTAGAGTTATTTCATTCATCCACAGGAAATGTTTGGAAAAACTTCAAATGAAATCCTAAAGTGTGATCAATGAGAAAAACGAAGCATCAAATGATCGAAGGTACGTGACAGCCATAAACAGTAATTGAGTAGCAAATGTTTGGTTACCCTGCCGCATTTATTCAAGTTTTGTGTTTTGCTCTGTTTATAGTATTAGTTTGTTGCTAAGTTATTTATTGAGTCTATAGCTACATATTCATCTTATTTTGTTATTTTGTATGGCAAAGCTAATAAAAATAAAAATAAAAATAAGTCCTCGGACCCATGAAAGGGAAGAAGTAATACCATGCTGGAATAAGACGGATAAACTGAACACAGAAGGAAACACCAATTATTTTTAACTACATGATTTTATTTCATCATATCAACTTTCCTTCGACCTCAGTACATGCTTATGTTCTTATCAACCCACTTCTTCAATTTGCGGACCCTTGCGTAGACGCCATATTTCCCTGGGGAAGCACATCCGCTCCCCCATGATACCACACCCTCAAGGAAAAACCTGCCGTTGTCTTCACAGACCATGGGACCGCCTGAGTCTCCCTGGCAAGAGTCCTTGCCACCACGGTCAAGTCCAGCACAGACCATAGAGTCATGGATGCTGGAACCATAGGCTCGTTTGCAGGTAGATTGTGTGACAATCGGCACAGAGACTTGCATGAGAACTTTCGCCAGTGAACCCCAGAAGACAGCGTCCCAAATCCTTAAAATTAGACGAAACAGAAATTAAATGTGTCTTCAAATGCGTTTTGCACCTTATTCTTGGTTTGCACGTCACACAAGTATCACGCAAATAAAAAATAAAATCACTTATCATTCATTAAATGAAGTCAAGAAATTGAGATATTGTAGAAGAGTAATAAATAAACAACGTTTCCAAGTTTCAAGGTTGTGCGATATTCCGAGCTCGAGTTATTCGGCAAAGGTTTTCATTCAAAATTATAGTATTTAGTATGGAGACGCCATGTTGGTGTCCCTCTAAGGGGCACCAACATGTCAGCCGGAAATCCAGTGGAAACATCTGGACTTTAGTTTGGCTCTCTCAAAACATTTGTTTTCTCTCTACTACACTTGAAAACATTCGTATATACACTTCTCTTAACATATTGGTTATTCAGAACTCGAAAACACGAGGAGAATCGATATTTTCGTGCACTTGACATGTCTTTCACAAACAATCCATATGTCACGCATTGTGTAAAACTTAAACTGCTCTATTTTCAAAACAAAGCAGGTTACCGAGATGAAAACAGGGCAGCAGATATATCTTTAAAATGTCTTTTACCTGATGAACGTAACTGACTCAAAACTTTTTTATTTTAGTTTTTTTCTAAAGTCACGTACAAATCACCAATTCCACACTAGAAATGGCAAAGTCTAGGACATATTTTTCTTTGACGAAGAACTAGCAATCGCTACTTCGCGCCATCATAGTTAATAGGAGGGAGGGGGGGGGGGGGGGAATGGTTATGAAGCCCGGCAAACATCAAAGGAGCAAAACAAAGAGGCCAAGATTTATGTTGGACGGCCCATGACAGAGCACATCTTTTGTTTTTCACTTATGTACTATGCATGGATTACGTAATCGCAATGTTTCTATTGCTTAGTTACATGAACACGCGTAACCACCTATTGTTATTGTGCACTGTCAACCCCCAAAATGGCAAACAAAACACATAACAAAGAACTTTGCTACTTTTCATAACCAATTCCCTCTATTAACTATGGTGCCATCATAAAAGGGTGTTCAATGACTAGTTGTGGCTAATGTGTGCGTGTCTATATTGGTTTGTTAAACATGTAAAATATACTTTCTCTTAACTGGCTGCCTGGTATTTTTAACTCTCACGTTATTTCCGGTAGCCTGCACCCCTATCATTTGGTGTAACATTGTAAATTCTTCTTCCTTTTCTTTTTCAACTTCTGGCGTGAAATAAAGTGTTTTTGTTGTTGTTGATCCCATCAGAGAATGTCCCATAGGCTAAACACTGTCGTACCTGTAACCCAACATTGCTTGCCATCGATTTCTGTCAGACCCTCGCTTGACGCCGGCAAACAGGCCAGTCCAACTGCCCCATTAATTTGAGCAGGCTTGTTCAGTTTCAGCATGGCGATATCATGAGCAAGACCAAAGGGTCTTTTATAACTTTCATGAGAGATGACTCTCTCTATGTTGAAATCCTGCTCGGTGCCAATGGTACTTGAACGATAGTGAGCTCCAAGCCTGGATATTTGTAAAACAAACAAGAAAGAAAGAGTTCGCGTATTTTATTGTAAACTTTATTTGGCTGAAAATAGTAATACCTTGCGGGCTAAGTAACGCAAACTTTTAAGTATTTTCTTACTGAAATGATGTTATCTCAGCTAATTTATTATTATTATTATTATTATTATTATTATTATTATTATTATTATTTATATATAATACCTCGAAATTAGCTGGGGAGCTGTCTCGGTCCCTGGCCTTGTAAATTGCAATTTATTTTGCGGCCACAACTTTTTATGATTGGTTAACGCATTGACAGTTAATTGGCAGCAGACGTAATCGGATTACTAGAAAATCGGTGTGCGTAATGCAAAAACCTGGGGCGCTTTCCATTGAACAAAAACCACCGACGACGTCCCAGAAGAGGTCACGTGCAATGACATGCTGAATATGCTTCGTCCGCTTATCGGTTTTTCCGCTTGTTCACGTGAGCTAACGCTCGGTAGGGAGACTAAAACCGACATCTATCGAGAATTTCCATCAAAGAGGATGCACTCAAAACGTATTCCTAAATTTTCAAAACTTTTCCCGGAACTTTGCCCGTTCCATTCATTTTCGAAATCTCGAAAATTTTGGCTGAATGGAAAGAGCCCCTGGGTTATAGAGCAGGCGTTCCCTCTCTCCCCTTCCCAAGCCCCTCTCCCTCTTCCCTTTCAACGCTTTTCTTGATACGGTAACGTTTCCGTTGAACACGGTTTTGAGATTTTTTTTTGTAACAAACATTTTACAGTTTCATACCATGTAAGCTTTACGTTTTTATTATTATTACTTTTTAGTCAGTTTTCACTGTTTTCTGGGGTTACTGATATATCGAGAAATTCATAATGGCGTATGCAAAATGGGAGCTGTACAACACTACTAGCATGATTCCCTGGTGATTTGGCGTAATCATCCTACATGTATGTTTGTGGACGCCAAGAGAAACACCTTTGTATGCACGATAATGATACCTTCCACGTTTCACTGCCGTGTAGTAAATGCTCTTGAAGTTGCTAGTGAGTTACATTGTGTCCACATAACCAACCCCGAAAAAATAATAAAAACCCAGGTTAAGTGTAGTCAATGTGGACTGCCTAGTTTACTACAAACAGCGGCCAAAAGGATTTATGTCTGTGGTTGACATCTCAAACAGAGCGTCGTTAAGTCAAATGATGATTTTCAGTGAGTGCGTCCTGCATTGTTGTTTGCTATACATATACTTAAAACGTTTAGTTTCGCAGCTCACCTTACGCGTATCGATGAAGCAGATTTGCGAGAGACGCAGTGAGCTGCGGTGACAACCCACTGGGGATGAACCAAAGTTCCCCCGCAGAAGGTAAAACCACTTGACGTTCGGACTTGCGCTTGCCAAGGCCAAGCACCTTTGGGGGCCTCGGTGCCCCCGACAATCCTTGCGTTTGGTTTGTAACCACATTTTCCTGATCCATCGCCTCCACCTCCGCCTCCACCATCACCTCCGCCGCCGCCGCCGCCGCCACCACCACCACCAGCGCCACCGTCACCGCCTCCTCCACAGTGTTTACAGCTCTTCTTGCAGTTAACTTTCATGTACTGTTCATATTTACCTTTACAGTATCCTTTGTTGGCCCATCTTTGGCAGTTATTATTCTTGTCCCCACAAGCTGAACGCAAAGAAAAAAAAAGATTTCAAAAAGGTTGACATAGTTTACATTCGTTCTTTCGTACCTTTCGTGAATATCCTTGTGCCTTTGTGTGTTCCATTTGTGGACAATTGCATTTACTTAGCACATATCTAGACTTTATCAATTTGGCAAAAGGCCTTGATATACAAATTCTGTGGTTCTCTTCACTCGCGTCGTGTAAATGATATTGCACAGAAGTCTTATCATTCACCAGTGATTCATGCTTCACTGAAGGCGGTGTCTTTACAACTTATAGTTAACCCGAAGACTGAAGCAAACTTCACAAAATAAAGCATAAAACAAAAACAAACAAAACAACACAAAAACAAGCAAATAAAGGAAAAAACACAAAACAAATAGTACCCTAATACCTTCATTAGGCTTTAATTTGAGGGTCATTTTATAAGAATTAAGCCGGAGTGTCGTTTCTCCATAAGGTTTTAATTAGCAATTGAATATTTTCGTGAATTGCGATTAAGAATATTAAGCTCTCTTACAGCCTCCTCCTCCTCCTTCTCCTCCTCCCTCGCCGCCACCACCACAAAAGTTACAGCTCTTCTGGCAATTCTTCTTCATGAAGCCGACGAAGCTATGCTTGCAGTATCCCTTTTTAACAAAATAAGAGCAAGAGCTGTGCTTGTCTGTGCAACCTAGTATAAAAGACAGCAGCAAACGGCAAGTTGATATGAGTATCTTCCATTCGCTAGTCAGTGGATTTTGTTATGCGTTTGTGAAAGAAAGATCAGGAAAATGAAAGGATAAGTTAAGATAAGGTACAAGTTTATTGTGCAAATACGCTTAAATGGCTATGGTAGGATGTCACAGGCCACACATGGCCAGGCACTGAGACAGCTCCCCAGCTAGTGTACAGGTACTACATATGGAATAAAAATAAATATAGCTGAAATAACATCATTTCAGTTAGAAAATAATTAAATTTTTGCATTACTGTGCCCGTCAATGGCATGCGAGCTCAGAAATTCAAAACCAGCCGGCGATTTCAGCCAAAAGCAAATAAAGGGCATGCAGGAAAAATACAAAAGTCGGCAAAGTACACCAACTTCCCCAATGACAGCGCGTGAACTAACCATTTCAAGCCCCGATCCTCCCCCCCACACTCTTCCTCCTTAAATTCAAGAAAGAAATGCTGTTTCCTGTGAAGCAATGAACGGCGGCAGGACAAAATCTACCATTTTGGATGGAGTTCGACTTTGTGCTCCAGAGTGCAACGATGGCTTGTCTCATTTGAAGATGAAAGTTATTTACATGCATACATGGCGTAGAATCATCACCAAAGCCTTGAGTCTAAGGATATCCAACAAACCCTCTTAACATTTCCTAAGAAAAGCGGTTTAAATTTGTGATAAAAATGAATCTAGATTTGGGAGGCAAATGTGTGATTTGCACTTAAGATTTGTTTAAATCTCAAACAAAGTTACGAGAACCCAACAGGAAAGACCTGATAACATTCTGATCGAACCCAGAATTATAACACATTTGACAGAACAGAAAGTTATCATAATTATCGTCATCGTCCTCTTCTTAACCAATCATACTCTTTCAAGCACGTAGCGTTGGGTATGCTATTTTGTAAACGAAAATATGCGAATGACTTACTTCCCCCGCCACCGCCTCCTCCGCCGCCGCCTCCACCGCCACCGCCACCGCCACCACCTCCACCTAGCGAGAAAAATGAAAGGATGCTTTAAAGCATGGTACTTAATGCTTAACTATGACAGTCACATCGTCAAGCCTTTATGGGCTTTCCAAATATTAATTTCATTTGCTACCATCTGGGACGTTTACGGCGTTATTGAATTCTGTTTACTACTTTTTTTGACTTTTCTATAGCAGTCGCATTCTGGAACACTTTTTTTTTTTTAATAGTTCAAATACAATAACTTTTAACATTATTTACGCCACAAATAACTCGTAAAACCGCACGCAGAACAGTAAAAGTGTCTTCGGCGTGCTTTAGTCTTATTTTGAAAAAACAAACAAACAGACAAACTAAGACAAGAAATACGTCGGTGACTAGAAATATATCCAGGTATCATCTTTTCTTAACTAATTAATCAAATGCACAAGGTACTGAGCTGGGATAGGATTTGTGGCGAGTTATGTTGTTTCCACCAAGATCATGTGTGGCACGTACCCTATATTCCACGTACTCTACGTAACAATTTCCCATTTGACCACCATGAAAAGAGAGATTTGTATCCCTCGTTGATGCATGCAAACGAATTTGGGTTTGTCTTCAGACAGTTATCTCTCCCGTTAGTTTTCCTGTTGACTGATCACTTACTTTGGACATAGCCATTGATCCAGTTTACGTAAGAGCTGACCCGAGCGTACACAGAGTACGTGTGTCCGGGGCACGTTCTGCTTGTCACCCATGAGGCCGCTCCACGGACGACCCATTTTTCACCCTCTAGGCAGGACAAAGGGCCACCACTGTCACCGTTACAGACACTGCTCCCCTTTCCTCCTACACACACCATGGAACTCTCATCTACGGCTCCTCCGTTTGTCCGTCGACACTGACTGTGGCTCGCCACTGGAGCTTCAGCCTGTTTGAGGTAAGGAGCAAGGGCGTTGTTGTTTCCACTAATGCGTCCCCACCCTGGTCAAGGAAAGCAAGAAATGATGGTTAGATGTCATTGAAACACGAGAGGTAGAATAGAAATACAGTAGAGACAAATTTTATTACAGTGTGTTTGATAAGAAAGGGATAAAAGGTCACGCAAGAACAGTCTCCAGTGATGGATTGACTCCTGAAGGTTTGTGGAATGTTTTCAAGTATGCTATAAATAGTTTTGAAAACTAAGTAGTTTTAATTATTAGTGCACTTTGCAATATTTATGTATAACGTTTGACTCAGTTACTGATGAATTATTGCTTACAGTCATTTCAAAATTTCCAGTGATCATAGTTGGTGCATTGAGTATGAAGTGAATATTATTTCGTTCGTGGATTATGTTATCTGCCGGGTAAAAAGCATAATACTTTTAACTAGTAATAGGAGCTGACGTAAAAATCCAGCTTCCCTGAAAAGCTTTCAGAAACCAAGGAAGACAGTGTTTGAAACAAATATGGCAAATAGATCGTAAGGGGTCGAGACTCGTAACTAGACTAAGATGAACTCGGTGCTACCTAGAAACAACTCCGCCTAACGCGGTTAGAGCGGGAATCGAACCTACATGAGGCATCCAGCGTCCCAACGAGTCAACCATGCACGCTGCCTCCAGGTAGAGAAGTCAGAAGAAGCAATGAAATCTTAAACGATTTCAAGAGACTAGGACAGGAAGGAAACTCATGATCTAACAAATTCTTGAATCACGCCCAAATCAAGAAAGCTGGGAACTGACCGGACATTACGGACGTTATGCTACAATAATTAGAGGTGGTAAGGAATGGAGAATTTGAGACGGGACTTTTTTATTGCGACTACACGGCATTTTAACGCCCGAAACTACAATCGAGACAACAAACGGTTTCGAGCAAACAACTATTCCAAACTGTGACACTCGTAAAAATTTGGCTCAAGCTTACGTTTTGAATGATTCTCCACCACTACAGCAAAATTACCTGTAACATAGCATGTCGTTCCTAGACTGACACGTGAGCCATGGGTTGGCAGGCACACGGTACTGACTTTATTGTTTAGAGTCGCTGGGCTCGTCAACTTCAGTAGGGCAACATCATGACGCAGGTGCCGCATGCTGAATTGAGGATGTTTGATGACGCGTGATATTTTATAGACGCCCTCCTTACTAGTCCTGCTATGAGCGCCTATGTAGATAAAATTAAAGGTTATAAGAATCAGTGAAATTGCGGTGAATTTGCAATGCTGACAGTGGAGAAGAAAATGGTGGGAACAGGCGGGGAAGGTTGTGTTCTCCTCCGCTCCTTCGCCCCCACTGTCCTCGACTCCGAGTCAGTTACCACTGGGTTTCTCCTCTGAAGGCAATGCCTGAAGCGCATCGGGGTGAATAAACTAATAACTAACTAACTAACTAACTAACTAACTAAATAAATAAATAAATTCATATATAACGCCATATCCATTACTTTCCATAACCCTTTACAATACATTCAAAAACTCATTAATAATTCATAAAAATATCAGCTTTGAACGTTTATACCTGGTGTCAATGTATAAAGTCTCTCTGAAACGTCTGGTGGCGGTTTTGATTGCAGTCCCAGATCATTCAGGTGATCATTGCTTCAACAATCGCACTAGTTTAGTTCTCATGGTTTTTAAATTCGCTTCGTTCTGCGTAAGCAAAACTTTTGCTTGCGACGCACACTCTGGCGGAGTTAATTGGATATAAGCAAAGCACTTTATCCAGTGCTTCAACTGTTGCACTGGCCGAGTTTTAGTGCTTTTAACGCGCTTCATTTTAAGACAAATTCGTTCAAATCTCGCGCCACAGAAATAATTGTTACGAAAATAAATTGTTCTCTTTATTCATTTCTCAGGCGCGGGTGAAAGTTTGTTTGCATGGGAAACGGAAGATAAAATGAAACTAGCGACGCGCTTAACTTCTTTCACCCGCAACAACCGCTTTGGATATGATTTTGTGATCTATTAAGTGTTTCATTCCGAATTGAAGCGTTTACTCTAGACATTTGAACGAAATGAAACGCCGTGCATTTTTCCTTCCAAACCAGTGGGGTTAATAAACTGAAACGAAAAGAGTGAACAATCAATAGCCCTTATGCGTGATGACGTCGCGATTTCTTTGGTAACTTCAAAGCGAGGCTTGGTGGTGATGGTTTCGCGGGAATATTTAAGAAACATATAGGACACATCGGACATGACTGTAGGAAATTCGCCTAAAAT
>JAEMWC010000541.1:490000-590000 GCA_016490735.1 Pachyseris speciosa | reverse complement strand
TTTATGCTGATGACTGATTTGGCTCTTGGTGACCAAGGAATACATGTTGAAAGGATCTATTTTGATGAAACATGGCATGGAACTTCACTACCAAAACTAACTGATTTCTATTGTAACTACATCATGCCAGCATTAGTGCAAAAATCTTAATTACTGTAAAAGAAATCACAAAATTTAAGCTAAGGTATGTAAAATCTACTAAAAAATTCAATCTCTTATCAGAATTTTTATCAATCTGGTGTCATACCCATTATCAGCCTCAATCCCAGTCATTCTCAGTGCATAGTAGAATGTGATGTTGCCTATTGAGCTGATTGGAAAGATTCACAAATATATTTCTCTTAAAACTTAACTCACTTGTGAAGGGTATTAATGTCTGGGAATAAGGCTGACTCACTTGGCAGTTAAAAAAAATGTTTGCACTTGGCAACATATTTCTACATGTACACATGAGACTGTAAATCTGTAGCCTGCGAGCAAGCTCTCCCGACGGGTAGGGGGCGAGGAACAGCTAAATCTTGTTCAAGCATTCCAACACGCAGCCTAGTCAACACCAGAAGTAGCTCATCTTCAGGGGTCAGTTTCCTTGACGGCCCAGATTTAGAACCTCCCAAATCTTCATTGTTGAAATTGGAAGCACTTGATGATCCCCAGTAGGTCAGATTGTTCATTCCATCGCCCAAGAATTCCAAAAGGCAACAAAACTGTTCTTCAGTGAAACCGGTATAAAATTTAAAAACCTTTGGATCTTGTCGCAAATTCTTCACGGAGAATCTCTTGGTTTCTAAGGCAGCTTCGGCTGTTTTCCTTCGGGCAGTTTCGCTCTCCAGGAATAGCTCTAATTCCTTGATTCTCCTTCTCAAACGTTACTAACCGGGGTTTTATTACGTCTGCGACGCAGGCTATTGCGGATAAGTGTTATTGAAAAAGTCACACCTCCCTTGTAAGTGTCCGACCGCGTTGCCGGTTTAAAATTCAAAGCAAAGCAAACAGTAGACGGAAAAAATCTCACCTTCACGGTTACTCAACACAGAATTATCATGAATACGGTGAACGTTTCGTGTTCCTAGAAAAGAGGATTTGTAACGCGCGGTCTCAGCGAACACGAGAAATTTTAACCACATTAAATACGAAAACTCCGAAGAGACTCGCGTGCGCTTTCAGCGTCCACCGAATAAAAAAAAACGTTTACTTCTTCTCGAAAAGGTGTCAGTTTGACAGCTTTCATGAGACGCTTTTAAAAGTTAAATTTGCAATACCAAGTTGAGCACGTTCAGGCGTTCAAGTTAAAGTCAGCGCGTGCTTGATAATTTGCGTTTCGTTTCGTTAGGTTCAATAAGGATAACCCGTAAAAAACTTCTACCAACAGATTCGCAGATAGAGCACCACCAGTATCACGATACGAGTACCACCTACACAATTGTCGTAAGGGCGGATTCGATAACCCAAAGCACAAGTAATCTCATTTTGATAACGCCAAAAATATATTTAAGAAAACACATGTAATGCTTGGATGACACATAAGTTAATTCTTCACCTGGGTACCCAAGTGAAAATAGATTCTTCCAGGAACAATCTAATTCTCCCCCACCCCCTAATAACACCTGTTTTGCACGCCGGAAATTTCCGATCAGTCCTGAAATCCTCGGCGTAGTCTCGGCAAAATTCCCAACGCGTCGCTGAAAACAATAGGGTTACTGTTCCAATCTTAATAGGTGAATTTAGGCCGGTACAATAGACTATTTCTTGATACGATGATGTTTTATATTAACTATGAATGGTAGCTAAGTGAATGAAGAAACAAGCAGTGGGATTAAAATCGTTGCAATTTCTGAAAAAGGCGAGTACACTCAAATGAGTACATATTCGAAGTTAATTTCAAAGTTGGAGCTTAGTTAGAACTAGCCTGCGTAGCTGGCGGTATTGTGTACTAGGCGAGGGAAATTTGGCGGCGGAGCCGCTGACCAGTCGAGTGAGAGCTGGCGGCGGAGCCGCGAGAAATACCGCCTGCCAGAGAACCATGATTTTTCGAATGCCGCCCAATTAAATCAGCCAATCAGAGTGAAACCTGTAATTCGAAACTTCCGATTATTTCGCGCGAAATGTTTGGCTCTGCATGTTGGTGATCTACTGCGCGCATGGCGATCTCTCACAGGGAATACTTAAAATCGAGGGGAAATACTCCTACAAAGCCAGTTAAAGGAGGAAAAGCCAAAGAGGAGAGCGTTGATGACTTTTGTAGATTGTGTGGTGTCAATTTCAAGGTAAAATTTGGTAACTTTCAGAAGAGTAGAAGATATCTTTCCACGGAGAATTTGTTTAAACCTTCTGGCCGCGCGAAGCGAGACGGCAAAACATTAGCAGAAATTTGCTCCGAAATTGGCCTGAACATTGTGGAGTCTAGTCTTGCATCGAGTAGAGTTTGTCAATCTTGTGGCAGGAAAATATTCAACGCTGCTGAACTTTTCCATTTCATTCGCTCTGGCTTAGAAAAAAATGTGGAGGTGCCGCTCATTTCTACGCCGCACAAAAGCGATTCACAAGCAAGGATTAAACGCCTTCTGCCTTCATCCGTATCCTCGCCGGACAGAAGTCCTCAACCGAAAAAGGGTATAAACCGTGGAAGTTCTCCCTCTAAGAAATCGCTAAATTTCTCAGGATCGACTCCTCTGAGTACATCAAACACAGAAAATATGCCTTTGGATGTCAGCCAGGAAATTATCACACCGCGCGATCGACACTTCTCTTCACAAATGAACATAGAAAATTTGTGTGGTAAACAGACCACTCAAATTAAAGTCTTGATAGTAAATCCTAATGGTCGCATTGACTCCCACTGTTCTTTTGACGACGAAACTAAATCCATTATTTTAAATGCCTGTCGAAAGAACTGGAGCACCGTTGCAAATATGATCATGAAACATTCGCACGTCCGACAAGAACTCGAGGAACCTTTACGAAAGGCAGTGGCCGGCGAGTTTAAAGAGTATTGTCAAGACACCACTGATTCAATATTAAAGAAGTCAAGCCCGGAAGATCTGTCTGCTTTCTCAAACAGATTTCTTGCACACGAAGTGGGAACGTGGTGCCCCTTGTGGATGGCTTGTTTGAAAGGTGCGTGTAATGTTAAGGATTTCGCAGAGGAAGACGGCAAGGTAATTAATTCTGTCGCCTTGTCGAGTGCAGTTGCAGCAAAGTGTAGAAATCCCAAAATGTCTGCAGCAGCCTATCGCATTTCAACAATTATTTTCCACAGTGGTGTAAAGCACGAAGATCTGCGGCTTTTAAACAACTTAGGCGTTTGTATGTCACCGGACTCGATCGTTGAGCTTCAGAAAAAAATGGGAGAGAACTGTGAATCAAAACTACTCCACTGGAAAAATGAAATTGAAAAGGTGAAGGGAGCGAGATTGTTGCTAAACGAAGTGAAAGAAAAGCAAGTGGGAATTCACGATGATGAAGAAATGCGTATTGACATCGACTTTAGCGAAGAGACTCTGAAGTCATACAAGTTTTATGGGCCAAACATCTCTACATACTGCCAAGATTTGTTTGTATTTAGTGGCAAGAGTGTAAGGGCCTTGACCGACGAAGATGTTGCCGCAGCTTTGAATGAACTTGCGAACGTGAAGTTGCCTTTTTACAGGTAAAATATTCTGTTGTTGTGATAAAAATAAAAAAAAGAGTTGTCTTAATACGACCTCATTGCAGAAACCTAACAATGCTCAGTGATGTTTAAAGCTGTAGAAAATATGGGCTATTATGAACCAATCACATTCCAGCAAAGTAGTTTCTGGTAAAAAATAATATTTAAGTTTTCTGTTCATGACAGTCTTTTCTGATCGCAATTGCTCCTTCGCAATGGCAAAAACGGTGAATATTAGGCTTTTGCCGAACCCTGTGGGCAAAATTGCCATGACGTCCCGTGGGGGTCTGGGTCTGTCATGGCCGAGTAAGGACGCACATGAAATTGCTCCCGCTTTATTTGTTTTTTTCTTTGCAATTATTTGTTGTATGGCCGAGTTTCTTGATAGTATATTCAAGCGGAAGACTAGAGGAAGCAGTAGTAGCTCGGAAAGCGGAGTTTCAACGCCGAAAGAAAAAAGAATTTGCAAGACTCCATCGGAACCACCAGACGAAATCAACATGGCGCTCGAGATGGCAGAAGATCTCGCCTCGAAGATACAGCTTGTCCTACACAAACTCAGTAGCTTAGAAAATATGGTCGAAGGAGTCTTAAAGAAATTCAACACCTTGGAATCCTCCGTAAAAAGCATTGAAGGAGAACTTGCCACACTAAACGCCAAAACTAACGCAGTCGAGAAGTCGGTTGGAGCAATGGATAATAGCTTAAAATTTCTAAACGGCGAGATAGAGGAATTGAAGTCAAAAGCCAACGAAAGTGAAAGGAAAATTAAATCTCTTAATGACCGCATCCTCTACCAAGACGTCTACAGCCGTCGTGAGAATTTACGTTTCTTTAATATCCCGGAATCCACCGACCCAACACAAGAGAACGCAAAGGAACTTATTTATCGTTACATGGAGAGAGAGATAGAAGTAGATCGCGCGCGCGAAATTGAGTTCCAACGCGTTCACCGAATCGGAGTTAAAAAGCCAGGATCTCCGCGACCGATTATCGCCCGCTTCCTCCGTTTTCCCGATCGTGAGAGGGTATTTAAACGTGCAATGGAGGTAAAAGATGAAATAGAAGTAAGGGTGTATGCTGACTACCCAAAAGAAATACAGGAGCGGAGAAGGAAACTGTGGCCACGTTTAAAGCAAGCAAGAGAGGATGGAAAAAGAGCCTTCTTCGATAAGAAAGAGCCGGATAAGCTTATTGTTGACGGACATTTGGTAACTTAAGACTCTTATCTTATGCGCTAAAAGTAAAATTAGCAAACAAATTTTCTTTCTAGGTTTAAAAAGCGGGAGCAACAGTGGCATATCTGCATAGTAAATAACCTGCCAAAAGCTCCAAATCCCATGGGTTGCGCAAATGATTTAGGTATCAGCAGCCTTTATAATGAACTATTATATTTAGTGTTGTACTTAAGTGTTAAAAATGACCCTTCTGTGTTCAAATCATACTTTATTTGCGATTCGCGTGTTAATTTCGTGCATAAGTTTGCTTGTTCGAATTCGAAAAATCATGTGTAGACTTTAGATTATTGTCTCTGAATGTTCGAGGGATACGGTCGTCTTCAAAGAGGGAAGCTCTATTTTGCTGGTTGAACGAACGAAAATATGACGTAGTTTTTCTACAGGAAACCTATAGCACTATAGACGTCGAGAGTATCTGGAAAACACAGTGGCCAGGTAAGTTATATTTTTCACATGGTTCAAATCACAGCTGTGGAGTAATGATTCTTGTTAAGGATGATTTAGACTTTAAGCTAAACTCGCTTAGCTCCGACGCTAAAGGCCGTTATATCATAATGGAAGCTGAAGTTCAGGGGTCTTCGTTCTTATTTGTAAACATCTACGCTCCGAATAATGTCCAGGATCAATGTTGTTTTTACGATAATTTGAATAAGAATATTGAAGAGAACATCATAGACAAAGAAAATAGAATAATAATCGGAGGCGATTTTAATATTACATTAGACCCTGAGTGGGACTGTTCTGGAGGGAACCAGTCAAAGAAAGCCTCAGTCAAACATGTTGAAGACTTGTGCTTAGATTTTGATCTGATAGATATTTGGCGTATAAGAAACCCGGGAATCAAACGTTTCACCTGGAGACAAAAGAAACCTCTTATTCAGAGAAGACTTGACTTTTGGTTATTAAGCGATGTTTGTCAGGAAGATATTGAAAACTCTGATATCATCTCTTCGATAAACTCCGATCATTCGGCGATAACTCTGCATTTCAGTAGCATTGACAAACAAAAAAATGGCCCTTCGTTCTGGAAATTTAACGCTAGTCTTAATGATGACACAAACTTCGTAGCACTATTAAGTGAAAGTGTACCAGAGTGGTTAATTGAATTTAATGCAGTTACAGACAAAAGAGTCCTGTGGGATTTAATTAAATATAGAATTAGACAAATGTCGATAAAATATGGCAAAGAAAGAGCCCGTGAAAAGAGAGAAAGGGTTTCTAAAATTGAAAATTTACTTCGAACATACGAAGAAAACTGTAGCAAATGTCCCTCGAATGAAAATTTCGAAGAGCTCGAAATCCTTAAAATTGAGTATGATAATATTTATGAAGACTTGGCTAAAGGGGCGATTATCCGATCGAAGGCTACTTGGTATGAAAAAGGAGAGAAAAGTAATAAATATTTTCTTAATCTTGAAAGTCACAATAAAATTAAAAGTTCAGTCCGAAAAATCTTCAATGCCGAAGGGACTTTGATTACAGACCCTCAGAAAATCCGGCAAGAAATTGAAAGTTTCTACTCCGATCTTTGTAAAAATGATACTCTCTTGCCGCCTAAGACAATCTTAACTTCTTTTCTTGGAAATCCCGACATACCAAAACTCTCCCAATCTGATGCTCAAGTTTGCGAAGGAAAACTAACAATTTCTGAATGTTTTAAAAGCCTTCAGCTTTTTCAGAATAATAAGTCGCCAGGTAACGACGGATTAACTGTAGAATTCTATAAAGCTTTCTGGCAAGTTGTAGGCAAGATTATGGTAGACAGCTTAAATTACTCCTATGATCATGGCGAATTATCAAATTCTCAGAAGCAAGCTATTATCACTTTAATAGAGAAGAAAGATAAAGATAAAAGGTACCTATCCAACTGGAGACCGATCTCACTCATTAACGTAGATGTTAAAATAGGTTCAAAAGCGATTGCCAAAAGATTAGAGACAGTCCTACCTGGCATTATACATTATAACCAATGTGCGTACGTGAAAGGCAGAACAATCTTTGATGCAATAAGAACTGTAGATGATATTATGGAGTTTACGGAAAGATATAACATTAATGGCACGATGATTTGCATTGATTTTAAGAAAGCCTTTGATACTGTGAGCAGAGATTTCTTGTTTAAAACCCTCCACGTTTACGGGTTTGGATATTCATTTATTCAGTGGATTCATACATTTTATAAAAACGTATCAAGCTGTGTCCTGAACAATGGCTTTTCCACTGCACCCTTCTCAGTTGAACGAGGAGTTCGGCAGGGGGACCCCCTCTCTGCCTACTTGTTTATTATGGTGCTAGAAATTTTATGTATAAGCGTACGCAGAAACAAAGATATTCAAGGAATCACTGTAGATACCGAGGAGATAAAATTGGAGTTGTTCGCAGATGATTTGACCGGCTTCTTAAGGAATGACCATTCACTTAGAAAATTTATGGAATTAGTAGAAGCTTTTGGAGAATGTTCAGGCCTTAGGATAAATCACGAAAAATCTGAGGTAATGTTACTAGGTAACGGTAGGCATTATTCTTTACGAAACGACACCGAAATAGGAGATTTGAAAATTAAACATTCAGTAAAAATCCTGGGAGTTCATTTTACCTACGACTCACGCGCTAAACGAAGGTTGAATTTTGATGAAATTGTTACCTCTATTAAACAAAAATTACACATTTGGAGATGGCGAGATCTCACAATAATGGGCCGAATTCAAATTGTCAAGACATTCATAATTCCGATTTTCTTGTATAGAGCGAGCATGATTTGTTCTGACCAAGAGTTTGTCAAAGAGGTAAATAAAATCATTTTCGATTTTATTTGGAAAGGCAAAGACAAAGTTAAGCGCTCTGTTCTCGTTGGCGATATTGAGGACGGAGGATTAAAGGCTCCACATTTGATGTCCATGATTGAGACACAGAGGATTATTTGTTGTAAGAAATTAGCTTGCGACGAACCGAGTAGCTGGAAGACTATTTTACTCCATTACTTAAAACCCGTTGGAGGTAAACTTATCCTTTGTTGCAATTTCGATGTTAAAATGCTGCCGATAAAACTTCCACCATTTTATGAGGATTGCCTAAAAAGCTTTGCAAAATGCTCAGTGGCAATTAATCATTCCGAAGAAGCTATTGATGACAGAAATGCGATCCTTCAAACCATTCTCTGGAACAACAGACTCATTCGCATCGATGGGAAAGTTGTATTCTTTAAAGCACTAGCAGAAAAGGGAATTCTAAGGATAGGAGACTTAATCTCTGAACACAATGAGTTAATAACTAAATGTAATTTGAGAGAGCTGGACTTTTCCCCTTTAGATTTTTTTAGACTTGTATCTGTGATAAACGCTTTGCCAAACAAGTGGCGAGACTCACTGAGAAGGTCCTCTCACCATGAGAAAAAGGCATTTAATTTACAGGAGCAAATTGTTTTAAATTTAAACGGGCAAAAGACTCCGATCAATAAAGCTGTGTCAAAAACTATTTATAAAGAATTCCGAAATAGAGTTATTACTATTCCTTCTGCTCAAAAGAAATATAGCTGCTGTTTTATAAATGATACTCTTGATTGGAAAGAAATATATGGCTTGCCACATCGTGTCACTTCCGATACAAAGCTGCGTGAATTTCAATTCAAATTACTTAACAGATACCTTGTGACAAACGTCTTTTTAAATAAAATTGGTGTCTTACCCTCCCCAGCATGTTCTCTTTGCGGAAAGGAAAACGAATCCCTCGAACATATTTTAATCTCTTGTAATTATGCCAGAGAATTCTGGGCAGAGGTCATAAAGTGGCTACGCAATTTAAAAGTTAATATAAACAATCTTAACAACAGAGAAATTTTGTTTGGAATGTCAAATTGTGAAGACGAGATATTTGTCAATCATGTACTAATGATCGCAAAACAATATTTGTATTCATGTCGTTGTAAAAAAAAATCTCCTTTAATTAAAGTTTTTAACGCTAGAATAAGAAAGATTGAAATTCTTGAACTAGAGGTTGCAAAGTCAAAGAATAAGCTACCTGATTACACAGCGAAATGGGGCAAATTTCTGAAAAACATCGATCTATAACTCGCGTACCTAATTACCGCGTTTTGCATATCAGTTGTACGCAGTAGGTTTGAACACACCAACACCAGGGTCAGTCGTGTATGGTGTTGTAGCGTTTGTGTGCGCGCGTGTGTGTGTGTATGTCGTGTACGCGTATGCGCGTGTATGAAAGTGTGAATTGTTAATAATAATATTTTTTTTTTCAAAGAGACTGTATGTATTTTGTAAGTAGTTTAATGTAATGTAAACGTGTAAAAAAAACAAGAAACCAAGTTATTGTAATGCGTAAGTATGTATTGTAAGTAGCGTGATGCAAATATTGTACCCAATGTTTTGTAAGTAGTGTAATGCGTTGTAAAAAAAAATAAAACAAATTACAAAAAAAAAAAAAAAAATGACGTCCCGTCCAGCAAGCAGCTCCTTCACGGCCGTTTCCTGCTCACTCTTAAGAATAATTTTCTCCTTCTCTCGACTCACATTGAGACGTTCTAGCGCTTTATCGATGGTTGATTCGGCCGACTCCGCCATTATTTTTCACAACAGTCTACCATCTCGCTCCCTTGGGAAATATGAGAAAGCTTATGCGAAGGATCATCTACTATGATTGACATATGTATAGCCCTCGACCAATCAGTTTTCCCCGCACACTGGTGTGCGGGACTATTCAAAATACAGGGGTTTTCTGGCAGGCGGTATTTCAAACGCCTCGTCCCCACTCCTTTTTTTTGGATCGCGGCTCCGCCGCCAAAACTTTAATCACACAATACCGCCAGCTGCGCAGGCTAAGTTAGAACATCCCTCCTCTTTAGCAATAAATTTAAACATTTCTTTTGTTTTACCTTTATATCTTGTACATTTGAAAATAAACGAAGAGCTTCTCGGACAACATCGTCGAAAGAATATGACAGCGCGACCGCCGTTTTGTTCGAGAATCTCGCTAGAATCACGTGTCATCAATTGCGCAATTGGAAAGCGACGTTCATGTAGTGAACGTGGGAAGAGCTCCGCGCTCGCGACTCGCGCTTCGTGCTCGGCTAAATAAGCGCCTGTTATGCAAAGGCTACATATTCGAGACCTCTAGCTGGCACAGTTTTTCCCAATACAGACCTTGGCAACAATCTGGTGTCAAGTTCGCGGTAAGAGACCCTTTACGGAGAAATGAGGTCATTTATATTATCCTTTGTTTTTATAAGTATTTTGTGCCGTTGTTAACGATACTCTCTTACTGTTTACTACATTGATTTCATCTTTAAAATGGCAAATTTAAACCAAGCAATTTGCCAAACACCTATTTTATTGTGCTAGTTTCTTTAAAGTTTCACGCTGGAAGAGAGTTGCAAAGGCTCATTAATTTCTGCGAATGTTTATGCGATTCTACTGATGACGATTAAGTTGTAACTTACCCAGAGCCACGGTATACCTATTGGGGTCGCTGCTGCGGTCAACACAATGTGCAGCAGTTAAAACCCACTCTTTGGTGAGAAGCGAAGCTCCGCAAATGTGACCGTTATAAACCCGAAGAGAAGCCTGCCAGGGCCAAGAATTTCGGGCTGCTTCCTCACCTCCCACAATTCGAGACCCGAACGGTTTCTTGCCACATGCTGTTAATGGGAATACAAATGTTAGAGCCAAAAGAGTATAAAACATGCACCCGAAGATTTTTCATTCGAGGGCCCCATCGATGCATGAAAATGTAGGGAAAATTCAGTCATTGTGCAAAGACGAGGGCTTTAATTTTATGGTGCAAAGGACAACCAAAGGCAGATACTAAACAAAATAAAATCCAAGGGTGAAGACAAACGCCAGAGCGCTTCCTTTTGAAGACGTCTCATTATTGAGAAAAGTACCAACCAGGAGGTACTGAGAACAACAGAAATTTCAGCCCAAAGATGCTCGTAAGATACATGAAATCACGTTTTGAAAATTAGGTTAAATACTGGTTTCTTGCAATAGACTGCATGTACACTCTGCGTGTTAAAAGAAAAAGTCGCATCACGGGTTTACGTCGGTGGCATCCACGGCTGGAGCTTAAGTCCCAAATCATCTGCATTCCAATGTTCTGACCGATATTCGTTGCATTACTTTCTTTGCACATTGAAATATGTATTCCGTATTTCATGCAGGCTTGATTAGCTATATATATGCATTTGGTTATCACCCGCCTCACTTCCGTTGGGTACGATTAATAGTCATTTCCTGGGCTCAAAACCCTGGAAAAACAAAAAAGGTTACTCCTCTAGTTAAGAAAAAAAAAAAAAAAAAGAAATACCCTCTCCAAATTTAATCCAAAAAGCTCATATGGAAACTGAATCTGTTGAGCCTGAGCGAAACTGTGCACTGCAAAATATTCTCTATTAAGCACTGGCCTCAAATGTTTCGGGGACAAATGTAACCTTCATCGCGAACCTTCCATCGCATTTCATTTTTTTTGTTTTTTGAGTTTTGCGAGTTACAAATAGGAGACCATAATAGTTGAATAAAACGTTGTGTTTTCGGTATTTGAAAGTGGAAAATGTTTCAAAAAATCTTTCATTTACGTATAGACAAGAGTAACAATACCATCCTAGCTTTCAATGCCTTTTTACAATTGAGTTTTTTCAACGAACTCAAAACGCACAACCATAGGTATTATTACTGGTTCAGGTCAGCTTAGCTACAGCTCGACGGGTTTAGCACAATATATAGCTCAAATGCCTGTGCGATAACTTTCTTCACTGTTACACTGAAAACAGCTCTAACAACAACAAGCAAAAAAAGGGAAAAAAGAAACAGTACCTTCAACAAGCGGTTCTCTCAGAAAACACACCAACAAGATGAGCGGTAACAGCATCTTGAAAGGTATGGTGAGAAACCGGAGAACAAACTCTTTTTCTTCCTTTTTTCTGAATTGATTGAAAAGCTGTGTTTAATTTTGCCGTCTGCTAAAGATTCAAGCGTTTCACTGTCAATAGTGCTTAATAGTTAACAAGACACCGCATTCAAAAACTGAAGAGAAGACGTCCTTTATCTACCGTTTTTCTGAGCTGAATGAATAGCTGTGTTTGATTTTGCTGCCTGCTAACCATTCAAGCGTTTCTGTGTCGACAACTTTTGTTCTCATTCTAAAAAAAGCGAGGATTGAAAAACTCAACAAATCGCAAGCCCTTTTGAAAATCTAGGGATAATCGGGCAGGTACGTTTGCGCAACTAATGGATGACCTTATTGATCCCTTTCTCCTGGTTTCGTGTTTTGAAATGATTGAGTGGCACGCTATTTCCAAGGTTGACACTAGATGTGATAGTTATTCATACCTTACTTGAAAAGTGTGGTAATATTTGATTAGCTGGAAAATCATGCCCGCGTCAAATTGAAAAGAAAAGGTTCAAAATTACATCAGACTGATCATGGAGAAAGAAAGAAAAATTATACTGCAACATTTCCACGTGTTAATAGCGTACCTAACCATGTTGCTAACATTGTTTCAGAAATCGGGAGAGAAAAAGATAACCTAGTTAACAAAGTTTAATATGTTTAATATATTACCGTTGTTATTGGTGAATGTAATGTATTGTGAGAGACAGACTAATATCTCCAAAATGGCGATTTCTTGCGACGATATCTGTTCTAGACTGGGGAAAGAAGACGTAAAAAGTCGTGCAGAAGCTGGCTCAAAGTGCGAAACGCAGGAAACTAAAAAGAAAGCCCGTTTTCTCGCGGTACAAAATGGCAAATTTCGAAAAGTCCAAGAGGAGCCACAGTCATGCGCTGTCTTTTTGGTGCATTAAACAAATCCAGTCCATATTGGGATTACTAGCATGTGTCTGAGTGGTAAAATGGATCACAAAGGCCTTCAAAACGTGATCAAATGACATCTGTAATGTCTTACAGACGCGCGGGAATAAGGTATTCATTTTTTGAGGAGTCAAAATGATTCGTCTTGTTATCAAAGGCATAATTCCATCGTTAGCCCCTCTATGTTATCTCCAAAGAGTTTCTTTGAGTTACAGGAAGGGCTGAGAACGGTTTTTGGTTAGTGGATGCTGGATACTCGGGAGTCATTGCCTCCACCAATCTGTTTACACCAGGCTTCGTAAACACGTCCAAGACTTCTTTGTTAGAAAAACCCAACTAAAAGGGTATTGTTTTCCTTCAGTTCTTTTACGCCACAGGTTTCTAAACACAGAGGCTGCTGACCATTTACTTTTCATTCTAAAAGTTGGTTCATTTTATTTAACGTGTATCAACACAAAAACCAGACGCAAGAAGCTAAATAATGCAGATAATTTCCTTAATTACCCGGGCTGCGCGCGTCTCGCGCGGCGCCCGGGTCTAGAACTACCGACGGTTCTCGAATTCTTTTTCGTCGTCGAGTATCATCCACAAATGGCACTTCCGGCGTTTCTGCGCAAGCGCTAACTATTTTTGACAGAGTCATGCCTGTTGTCACGTATCGGAAAATGTCGATTCACCTTGTGTCTTTTGAAGTCTGAACAAACAATATGTTAAGAGAAGTGTCTATGCGAATGATTGCAAGTTCAACGGCGAGAAGAAAGCTTTTAACATGAGTAAACTTAACGGCAGATGGACTGCTTCAGGAGATTGCGAGTAGTCTCTAATTTTGGCGACGGATTTTGGGGGCACGTGCGCGCGCGAAGTTGCGAGGAGACGCGACGCGAGGGGAGCGCCAAAAATTAGAGACTACAGACAAAGGGAGTTTGACCTTTCACGGCCGAGTGATTCGGAAGTGTAAATCTCATATCAACAGCAAGAATGATGCCTGTTGTCACGTATCGGAAAACGTCGATTCACCTTGTGTCTTTGAAGTCTGAACAACTAATATGTTAAGAGAAGTGTCTATACGAATGTTTGCAAGTTCAACAGCGAGAAGAAAGCTTTTAACATGACCAAAATTTAACTCCAGATGGATTGCCGCCGTGTTCCCCGTATCGGGTGTCTGGAGAACTCAGACCGAGAAAACTCAGACCCCCCCCCCCCCCCCCCAAAAAAAAAAAAATCTGGAAAACTCAGACCCCCTCAAAACTATACAAATTTTCAAAGTCAAATAAACGTGGACAGAATAAATTATCGCCGTTCAGTGCGCTGAAATGTTACACCGTCTATTTATCGCAGATAACAAACACTTCACGTTGTTATAATCGGCTCCGGAGCACGAGACCTAGAATACTCAGACCCACCCCCCCCCCCCCCCCCCCCAAACTGGAAAACTCAGACCCCCTCATAACTATACAAATTTTCAAAGTGAAATAAACGTGGGCAAAATGAATTATCGCCGTTTATGAGGGGTTTGAGTTTTTACAGATTGGGGGGGGGGGGGGGGGGTCTGAGTTTTCTAGGTCTTGTGCTTCGGAGCCGATTATAATAACATGAGACGACAAAGGAGAAGTGTTTGTAAACAGTTTCACTCTGCTAATTAATTTTCTACTCACATTTCACCGAGACGTACTCCATTAACGTTTATGCGAAAAAATCCTACATCGTTCGATAAGCGTTTCCTGTCTCAAACAATTATCCATCGAAGCGAAAACAAGTGTGCTTCGTTTTTTTTTTGGAATCAATACACTATTTTTATCACCTTGCAAAACGATAAACCTCTCTGGCCTAAAGGTCACTGTTCTTGCCTGTGACACAGCTAACCCAGGTTTGATGTCTTTTAGTGGTATATATCACGGGCTTTATTTTTCTAATGTTCAAGCAAGCAACCGTGGACAATAATCCTGCTGGTATACGTTGGATCAAACTGGTGATCTGATCGGCGTAATAAAATCAACAGAGAGTATAAAAGCAAGGGCCGATACAACGTAGAATGGTTTTAAGTTTTGTGTACTATAATTTAATTTCAAAAGGCAGAACAATTGATCCTGAAGGTCTTAACATCCGCGAAGAAACATATTAGTTAATTTTTTCTTATAAGTTTATCTTTTTTAGACCTTTTTTCTAGTATTTTATTTTACACTGTCAATCATTTTAGTTCTACGTGTTTCCGGTATATAACTACATAAACACCCCTTCCAATGTAAATTCTCATTGTACCTGAAGAAGGCTGGTTTGGCCAGCCGAAATATAGTACACAAAACTTAAAACCATTCTACGTTGTATCGGCCCTTGCTTTTATACTCTTTATTTTTCTGTTTCTCTTTTTCTTGTTCTTTTAGAACTATTTTTTACAAGTGTTATAATTACTGTTCTCAATGGTTGAGCTGTATTTTAGAGGAATATATGTTGATAGGGGTCTAAAGAAATAGACTCCAACACAAGCTAAACACGGCAATGCGTCCGATGTAAGAAAGACAGACTTCCCTCTATTCTTTTGTTTAGCACTAAGTTAGGGATACAATACTGTTTTTTGCAAGCCCGGGTTTAGGCTAATTGTAGCCTCTTGTTGCTATTTATTGTCAGAAGTGCATGACTTTTAAAGCTTTTGTCAATCACATGACACAGGTTGCGCTAGACGTCACACCAAACGATTACGAACATAGCGGAGTACTATTTGCCCTTATTAGCTGTGAACAACCTCGGACGATCTTGAGGCATGCAGCTCCATGCACAGAGTGTTTTTACATGACGTCACGGCGGCCATGTTGGTGTCCCAAAACAAAGAAACGGCGACCATGTTGGTGTCCCAAGTTAAACTTCTGGGAATTAAACTCTATTTTTATGTAAATACTTTCTTTTGTTTCAGTAAACCAAACCCCTCACCTGCCATTCAATGTTGTTTGGGTCTAAAAATCAACACATACTGTTCTTGTGTTACGCAAAACATTGCAAGTGGGGAGGGGTGATAACGGCGATTCATTCAGCGACGGTTTTTATTTCAGTCAGGATGACAGGTAAAAGTTGATATTTTTTCAATTTGTCTCAACTAGTTTTTCGCGAGGTTGAAGAATTCCGAGAAAGAGAACCATAATAACGGGCAATTACTGATCAGTAACTTATATTTCATTAAATAGGTGCAATCGTTTCTTGATTTGCCAGCTGGATGCTCTGCCAAAAAAATAACCAGGATGGATTATACCTAGTAAAGCCTGAAAGGACCTTAAGTTGAATGGTATCTTCCAAAGGATCATCTTTCAGAACCAGTTTCATAACACAGTAAACAGCACAATTTGAATTTAGTGCTCAAAAGTCAATAAGGCACTACACTCATAAACTGCTTAGAATGACGTCTTTATATATATTAAAAAGAAACTGATTAATAATTCATGAAGGAAATACAAAAGAAATTAATTTTTAATGAGTGTCTTTATATCTGATAGACACGGCTAAATTTTACATCCGATTTTCCAGGCCCAAATAACCCAAAATTTTAATTTTAGTGTAAGAATGGACAGCTGTATAGTAAAGCTTTTAAAGCCGTTCTATAAATTCGCAATTCGTTTTTTCTCAAGTCCTAAAACACTCGGCTGCCCCTCGTGTTCTAAACTTGATAAAACTCTCCTCCTCATTTATTAAACATTACATCGTTTTTTTCTGAATCGGAGTAAATAATTGTCAGGTTTGATTTTGCCGTCTGCTACGTTAAGCATCCAAGGTTAAGACTGTGTCGACAGTTTTTGCTGTCACTGTTAAAAGAGAACTTTGAAAAACATTTAAGAAATAGGTTGTGAGAATTAAGGTATTAGTGGTGCAGTTGAAATGGACGCAGTATTACTCCATTTGTAAAGTTGACACTACATCTCTTTCTTACTTGATAAAATGTGGCTGTATTTTAGTAGCTGGACAACCATGTCCTCTGGAGAAATGAAGAGAATGAAAGAGTCAAATTGCGTCGAATAGATTCAAGACTAAATAATATTCTTTGGAATTGAAAAGAAAAAATGGCTACTCTACACAATTTCCTACACTGTTAATTTTACCAACCTAGCACGGTATCAGGATAACAGTAATTACTGTTAATAAGCTTCACTTCTTTAACTAATGCACACTCCTGAATTTGCCAGCTAAATTCTCGTCTGAAAACACATCCTAACCTGGTTAAATTTTATTTACCAGTGCTCGGTGGCCACCTTAATTGCATGGCCTCATACCTGAAAGAATCAAATTTTAGAGCCAGTTTTCACAGCATAATAACTATACTTCGCCCAATAGCTACTAAGACAGCTCTCAAAGATTGAAGACCAGTCGTGCACGAATAAGCCCTTTGCGAGTAATGGATAGCGACATATCATACTGATAAGAGAGGTCAGAGTCTCATGAGGCAAGTATGAAATAACTGAGATGTTATCCTTGGGTCTCATAATAGTTTATTTAGGTAGACGCGTATTATAACAAAAGCGAAACTAAATGGAAAATGAAAATCAAACATGAGATCGCGTTTGGGTCTAGAGTTTACCCAAGTGCCGGAGCTCATAACTTGCTGCTAGAAAAAGAAATCAACAAACGCCGAAAAACGTAAGCTGTATTTGATGGAGAATTCTACTTTTTAACTATAATTTACTCTGCTTCCAGATGTTGTGCATTCACGCTTGGCAATCAGTAGCAATGCAGCAAAAGAAGAAAAGACTTATATTTGATTCCATATTAAACCTTTCCTTATTATTTATCCAGGTTCTAAAAGCCCGTACTGCAAAATGATTTTCTTTCATCTTTAGTGGTCCCTAACGGCTGTGCACTTCCCCATTCACCGCCACTGCCACTTTGCTTGTTCAGGCCCAATATGAATTAACTTCAGAACATAAAATAAAAAGCCAGAATCTCTAGCGCACTGTGCAAAATTCGAAATGAAGTCCGCACTGGTTCTCTGTGTTTTGGGCTTGGTTGCCTTGGCACGTGTCGCAAACGGTAAGTGTCCTATTAGACAGCTTTTTTTTTTCATCCTTTTAAACCTTTATCCTGTAAAATATTGTTCAATATACATATTCTAACGTGACAAGCAAGTTGTTATTCCATCGAAGCACCGAATAACAGTGGCTCTCTACTGAAAGCCGGGCTCTCAGCTAGGTTTTAATATACTACTTCAGCTTCAATCATAGCTATTTCACACTTACTGGTCGTAATTTAACAAAAATTTGTTACTGTGGACTATTCTTCATCTTCCTCTGTTAGTTTTGTCACAGAATAATGCATGGTACCAAAACACATTTCTCAACATCATAACTTGCAAGCATCGTCACACGTAATCGAATTATTTAATGTCTTTGCCTTTCCTGACAGAAGACAGGCTGATCGGATCGGTAGTTGCGCACTAAAATTGTCTAACATTACACATACATGTACAGGTTCGGTTTCGACATTTTTTTTTTATCTAAACAGGAAGCTTGGTGTACACGAATCTAGTTTTGTTAGCAGAAAGCCCAGTTACAGTCTTCACGGAATCTCTGTCATTTATGTAACCGAGGTTAAAATTGATCGCCTTTGTTTACTTATCGTTATTCAAAAACCCTTCGGCATTGCCACTCCGTGCCGTACAAGAGGCTAGAGGTACTTGGGGCCACGACCCTCTACGATATAACGGGCCAGAAGTATCCTGTTTTTGGAGTATATGTTCTTAAGACAACCCATAATAAGGAGAAGAGACCGGGGATAAGCGTTTTATCCGACTGCCTTTGTTTTGATTCACCGGATTACGTTCAGCTAGGTCTTTAACACACTTAAGTTATTATTTTAGGGATTCATTTCGTAAATCAGAACAAAAGCTAAAAACATAATTTATAAATGTACTCTAGGAAGCAATTAAAGAAAAAAATATAGTTGTATGTACTCAGTGATACATGCAGAAATGTTTATGGAAGACTCGTTGTTTTAGGTCCACCCATCATAGTAATTTCTTGCTCTATGCTATTTCCTTTCATTCTGTTTCCGTGGTTGCTTACCATTCGTTAAAAAATTCCGGATATCTCGGTTGGGAATTTTCCTTCGGGAGGAACGGTACGTGTTGGGCGCTTTCCATTCAGCCAAAATTTTCGAAATTTCCGGTCCGAAAATGACTGGAACGGGCAAAGTTCCGGGTATAAGTTTTCGCAAATTTAGAAATACGTTTGGAGTGCAGCCTCTTTGATGGAATTTCCAGAATTATCGAAATTTTCGTGTTCCACTCGCGATAGATGTCGGTTTAAGTCTCGCTACGGATCGTGAGCTCAGGTGGACAAACGGAAAAACCAATAAGTGGACGAAGCACATCCAGCATGTCAATGCACGTGACCTCGAATTCTGGGACGTCGTTGGACGCATTCCATTCGACCAGCGAAAATTCCTAAAATTTGTACCGGTGATTTTTCTTCAATGGAAAGCACCCGCTGGTTACCATTTGCCTAAAATTTCCGGATTGGTGCGTCGCGCTCTCTTATTGGATAGATTATGCTCGGCCAAAAACCAAGAGGACTGAAACTAGTACGAAACATAGAAACTTGTGAATGGTAAACGAATTTCCATTGGAAACGTCCCAACCGGGAAAATAGGACTACCTTTTCAGAACTTCCGTTAATTTGTCCTGGGAATTTTCCAGCAAAATGAACCAAAACAACGTTTCCCATTTACATCATGTCCCAAACGGAATTTCCGGGAATTTGTGGTAAATAGTAAACAGCCTGTGTCTTATGTTCGCTCATGCAAGTTAGAATAAGCTTTTTGGTCAAAACATGGTCGGAAAATATAAATTTCAAATATTCCATATATTTCTGCACCACCCTTAAAACACTTTCGCCTTTCTTCCACTTCCCCGCGTTCTTAGATCAGTTGTGTTTCCTTTTGAATTAAGTCCCATGGACATGTTTTTTTCAAAGTAGAAAATGAAAGTAAGCATTGCTCAGTTGAAACTGACAAGAGATGATCTCAGTAATTCATCAGTCTGAATATTAAACATCTGCAGGTTGCGAGGACAGGAATAGGAACTGCCCTTCATGGGCTTCAAAAGGCTACTGCAGTGGACGTTACCAAACGTACATGAAAGAGAACTGCCAGAAGAGTTGTAATCTCTGTGGTAGTAGCGGAGGCGGAGGTAGTGGATCAGGGCAATGTGGAAACAAACCAAGCACAAGAATTGTTGGTGGCACTGAGGCTCCCAAAGGAGCTTGGCCGTGGCAAGCGCAGATCAGGTATACTTCAGGTTCAAGTCCGTTCTGCGGAGGAACGTAGGTTCATCCAAGTTGGGTTGTCACTGCTGCTCATTGCACCGTCGGAAAATCTGCTTCGTCCATTCGAATCAGGTAAAATGAAAACAAAGAAAAAACAAATAGTGTTGAGTCATATTAAGAATCCAATCTACGGACTACCTTTGACAAAATAAACACAGTTATCAGTTATCAAAATAACTTCCATTGTAACACACCTTGTTGATGAGAAAAAGCTTGCGAAGAGCAAACAATAATGGAATAGAATGATTTCCGCAATGGATAGAATACACCTTCCTTTGCTACCAAGCTGATCAGACATTTTTGAGCTTGTTCTGAGGGTTTCTTCGAAACCTTGCACGAAAAATTGAGGTGGTGGTGAAGAGAAATTAATTAGGTAAAAACAAAAATCGACATACACACAGAGACTAACCTGACAGCGCAACTCTTAAGATCCCAGACATCACTATACAGTCGACCTCTATTTACCCATTCCATTCCAAACTTTACCTCTCGATATACAGATAAAATTTCTAAGCATTGATTAACCTTTTAAAGTCATATTCAACAGTCTGTATAAAAGAACACAAAACACTTCCAGTAATTCCATGTAGAATTAAAATTTTAAATACGACCATCTAAAGAAAAAATAATAATAACTTTTTTATGTACTCGTCGTAAAACAAACGTGGTGATTACAGAAACTTCCTTGGGCAATTCAGCTATCTTTAGATGAAATTTCTTCAACAGAAAATTTCTATATATTTAAATTTATATATTTAGAAATAATGAAAAAAAATGATGTAAAGATGGAAATGTTCATGATAAATAAATCTGTCTGTCTTAAACGAAACAACAGATAAATGCCTAAAAATAAAAAAATAATAAAAATAAAAAAACATGATCGATACAAGCGTTTTATGTATTTGAACGCTGGGTTGCTATTTAAGGTAATACGGTAAAGTGAGGTAACTCCCCTCCGTAAAATCATGGATCAATTCTCCTCCAATCCCCATTCCCCTCCCCCAATGTCAACGCTCAACCACGTGGGTAAGAACAAGGGCCCGTCTTCATATCAGTACCTAAACAATGACTTATTTCTATCGATAGAAAAAAAATTACCTTCTTTTGTTATTGTCCACCAACATGGCCGCCAATCCATTTTCATTCGAATCTCTGGAGACTGGTTGCATACTCTCTATTAGTTACAACAATCTTTATTCACACTATAATTAGGTAGAAAAAAGAAGGAGAAAAAAGCTATAGAAAACGAAATAATAAAAGTTATGTAGCTATATGTAGAATTTTGAATCAGTGTGCAACAGCTTTCTAGTTGGCTGCTGCTTATTTACAAGAAAAGAAAGGAACAAAGGAAACAAATAATAATTAAGACTAAACTAATTGACAAGACAAGAAGTGTTATGAAACGGAATGGAGATATTACGTTAAAAAATTACTTTCAGAAAAGTCAGAAAACGATAGTAGATATGATTACAAAGTGAATTTGGGTTGGAAATTCAGAACTATGACTGACATTTGAGGAAATGATTTTTATACCACTTTTTAAAACTACTAATACAGAGCCGTTTCAAGTTCCCGTAATGTAGAGGCTACATATACAAAGGTAAATTTGCCAGTGTTAGTCCTTACTTTGGGTCGACGAAAATTACCCTTAAGAGGCGTATCTGGTGTTGTGTAAATTAGAGACTGTTCTGAGAGAATTGTGAAACAGTCAAGGAATATTGGAAGACTTATTTTTATTTTTATTTAAAAATATCTTATGTGCAAGTACACATGTAAAATTTAAGTTAGATGAGCGAATTCACACTAACACCATATGTATTTTCCAAGAGTACGAGGCTCCAACGATTACTGCAACGGGACGGTATTTTCCCTCAGAATAATGTGTGGAATACAAGTTTTGAAGCCCACCGTTTACGCGACAGAAAAACAAAACAAAACAAAACGAAACAAAAAACGGCAAATCGATAAAATACCGATAACATTTGCGAAAGAAATACTTGAGGCTTTCCCTCGCCTGTTCTTGGTCCATATGTAGTTATAGCCTCAAAATGGCAACGGAATTTCTGAACAAACATTCTCGGTACGGGATCTCTCATAAGCAGCTCTGAGTGATGTTTTCCTGTCGTTTAAACGTCCTTTGGGACCGCACCAATCGAAATCTTGAACTAAAGATTGCAAGGCTAAATTATTGTCAGCATATATTTGGTAGGGATAGCCATAACTGAGTTGGGAATAGAACTATTACTATCTCCATCACCATCGCCATAATTATCACCATTACTTTCACCATCACCATCATCACTGTCACTGACATTGCTACTGTTATTGTGACAAATTTTGCAGGCTTGGAGCTCACTACCGAACAGGCAACGTAGGAACAGAGCAGGATATTCAGGTGGCAAGAATAATTAATCATTATAGCTACAAACGACCCTATGGAATGGCAAATGATATTTCCCTGTTGAGGCTGCGGGAACCCGCTCAGCTGAACAGAGCTGTTAACCTGCTTGTTTGCCTGGATCTAGCGGAAGTGTGCAAGATGGAAAAATGTGCTGGGTAACAGGTAAAGTAAAAACCCGCGTGTAAGAACCTGGGTTTTAAGAACCTGTTAGGCTAAAATTTTCATTTTAAGCCCCCTCCACATAAGAACCTATTAAGGCTAAAATTTAAGTTAGGTTCTTATCAGTGGAGTTGCTGTAAAAGTGTCCCAAGATTTTCTTGGTATTAACTTTGAGATGGCATTTCAGAGAACTGACTATGAGTTTGTTTGAGCAGATCTTTTGTTAAGGACATACCTGCACTGTACTGCCTTTGGGCATTATGGTATAAATGATTTATTATTTTTATTTTTTTTGTATTATGAGATGATATTTATAATATATTTAAATGAAATTCATATGAAAATATAAGAACCTATTTTAAGAACCTTGGTAGCCTAAATTTGCTTTAAGTACCATTTATATAAGAACCTGTTTATGCTAAGTTAAAAAATCCAGGTTCTTAGACGCGGGTTTTTACTGTATAGCATATGGAAGCGCTCCCTTTGGTAAAAGGAGCGAGGAAAGCATTATGCTAATGATTCATTACTTCTAGCCCCGCCGTTCCTTTGTACTGCATGTATGCAGCAGACTGCACGAGTATTGACTGTAATGATGGTTCCTTTCGTTTGTTATTCCAACAGGATTTGGAAGACTGTCTTCAGGTGGCTCGTCACCAAGAGTCCTTATGCAAGTCCAGGTTCCAGTTGTAAGGCAAGCAACCTGTAAGCGGGCGTATGGTTCATCCATCCATGACTCTATGGTCTGTGCTGGTCTCAGAGAGGGTGGTCAAGACTCTTGCCAGGGAGATTCAGGGGGTCCCATGGTCTGCGAAGACAACGGCAGGTTCTTCCTGGAGGGTGTGGTGTCATGGGGTCATGGATGTGCCTCCCCAGGCAAATATGGAGTCTACGCCAGAGTCCGCTACCTGAGGCAGTGGATTGATAACACAATGAGTAGATGTTAAGAAAACCGATGTTGTAAGACTCAGGAAGTCAGAGGATTCAAATAAAGTACTGCAAATCTACGAAGGTGAAACCCTAAAATTTTCTCGTGACATACGAAGTTGTTATCCGGCTTATAATTTATATTTTCAAAAATGATACCTAAAAGAACAAATTGAAAGAAAACTGTTTTCGTTTTGAAAAAAAAAAAAAAAAAACCGGTTTTTGTTTGTCAGTGAGACTACATCAATATCAGCTGCAATAGACCTGCGAAAGAACTAGCATTGTTCGGCCGGAAACATACTGACAAAATGCGGTACATTCAATTTATACCACCATGCGGTATGTCAACTTTGAAGAAAGGGTGCTTTACCTCAGGGTAGTAGATTACAGCAACAACAACAAGCTTTAATGTCGGACAAAAGAGAAAAGGAAAACAAACCGATGGTTTGGATGGATAATCGCACGGGCCGAGAAAAACTAATTGTTTTCAGAAGTTGCTGAAATTGTCCTCTTCGCGCGAAACACATGCACGCAAGTAATACTAAAGTCCCGGATAAACGAGCAAGCATTTTCTTGAACATTGTGTTTGACAAACATAACGTTGGGTGACCAGCCGACAAACAATTTCCCCGCTACCAGGGGTCTCTGCCGGCGAGAAACCTCTGCTAGCAGTGTGACCAAACACAAGACAAATCAAGTACACAGGACGATTTGGCGCGAAGACGGTTTTTCTCCGTTCGGTCATTGTTATCTAATGCACATGTCATCGGTTTCCCCGAGGGGTCGATCCCCGGGCCAACCAGGGAGATATGTAGGGGAATAAAAAGAGATGGATCGGATTCTTTGCCTGAGGGTAGGGGGGTGGGGGGGGGGGAACGACATTGTTTTATGATCAAATGTTAGGGGTTGGGGGAAATCACGAGTTTGTAAAGGATGTCAGGCGGATTTTCTGCTGAGAGACACCTCACCCAGGGGACTTTGTCATGCAAGATTCCCCGACTCCCCACGGAAATTCCTCACGTTTGCATGACTGATTTTACAATCCCCCCTGGTTAGCCCGGGGGTCGACCCCACCGGGAAGCCGATGACATGTGCATAAGGTCTTCGACTATTATCTCCCACCGGGGGCGGGTTTTGGGCTTCAACTGTTGAAACCCGAAACCCGTTCCCGGTGGGAGTTAATAGTTAATATTTGAAATTCGAGACGTTAATGGCGTCTCCAGTTTCCGACGCGCTTGACGCGATTGTGTTTTTTCATATCCAACGGAGAAAAACCGTCTTCGCACTAAGGGAAGCCCCTCCAAAAGGACTAAAGAAAGACACAGGCACATAGGTAAATCTTTTCTTTTTTATTGTAATAGTATGAATTACCTATAAGGCTTATAAATATCGAGCGCTCGGGCTCCCTGTGTAATCTATAACGGGCCTGAAGGGGAATAGCCTGCGTTGCAGCCGTACTTGTCACGCGAACAAATATAGATATAGTCCGGGGGTTTGGACTGTCTGCGACGTAGGCTAGAAGGGGAAAAGAAATGACTGCTGGTGGCGTTATTAAAGCTATTGTTGGCTTCTATCGTCTTGATTCCGATGCAACATAAATAAGGACATGTAAACGGTAGAGTCTTTAAAGAAGTATCTGGTGGCATTTCTAGTCCTGAAAGAACTGGCAACAAAATATGGCCTAGTGGCAATTATCACAACTAACTCATTTCGTTTACCAGTTGATTGTTCAGTAAAATAGTACAATAGATTGTTGTGTACAGATGATGCTCAAAGAGGTAGTATCCAAGTGGCATAATCTGACTACAATGGGGCTCGTATCAGCCTGTCGTACTGTTAGTGCTTGATTGCCACTTGTGAACTACCCAAATGGCATTTCAAGTGCCGGTTCTGTTGATGTTCTAAGGCAGCAGGCTTACTTCTTAGCTGTTCAGGTCTCGGGTGTTGTTGGTGGTCTGTACGTATGCAGCCCCTCATCCTTGAAAGTTGACTTGTTTTTGGAAAACAACTCTGAAACGTGTAATGAAATCAAGATGCTCTGTGGCTTTGAAAACGGAATTGTTTTCGTTGACTTAGGAGCTCGAAAGGTCAAGTTTCTTTAATTCGCTTTGGAGAAAACAGTTTAGACTTTGGTCAGAAACGTTAGTTCTTTCGGTCATCTACGGGATCAAATGGTCCACACGGAAATAGTGGCCGGATTGCGCGATTCGCAGCTTAGGCGAACATTAACGGCCAATGAGAACTTGACCTTAGATCAAGTAATTGCAGAAACAAAATCCGCTGAAATCACGAAACAACACGACCAAATTCTCCAAAGAAACCCAACCGCAGCGTTCTTATCTGAAGTAAATGACAAAAGAGTTCCGCACAAAAAACGTGGACGTTTGAAATTTAAGAAAGGCAATTATGGCGATACGTTTAAACGCAAAGCTCAAACACCTTGTTACAAATGTGAAGCTCAGCCAAGCCACCCTCCTAATCGTTGTCCAGCTAGAGATGTCACTTGCAGTGCATGTAACAAGAGAGACCATTACGCAAAAGTCTGCAAATCTTCCAAACAAGTTCAAAGTGTTGACGACGGCTCAAGTGAAGATGACGTCTCCGTAATGACCATTGGCGAAACTGTCAACATGGTTGAAAATAACTCGAAATGGAAAGCTAACTTGCTCATTGGAAATACTAATGTTAAGTTCAAGATCGACACGGGAGCGGAAGTCACAGTCATCCCCGAAGATATCTTACGCCGATGCGTTGTAGGAGAAATAGCTCGGAGAAACTTGCGTGACTGAAGATATTTATGTCGTCAGAGGGCTTAAAGAGCCACTCCTTGGCCGACCAGCTATTGAAAAACTGAACTTAGTCGCCAGAATCAACGACATCCAGAGCCAATGTTCCGAAGAAAAGATTAAGAAGAAGCTCGGAGTTATCAGAAAAGTAGAGCAGCCTACTGAATGGTGCGCTGGAACGGTCACTGTGCCCAAGCCAAACGGAAATGTCAGATTCTGCGTCGATTTGACCAAACTGAATGAAAGTGTGCTCGAAGCTCAAGGAATTCTGCAGAGAAGGTTGGCCGGACAAACACCGCCTCAAGTATGCTCTCCTACCGTACTGGCAATACAGAAGAGAAATAACTGTCCAGCAAGGCATGCTTAGATAGGAAACAGAGTTATCATTCCATCAGCCTTGAGATTGGACGTCCTGGACAAGATACGTACTGGTCACCAGGGCACCCAGAAATGCCGAGAGAGAGCAAAAAGTGGAGTTTGGTGGCCAGGCCTCAGCAAACAAATCGAAGATCTCGTTAAAGAATGCCCAACCTGCATCAAGACCAAGGTCAATCGAGCCGAACCAATGACTCCATCGAAACTGCCGCCCATGGCAGAAAGTTGGCACAGATTTATTCGTCTGGAAAGGTCAAGAGTTCGTACTGGTCGTAGATTACTTTTCTCGGTACTGCGAGATTGGAGTACTTCGAAAGTCAACATCACAAGAAGTAAGCAGTCACATAAAGACAATCTTCACACGCCATGGCATTCCCGAAACAGTCATTTCGGACAATGGTCCTCAATGTTCTTCTGCCGAATTTGTAAAGTTTGCTCAAGAATGGGGGTTCTCACACGTGACGAACAGTCCTAAATATCAGCAAAGCAACGGAGCGCACTTTACAAACGATAAAGAACCTTCTTATACAAAGGCAGAAGATCCGCATGAAGCACTACTAGCTTACGGAGCCACCCCGCTCGAAAATGGCTTTAGCCCAGCAGAGCTATGCATGGGAAGGAGACTGCGCACTCTCCCCACAGTTCCGTTCAAACTAACACCTCAGTGGCCAGAGTTAGCTAAACTCCTCGAGACGGAAGAGAAGATCAAGACAAAGTCAGCTGTACATTACAACCAGCGACACGCAGCTAAGGAACTGAGTGATCTCTTACCAGGCGATCGAGTACACGTCCCCGACCGCCGAAAGAATGCTGTAGTTGTTAGCAAGACTCTCGAGCCGAGATCTTACCTCATTAAAACCGACAGCAACGATGCTTTAACGCGAAACCGAAGGCAGCTTACTCCTAACCCAAAAGGTACTGCGTTAACACCAAGAGATTTGCCCCAGGTTCCAACCGTGAATCCTCCTGGACAACCCCCGGGTGAAGTAGAAAAAGCAAAAGAACCAGTACTGAAGCCGAATTCAGCAAATCCTGTTACTTCTACCCGCTCAGGACGAAGAGTTGTCCCTTCGAAAAGATTAGGTTTTAATTAGAACAAAACTTGGACACTAGCTCTCCACTATAGTTTGATCAAGACGTTAATTAGTAAAAGCTTGTAGACATTTCGGATTTACTCAACGTCTAGAAAGAGGAATGTGGGATCCACTTGAACTATGTAACCAAGCTTGTATTATATCAGACTAACTTTCACATATAGTATTTCGGTAGACACTGGCCGGCTCCCTGTAACCACCTCTCCATTAAAGCATTATACATATATTCCTAACTTGTCTACTCATTGTCGGCTCCGATAACAACACATCTTCTGTTCTGTATTATGCAGAAGATTGGGAAACAAATCGGACGTCCAAAGTGGTCACTGTACGAAGAAAAATCACAAAATACACAATATCCCCGGGATTGATAAAACAATGGCCTCGGAAGCATCGCAATATGTATCATTCAGTCCTTCTTGTCGTTCCATATTAGTGACAAGTACATTGTTCTACTATATGCCGAAATATTCCTTATTCCGTGATTTGGACAGCAAATATTATTAATTAATATATTTATTTATTTTAGTTATTTTTATATTACTGACATTATAAGTGCATTTGAAAATAACCCAATTGATACTTGCGCTGAATCTGATTAAGTTAATAAATTGTTATATATAATTATAACAATTATATCATAAGCTCGAGATTTCTATCGCTTGTCAGCTGATGAGGGCGAAGCTCGAATCAGCTATCACGCATAGATAGATGTATTAGTCGTTAAAAACTAAACAAGTGAATTATCTAAATCCTCCTCGCATACCGGCTTTGAAAACGCGAAGAAGCGGCCGGTTCACAACCGGTACACATAGCGAAGCCAATAAGATTACGACATTCGTAAGAGAACGCTAGTAGAGTTATACTAATTACTTTTATATTGTGACAACTTGTGGTATTATCATTAAATGGCGGAAATCTGTCAGAGGTGATTCCTTGATCAAAATACATAAACGGTTACTCGAACGTTTTAAACGTACCGGGCGCAGCAAGTTATTCCAGTCCCAAACTGGGGCCTTTACAAATGCACCCCTGGCCAAAAAGTGACTTCTCCCTCAGCACCCCTAACTCCAGCCCTGCCCTACCACACTCCCTCTCGGTGGTTCCCTTTGAAAGTTATAGGTAAATTATCCAGTCTTCTGTAAGCGATCTTGACAAGCGTTCGAGTGCTTATTTCATTTTCAAACGTAACCGTTTCGCCTTAAATTGTTTTTAACTAAAGATAACCGCAAGGGATGTAACTTTTGACACAACGATAAAGCTAAAAAAAAAAAAAAAAAAAAAAAAAAAATAGAATGGAAGAGAATCTAGAACTCAACGACTTGGAGCCGTAATGACACGGCCACCTTTCCTTTTTTGTTTGTTTTAAATGAAGTCTCTAACTAGCGAGATAGTCGCGTTGTCTACTAAATTTAACCAGTATGCTGTCATTACAATCAAATTACAAAAGGACAATTTATTGAAACTATGTAGTGAGTGCCGAATATGCATACATTGTGACTTATTTATGCTGGTTTTCCTGATTATTATCGCAAACTGTCAAGAACACTTCCAACCTAACACGAGCGAAACGAGGTACTCGTCGTTTGAAGGAGTGTCGTAATGACACGACCACCTTTCAAATTTTTTTTGATAAAGTCTCTAACTAGCTAGCTAGTCGTTGTCTAATCCGTTTAACTAGTATGCTATCGTTACTAGCACTAGAAATATAATTTATTGAAACTATGTAGTGGCGTATATGCATGATTTAGTTGGTGATACAAGTCGTTTCATCCTTTGACCTCAATTTCAAGTGATCGCTTTTGTGTAACTCGACTGCTTAGTGCATGTTGTGTCAATATTTTGCAACATGCTAGGAAATACACCTGTTTCACCAAAACAAGGCGAGATAGATATATAATATTTTCTAAGCAAACAACAGTTCACAGTGCAATTAACCAGCTTTGTGCATTTCCTGTCTTGATGCTAAATACTAAAAAGAGCCATCAAATGTTGTACGTTGAATGAAGTCGACGCTCGAACAGTCCTTAAACCGTGAAGAATATTGAACTCTCTGCTGCCAGGAGGCAACGATAACAAGGCAGAGAAATGAAGTCTCACTCCGCTCTATCTCCACAAATAGCCATGATAACCCCCCCCCCACCCCCCCCCCCCACACACACACACACACACACACACACACACACACACACACACACACACACACACACACACACACACACACACACACACACACACACACACACACACACACACACACACACACACACACACAAACACAAAATCTGGCAGTGTTTTTGAAGTAATAAATATTTACTTAATAAATTCTCCCCGAGAAAACCTAAACTACATTTCTAGGAGAATTGTGACTGTTTCACAATCACACATATGACGACCTTGGCATAAATTGTCGAGCTTAAGGGGGTAAATTTGCATTTTTATCTTTAAGGAAAGAGAGAGACAATTGGTCATCAATCGGCGATTTATGGGTTGACACAGGAAGATGGCGTTGACACTTCCACAGGCGCTCTGCTTGGCTGTTGGTTTCCTGGCTTGTTCTCGACTCATAGATGCTAACTGTCAGGACGATCGCGGCTGTCCAGGCTCTAAGAACTGTTGCAATGGAATATGCCGGTTCTCCTGCACCTGTACTAGCTCTAGTGACTGTGACTGGAACGAGAAATGTTGTGCGGATAGTAAGTGCGTAGATGGCTTCGAGTTATGCCCTCAGCCTCTTCCCATTTATTTTATCACCGTGGGAGCATGTTCTGTGGCGTTCATAACACTTCTTTGCTTGATGCTAGTCTGTTACTGGGCTCGCTGTTGTCCGTGGTATAAGCGCCGTATTGCACGGAGAAGAAGGCAACAAAGGGACGCTACGCTTGAACGATCATATTTTACGACTGTATCGTCAACAAACATGACTCAGGAACTCCATTTTCCAGAGGCTCCTCCAGCGTTTAATTTTGCTCCACCGCCGTATTCGCCACCTTTCCCCGGAAATCCTTCGAAATATTCAAGTTACACTGTACAAAGGACGTGTCATCCACCTCCTTATTCAGCGATGTCTTAACTTATAAAGCAAGTCGGAATTTTCGGGTGATGTTAATCTGTTTGACTAATGAAGTCGGTCGACACGTCGCTACGAGTTATTTACACGATCCCGAGAATAATGTAAAATTAAGTTTATATTTAATTTGTTAAAGGAAAAAGAAACTTTTCTACAAAGGATGCGTTATCATAAAGGCGATTTAAAGTACGGCCAGAAGCTGTAAGAGTCCTGTTTCTATTATGTAAATATTATTGCTTGTCTCGTATGAATACAATTGTACAGGAAGCTTATGACAAACTCATTTCAGTTGTTTTAGATATGAAGATACAGTATTATGCGACTGGATGTTACATCGCCGTCGACGCTGAATACTCAGAATCGTGAAAAATTGATTTTATTTGTATTTATATAAAACAGAAATTATATATAGTCGACGCTTATATACCACCGTTTGCTTGAAAGGTATTATTGTTTGCGGTTTGAGTTCAAAGAGCAACTATGTACGTCATCTTATGATTAATATTTTGCATTTCTTAACCCAGAGAACAAATCTGGAGTTTGCAGAGTTTGTTCCTGTAATTTCCACCTCAGAAAACACTAGTAATATAAACAGCAACTTAACAATGGTTACGCCGAAGGATTTAGTTTACAAAACCAACCGCTAACTTACAAAAAAGCTTCAGAATTCATAAAGGGTGTTTGTTTGATTTATATCTGCTTGCTCTTGCGATTAGAATTTATATCGAAACAGATCTATATCGTTGCGTTCTTGTCTTTGAACTCTAAAACAACCAATGACATTGAAAGAATTTGCAACCGCAAATTATACGACCGTTCAAATGACAAAGAAAATCAAAGAACTGTGAAGGAGCATAACTTTAAAACTTAATTTTGTTGTTTAAAAAATGTCAAAGTTCGGCGGTACTGGAGGCCTTCCGTCGCGTCAAAATAATCAGCCAAAATGTCTCCAAGCACGCACCACTGGCGATCATCTTTTCAACAAAGGTCTCACTGACTGGGCGGTGTCAGCGAAGCGACTTTCAAGCTCTCAAACAAAAGAAACGTATACAGGAATCCAAAATTTACAGTGGTAAAGAACTGCTTTTCACGGTAGAAATAGCACATTGTTTAACGCTTGGCAACTGATGGCGGGAAACGTAAAAACGATTTAATATTTGGTTTTATCAGAGTTGATAAGGTAAAGAGATTGAAGTGAGGATGTTCGAGCGTTTGCTCTTCGTCAAGCGGTTTTTATGAGATCAAACGAGTTTTCCTTTGGTATTGGACTGCCGGTTCAGCGGAGGAATGGAACAGAATATATTTCGAGACTGTACTGAAACTTTCAGAGCGGAAAAACGTTCTGCGCAGCTTTCTGCGCATCACCGCTCGAGAGATTTCGCGGACTCTTGTTGGTCATTTTATTTCATTTTTTTGCCGGACTAAAACACATGGGATTGTATACCAACTAATGTTAGACGAGAGAAGAAATATGCAGTGGAATTAAAAGCTTTGAAATTCCCTAAGAGACGAGTATATTGGGCATGTTTGTGATCAAGGGAAATAAGATTATAATTTCATATCGTTTGGTCGCTAAGTTTGTAAACAACCGCTTGTTAGTGTAGCGTTCAGTCCTAAATGATTTTTAAATTGTCAGTTAAATCGAATTTTGTAATAACCGACTGTCTTGAAGACAGTGATCTCTTGGACACTGAAATGATTAGCTTGTCACGGTAAGAAAAAAATGAACACACTGAAACACGTTTTTTTAATCATTCGAAGAAGTTGAAAAGTGTTTTTGTAAAAGCACTGTTTTTTGGATAAAAGTCAAGGCTCGTCAGCCGCTTTTTCGATAGAGTCAGTTCATTTGAATAATAATTTGCTCTTTTTGCCTCTACGCAACTGAAACGATGTTTTATAAAAAAAAAGGCGATGCAATTGCATAACTAACCTTTAACTTCTAAATAACCTGCTCTTGTGTGTGCAAAGTTTTTCAGTTTTGAAAGAACATTGGGTGATGTGGGAAGACAATTCAGCCCTGAATTCATAGCGAAGCAAACAGGCAGAAAAGGCAATAATATGAGGAGAATAATTTGGAGGTGTTGGTTACTAAACTTATTTTTCAACGAACAGTTGAATTCTGGCTATACTGCTGAAAATTTTGTGAAATTGTCTACAACAAAAACAGACTTGAGTATCGATAAACACTCATTGGTAAAGTTAAACCGTTTCAAAAATAACTTTCGTACTTTGGCTGTGTGTTGGGACTTAAGGGGTCTTCCACTCAAGACCACCTTTTTCTCCAAAATCAAACTAACTCAGTAGAAATTACCATCATGCAACTTGTTTCCATGAATGATGACAAACGCAACGATGAATGAGTCTCTTGTTGCCATAGCAACAGAACAAGCTTTTGTCAAATATCTTTAATAGTGCTTCCTCGGTAAAAATAATTGAGCAGAAACACTTAGTCAGTGAGGCAAGAAACAATTTTTTACAAATTATGTATGTTTTGATCTGTGCTGTGAACCTGCACTTGTGGACTGACTCTGGTTATTTGCAGAGAGAAAAATCTTCAAAGTTTCACTTTGCCAAAAATGGGTATTTTCTGCCCATACCTACCATCAGTCTTTCAAATGTTATGAAAGAACAATTCAACAGATTGGCTTTATTTTGGTTCACTGCATAGAAGGTTTGTGTACCTCTAATTTGATCCCTAAAAAGCTGGTAAAAGTAAAATCATGAAAAGCAAATAATTGTTGCCATCTACAAATTCCATGCCAGTTTCAATTTTCAAACCTGCATAGGGTCACAAAAAAAATTGCTGTGGTCAGGTTTTGCCATCTTTTCCAGCAATATCACAGCAAAAGTGTTTGTTACACATGGGGATAAGGGTAAAAAATCAAACAGTCATGACAGTGCATTTCTCCAGCAAAGTAATAGCATACAGATGGGATGTAAACGACATATCAGCTCAAAACTAGTGCAAGAATTAAATTAAAACCTTACCTCGCAAACGAGCAGTCTGAACAAATCTTTTTACGACTCAATCCTTTATTCAGAGAGTAAACATTACAAAACAGCTCTTCTGCTTTCAAATTAAAGAGGAAGTTTGAGGAAGAAAGGCAAACAATAGCTTTCCCAGCTCCCTTTTTATCAGCAACCTTAACCAAGCAGCCAAACAGCAAGAATCTACCCCCGTTGCATCCTGGGAGGTTCCACATATCTTTCAGCGGGAAAGGCTCTTCCAAAACAATTTACCAGATCAGGCTTCAATCCTGCACCAAAAGTTGTTCGGGCACCTTCAGCATTCAATGAAACTTCCGCCAGTGAAGATTGGAGCGCGGTGAGACAAGGCACATCTGCTTTTAGGCCCCCTGTCCACGAATAACAAACTGTCGGCAGATTCAAGCGAGCGTTCGAACAAAGTTTGTTGTATTCGCAGTGCCAATAAGCGGTTATTTGGAATTGGCAAGGTTTAAAGCCTTCTCAGCCCTTGATGATGAGCTCCGGCACCAGCAAATGACCCAAAACAATAATTTAGGGCAATTTTGACCATTCCAAGGTAAATTCTGCAAATGACTCAGCCGACCAGAGAGTGAGTTCAAATGAGCCGAGTATGGCCACCTGACCAGCAGTCATGTGACAAGATACATGCATAATGATACCCAGTCCTCCATCAAATCTTTGGAGAAATAAGAGTTTTAATACCCACCCCCCCCCCCCCCCCAAACTCACTTTAAACAAAAAACTCATGGTTTCTTCATACGCTCTTCAGTGAAAGACCACCTTAAACTCAGTGTATACTGTTTATGACAAGCTGAAGTTCTCTAAAGAAATACAGCAGATGATGTGAAAAGCATCCGAGCGTGCGTGCTCAGTGAATCATCGCCAGAAATAGGGACTTGACAACGCGAACGGCAACGGGGACGTGAGACTGTGAGGGAAAACCCAAATATCGCATTGCGCATGTCTGGCGCGAAATATTTTGACGTTCTACTCCGGGGCCCGATGTCAGAAAGTTTAGCTTGGCGTTGCGTGAAAACGTGAGTAGCATTTCACATATTTTAGCTCTATTTTTTGCCGCCAAATTGATAATTTTAATATGGATTGATACCTTAAGATACCAAGGAATAGAATTATTGAGTTGTTGCCTTATTTTCTTCCCCAAACTATAAGCTTTAAACAATTTCATCACTGTAGATCAGTCATATTCTATGCAAGACTCTATTAAATATCTAGTTATACAACTTCCCGCCGTCTTGTTCTTCAGTGGTCTAGTGGTAAGTAGCCGTTCCTACTAGCGGCCGTTCCGGGTTCAAATCGAGTCCAAATAATATAATTTTTTAAATTTGTTCTTCTGAAATGTCCTGGGAAACAGCGTTCTAAATTAACGATAATATCATAAATTCAAAGCAACTTGACAATGAACTAAAATCGTTAATTCAAAGACGAGATCATGTTGGCCAAGCATGCGCCGAGTTGATTTGCCGCTGTTTCGGCAGTCGAATATGAGTCCGTCTTGAGCAGAGCGGACAGCGGTTAATTCCAGAGATAAAAAGCGAGATACTTTGGCAATTAACTCAGAAAATAAAGACTGACTCTTTCCCTACCCTCAGTTGAACTCTGGACCTTAGATATTCAGCAGTTTCCTTAGATAGCCACATCTTGTTAACCGGCCCATGACAATAATGGGCCTCCGAAAGCGATCTCTTTTCATGCTACGAGAGAAATGAGGACCTCAAAACGATTTTTATAGTTCAAGAAGTGTTGAGGAAATTGAAGAACAAGATGGGTATATGTACAGCTAGTTATTTCTATAGAATAATTATTGCTGCCTACCTGGATACCTGCAGAGGCATATCGTGAATTTTTAGATTAAAAAAAAAAAAGTTAAAAAGCCGCCATTGTTTCAAATTTCTGGTTCTTGCGCTCGCTTCGAGATCGCGCATGCTTTTTGCGTTTTTCCGCTCTGAAACGACCCTCTGAAACTTGAAACAAGGCTCGATTACCAGCCGCTGTTCGAGAAAAGGAGCCCGCGCTCCTCCCACGAGTGAGCCGGGTGGCAATCAAGCCAAGACCGTACCTGTTCCCTTCTATTTTGTTGTCACCTATTTCCCTCAAACACGTTACAGTTTCGGTAAAACGCACAGAAAAAGATACAAACATACATACTGTTAAGCCGCGGCTACACGAGCGATTTTTTGCTTGCGATGGTGATGCGATTTTTTGTAAAATTGTCGCGTCGCCGGCGCGCGATGAAAATCACCCGTGCAGCCACCCTCGCACAGGTGATGCGGCAGCTCAAAAAATCGCAGAAAAAGAATCGCGAAAAGTTAAACTCATTCAATTTCTCGCGATTTTTTTCTTGCGACTTTTTACCTGTTGCGTTGCCAGTTCAAGGGTGGCTACACTTGCGATTTTCATCGCGCGCTGGTGACGCGACAAAATTGAAAAAATCGCATCACCGGCGCGAGCGAAAAATCGCTCGTGTAGCCGCGGCTTTACATGTCGAAGCTTGCAAATTCGAGTAAAGTCCGGTGGCTTTCAATTGTCATGTTAAGTGCACAATGGGCAATGGGATATGATTATGGTCTGAAATTCACAGAAAAGGGAAATGAAGAGATCAGACTTCCAAAAAAACACGGGTTTTCCGATAAACGGGCCTGCAATGCCCCCTTGTTATAATCATCAGAAGATCTATTGAAGAGTTACAGTGAGGACGACGGCTAAAATATATCATGACTTCAAAAACATAACGACCTGCGGATAGTTTGCATTACAAAGCAAACAAAAAAACAAACAAACAAACAAACAAAACCTTCTGCTCTTATTTGAAAACTTGAAAATGCTGTGCCCAAGTTTCTTTTCGGTAATCAAATGTTGTACCATGCACCGAAGCCCTCTTAAAGGACATTTTCACCGTATGAGAAAATCAACGTTGAATTGTAAACTCCCTTGGGGCAAAATGTGTTATTGTCATCGCCCATTTTCCCGCGCGCCGCAATAGACCGTTTTAGCTTGTAGATTTTGTTTTCCTAATGTAAACCACGTTATCCTCCCGAAGGGTATTTGCGTTTTGTCTTTTCATAAATTATGCGTACATATATGCACGTGAATAAGGCGAAATTTCAAAGAAACAAGTTCTCTACGGTAACATCACGTGGTCTACATTGGGAAAGCAAAATCTACAAGCTAAAAAGATCTATTTTATAATCCATGGCACCACATTTTCTGGCCAATCTTCTAAATCTGTAAATGCAACTTTTAAATTAAATTTAGAATCTAGACATCGTTTTCAACAATATTACCTCAATTTGTTACTAGAGTGGAGGTTCGCTTAAATGTCCAACTTAGAGAACCGAAACTTAGTTTGTCGGGAACGAATTTAAGTAACGCCTGCATGCGACCCTGAGGAGGATAGGCGGCGCTGGAGAAAGTCAGAGGGCGGGAAAAATGTTGGAGTGCTCAATCCAAGTTTGTTTCTTTCTCTTATACCGGTTTTTTTTTTTTACTGGTTTTGTTTTTTTTTTTTTTCGTTCCGCTTATTCTCCCTAGGTCTTCGCTTATGAGCGGGATAACTTAGAATTGCTTTACCATCTGATGTAGTGACACTACGTTTTGAGTGGCTTAATAAATCAGTAGAAACATAGTTAATAGAGAGAAATGGTTAGGGAACCCGGCAAACATCAAAGGAGTAAGACAAAGAGGCCAAGATTTATGTTGGTAGGTCCATCACCGTGCTCATCTTTTGTTTTGCACCATGTACTATGCATGAATTACGTAATCGGAATGTTTCTATTGGCTAGTTGTAAAAGCACGCGTAACCACCTATTGTTATTGTGCACGGTCAACCCCCAAAATGGCAAACGAAAACATGTAACAAAGAACTTTGCTAGGTTTCATAACCATTTCCCTCTATGAACTATGGTAGAAATGTTTAGACGAACTAAGTAGAAAGAAAACGAGTTGGCTATGGTCTTCTCCTTGTCAGCATTTTGAATATCGAAAAACGCCTTTGATCGAGTTTGCATATAAATGTTTTTAAGGAAAACAATACTTAATTAGACTAAATGGATGTTCAGCAGAGCACAATTAACCGTCATGATTTGTTGGCGGCGTTAATAAAACTTAGAACTATTCAGAGCTATTATTACAGTGTCACAGTCGAGCCACTGAAATAGAAGGCGAGCCACCACAAACCAAAGTATAAAGGACTTTTCTGTGTGGTGTCTAAACGTTGAAAAAAAACCTGTCTGTTATTATAACTGTTACCATTCAAATATCAGTCAATTCTTTTGGTGTGCGAGGGACATGAATCGGTTGTCACGTGGGCGAGCCCTCAAGCTTAGCGGCTCTGTGTCCTTGTATTGATCACATCCATGCGGCAAAACAATATATGTTTGTTTATACCTCTTACTCTTCTGAGAATTATGCAAACTTTTAGTTAAAGGAAAAAGAAAGCGCTGAATTTAGAATTGTTATCGAATAATCAAATAAATGATTTTTCTCAAGAAACCGAACGATAGATACTAAAAGAGGAACAACATAATGCCATTGTTACTGCTGTGCCCGAACGTCATCGATTGAGCGCGAAAACAATCGTCAATGTGGAGTAATTAACTTGCGGGGGAGGATGGTACAGTCTTCCATTACATCCCTTACCCGTCTTGGCAACCATAAGCAAAACAAGTAGATGGATCGTTGTTTTGCCAGAGACCATAGTTTATCTTGAAGGTTAATATGTTTTAAGAAGATTTAACACTGAAATCACCGTACCAAACTAGCCACTGGAAGTACATGAAAGAAGAAAATTAAGGGTGAGATACAACTCACTGAAAGCGTAGATCAACAATAGATTTATTCATGTAGTTGGCGCAGTATACGATTTTAGGTGTTTTGTACTAAGTAATAAGGCAGTTCCGTATTGCTCAAGATACTTTTGAATAACGGCTCTTTCGCCGACGGCTTATATCAAAAACGTAGCGCAAAGACCTGAAAAGATTCTTTAGGACAGAATCAAATTGTGCGCAGAAAACATAATTGTTAAAAATAAATAAATAAATAAATAAATAAATAAATAAATAAAAACTACCGAAATATAATGTAAGTAAGGGATGCTGATATAAGCAGAACATTGCCAAATTCTTATGCCATCAGATTATATTAATTAGATAAATGCTTGTATGAACTTATATAAAACTGTGTTTCACGACATCACACAAGCACCGAAGAAAGTTAACGGCTTGTCAACTTTCTTCTCTAGAAATATCCCTCGGTCAATTTATTTCGCTATGAATAGCGTACAGTTTACATAAGAAATACTTACAGTGATATGCATTGCCCAGAAGAATTAGGTTAAAACATGTTATCGATCAGGAAATAAATTTATTCTTGTGTTGTGTTACTATTCCCTGAGCTCTTTCTCAGAACACTTTAGAGGCAGTGGCGAAGAGATACAAGCTACTGCAACGAGGCTGGAATGTTTTAAGGCTGTGTTGTACTTGTAATAATCCGTTCCTTAGCAGACTGATGTATCTTAACTAACTTAGGCCAATTAAGTACAGGGACAATCATAATCAAAGAAGAACAGAAGGAAAAGAGACAATAAGTGTATAAGATCCCACCTATCTTTTTTAGCAGCTGAAGAATAAAATAAAAATAATTACTTAATTATCCTCTCCCCGTAGGGGCTTTTCAGGGATAATGATACAAATGTCAACTATGTGAGAAACAAATAATTCAAATAAACATAACATGATAAATATCCCAACTGGCCGGAGGCAAACCAGTTGGCTATTTACAAAGATGACCGAGGAATTGAACCAGGGACTACCCAGAACAACACCAGCTAGCGGCCAGAGCGGGATTTGAACCTGAGGCAACCACATTGAAATCCAGCGCCCTAACCGCTCAGCCACCTTACCTTGCCACCAAGAACACGAAACAGACAAAACAACAATCACCATATAGCTAGCGCGTGTTCGGTACTTATCAAGTTATGGTGTAGATCGCAATTTCAGCACCTCTCCGTTGAACCGAAGCTTAATAATTTTCTCACACAGAGAGTACCAATACTGAGGATACAGCAAACTATTTCCTTTTTTGTTCTTCCGTCGACTTCGACTAAGCTGGTTTTATGCCTCTAACCTGGCAGTTCAATCATGACTTTGCGATGACCACAACAAACACACTGTATTAAACAATAAAGTCATGTACGATCCAGTATTTACACTGCACATCACAGAATTAAGCATAAAGATACATAGGACATCGAACAGCGCAGGCAAGGGCGCAGGATAATAGTGATCCTACACATATTTGAACCGACTGTGTTGCTGACAGACTTACGTTGCGACTTGCTTTGAGACATTTTGCACTGCACAACTACATGACTTGGGTAAAGAACTTGTTTTACTGTTCACTGGTTGCCCCAAATTGTAACAACAGTTGTTAAAGAGGTGTAGCCCCTGTTATATTTCATGAGAAAGGAATCCTTAGTCTCAAAAACTTTAATCTGCTATCAGAGATGATTTTTTAAGGCAGGGTTATGTTGCCAAGAGTTTTTTCGTTAACTCATCGCTTTCTGATGCGCTCATACCTATCAACCACATATATTTTTTAAGCTTCTTTGATTCTCCATTGATAAAACGAGTGCCAGATTTCCAGCTATCAAAAACGAAAACTAATCTTCCCGATATGGGTCAAAGATCTTCATAAATGTTAATGCGAATGCACAGGACAGGTCACAGGTGCAGTGAGCGTCCATAAGGCAAGCTTTCTGTGATGTTTAAATTAAAATTTGTGCCCCGTGGTTTCGTTGTTCGAACAGATGCGGTTCAGCAAAGAACAGTTCGGGCTTATCACAATAGCAAGCCCATCGCAAGACTATTTAGCTTCGGTAAAGTCTTTGTCCGGCTAGAGTAAAGCCAAAGAAAAGCTTTGCAGAAGTTCTTTCTTCCTTCGCTTTCCGCGTGAGACGATTAGGACTACTTGTTCGGAGTTCATAGAAGCCGTTTTGTTCTGCCTGCACAGATCCAAGTCAAGAAAGCACCCCAACCTTTCTGCCACAGATGCCAATCAGTCTCAAAATTGAAAGAAAAAAAGGCCTGCTTTTGCAAACCCAAAACAACTGCGAGGATCATTCTTCATTCGAAATCCATTTGTTGTTCCAAGATGATACAGAGGGTACTCCTTAAACTGTTTCTTCGCGTGTTGCTAGGTAGGTCGAGTACGCCGGCGTTCGCTAGTCTGATACACCGGGCAAGAAGAGTGATGTGAGCAAACACAAACCACCAAAACAAAACAAAGCAGCAGCGAAAGAGGAATGGCGACTGCAAGTTTGGAGGACAACGAGCACAGCGAAACCCGCGATATGCACTCACCATTGTCACAGCACTTTTGTCCCACGGCGCATTCAGTATCCAACCGACATTTGACTTGGCCGCATCTCTCGAGGCAAGTGCCATTGCAGCATTTCGCAGACTTTTGCCCTGCTCGGCTGCAGTGTGTATCGTTGAAACAGGACGCTGCTGAAGTTTCTAACTGAACCATAAAACTGATAAAGATTAAAATTGACGATAGCCTGCTTCGACTGTACATTTTCAGTCTTGTTTCCAATAACACTCTTCTATCGGCCTTCAGACGTTACCATGACGCCAGAAGACGAAAATTGTTTTAAAAATTACATAGTCTGTGTGGGCGGTAAGGAAAGATTCAAAGCTGGTTGCTTAACAACGTTTATAGACCATTAAGAGGCATGATATTGCATTTTTTCACACTTCTAACGGACTTGCGACGTATTTTACAGTATTTTACGTATTTTATCCAGTATATCACGCATATGATAGCGTAAGACGTAACTAATATTTAAGGTGTTTTGACCTCAGCCAAGCTAAAAATGTTCCTGATATTTATCAAGAAGGTTAAAACCGGAAGCTGCTTTTCTCAAAATAACTATTTCATAAACGTGGTTCATGTAGATCACGCACTAATTTTTTTTTAGCACAAATCAGATTGGCGTATAGTTTTAAGGCTGAATTATATGACAAACAGTACGCTTGCAGTCATGGGCTCCTGTTCCTGAAACATGAAAATACGCCTTCCTGAATACAAGACCAAGGATCGCTAGAGTTGTCCTGTTCTTGGCTTGCTTAGCTGTTTTTATCGCATGCGGAACTTCATTTACGGTACCACAAACAACTTTCATACAATATAACACCATAACGTAATTTCATTGTCATCTTTGATAGGATATCGATATCGCCTGACACGCGAGGTCTCGTCTAAAAAACGCAATATTTGAATTATGATGACAGTGCTGTTTCCCCAGTTCGCAAATAGCGTTTTCCGTGGTTCCATGGAATCAATTGCTGGAACATTTTACGTTTTATGTGCATTCTGTGATAACCGATTATCTAATACAGAACGCTGGCAGTCATGGACTCCTGACACTTGTTATTAAGGACATGGAGCCGCATTTGGAAGGCTGGCTAAATCATCAATTTCTCGAAATCTTCGACTGTTTCTTATTTTTATACTCGTTTTACAAGTGTAACGGTTTACAGGATTCTCTTTACTCAGTGATATTGAAATTAAGGTGAATACACGAATAATGCCCTGATTGAGATCAGTTCCTAACGGATACAGCATCGTGCTGTTCGTTTCATATTCATATAACTTTGAGCAATTTCGATGTGGGAGACCAAAGGCAATACTGAGTTCACGAGGGACAGTTCACTTCTTACCGTTCTAGTATAAAAGGGTAAATAGATGTAAAGTTGGGTTTTGACAAGTCGTCTGCTTTTTCTTCTTTGTTGTTATCATACGTTTAGTCGTTAACGAAGTGATATTGCATGAAAGCCAGAGAGTACGAGCAAGATATAAAAGTAACGTAACTATTTCTTCAAACACGCCTTACAAAAAAAATTAATAATAAAAATTAAAAAAAATAAAATAAAAATAAAAAAGACACAAAAAGCAACGAAAACGTGGCAAGGAATTGAAGCCCGGTTGGAGAAACCGCATAGCTTTTATATGCTGCAGATGTTCCCGATTAGTTGTACAGTAAATGCTATTGTTTCGAACAGTAAGAAACTTGGTGTTCTTATAAAAGCAGCGGAGCATACATGCATTAACACACGCTTTTACCTTTAGCGCTTTCTCTCTATTTTTAAAGGGTCATTTGCAAAGCTCGTAAATATGAACTTGTTATGTGTTACTGCAATTTGAATCGGTGAACTAGGGAATTTTGATTTGCCAAAACAAAACAAATTAAAGTCTGGTCATCATACCCAAGCTACCAAGAAGAAATCTCATTTTGGCAATGTGTTCTGCTGTGTAATTAAATGTGACATTTGTCACTGAAATCCAGCGTAGTTGTTCCGATTTAGTGAGTGAGCACATGTGCGTGATATGTGGGTGGACCTCTAACCTTCCACCTGCTTGTTTTGTTTTTGTATAATATTTAACGTTTGAAAGACAATACATTGCTTGTGCTGGATCAAAGGTGCCGAAGCAATGTCATTCTGACAAAAGGCTCGAAGACACGTCAGCTATTCAATGTATTTTTCGGTGGCAAATTTACCCTATCAACTGAGTTGACAAAACACAAACTGGATTTTTTTTTTCACTACCCCAACGACGTGGCAGCAAAGTTTCTCTAAAAAAACACACCAACGTGTCTTCCATCTGACTTCGGTTATTGATACAAGCCCCACAATGTTTACATTTATCAGATCGATCGCATGATTTACAACTGAAAAATACTGCAAGCTGTGCCAAAGCGAAGTCAACTTAAGCCTCATTTGTACTCCAAGAACAGTTCACTATAGGCAACGGTTAGTGATCGTGAAGACTTGTTACTCTTGTTCTTGTTCTTTCATTTACATTTTATGATTGCAACTACGTTAAAAATTCATGCGACTTCACTGTTTCTTATATACAAAATTTAAATGACAGCTAGAGTCATACGTTGATCCCGATTTTATTCCTCCAATGAATCTCCCTAGGCTCCTGAAACGTTATCTAATGGACTAAATACAACAATTTTTCACAGAGGAGACGGCACAGAGAACAGTGGTTGCAGAATGTCACGACGGGACTGTGACATATTTTAAGGAGGACAGTAATAGCAACAATTAATTTGCAGGGCGATTGCCAGGGACATTCACTATTGCAACAGCTCCGTTTCAGGTCTTTCATAACGCAGTCCATGATCGAGGGATCACTTTCGAGCAGAGAAGAACTCCACAGCTGACTGCAAATTTCTGCTTCGACAAAGGTTTGCTAGTTTGCTTGGTGGCGTGAGATAGGGGTGATGGCTGAAGGAGGAAATAAGATGAACTTAATAATTACTATGGACGCGCCGTGCCTTGAGCGACCGACATCTTTCGGCGGCAGTAGATTTTGAATCACTGTTACTGATCAAAGAAGTTGTGGGGTGGTGCCTTAAGATTGTAAAATATACTCGATAATTCAGTTCTTTTTACTGCAAGAGAGTTTTACTAATGAACTACTTAACTGATAAAGCGATCATCGTTTTTGTTTTGTTTTGAATATGCATAGTCTGTTTCTTGCCGAATGATTTTAAGCTTGAAAGCAATTGCAAGATCAAAATCTAAACTTTTCGACGTGTCGAAATAGTTTCATGGAGCATAACTATTACCATTAACAATGCTATACAATGAGGGGGACCTTGATTCAATTTAGTTCTATTTTCAGTGACATCCAAATTCCACGGAGCTATCATAGTAAAATGCGTCAATATCGATGACTCCAGCTCTGCGTACCAGAAGATTCAATGAAGTTTAGTGAACTCAAACAACGCGTTGCTACCCATGAAGATTAAACCGCTTGACAACTCAAACGTTCAAAAGATAACGAAAGCCAAGTAATTAACTTTCCTTAGCTAGGGGCTAACTAGAAAACTTAAGTTTATTTAGCCCCTAGACAACTTTAAATGGTAATGGTTTACCTTTTTTCCCTCTTTTTACAGATCTAAATTCCTTTAAAAAATGTAATGCTAATTGTAAGAAAAGGTGTAAATAATAAAGATTGTTGTTGTTGTTGTTGTTGTTGTTGTTGTTGCGGGTGAACAGATCGATTGCGCGCTTTCTCTTTGCTTCCCCTGATTATAAAGTCAAGAGAAACCTCAGATTAAACTGACCTGGATGCTTAAGGAGTACAATCATGGAAAATTTCCTAGCCAAGTGACGCATTCTCCAAGTGAGCGGGACGCTCGATTTCACGCTTTCATTTTGCTCCGTTCGGTTTATGGCGGTAAAGGTTCAAATAGGTGACGACTTGCGGCCGGGAAAGCACAATGACATGCCACGGCTTCCATAGACCTTCGAATTTCTGTAGAGCTGTGAAAATAAGCCTTGGATTCATGGGCTATGCAAATAAACATTTTCACCCCATTCAACTCACAGACAAAACTATTACGAAGCAATCATTACGATTTTAGCTTCATCAATGCCGTTGAATCAGTAACTGCAACGATGAGGATACAATAGGAAGTGCAAAATTCATATCAAGTAAAGACGACATCATCCTGTACACTCTCTTCAGCTGGTTCCGTTCCATCTTCAGTGGTGGCTCAACAGATTATTCAACTCCAGTGACCATGCAGAAAGCTAGTCCGAACATTCATCAAGACGGCAGTTCTCATTACTAAAACAATCACAACCCGCTCCTTCTAAGGCGTTGCGCAACGGGCAAGACGGCAGGAGGAAATATCGGCAACAGAAGAAAATGAGACGGCACACGGATACAGGAAGAACTCATGTCATAGCGCCTGACGACTTCCCGTGCTTCGGCTCCCTCTTCTTAGAACACTCGCCTTGGCTGCAAACCTGTCTTGCGCAACAGTCAGTGTCCGACCCACATTTCATGACGTCGCCACTTTCGAGGCACGCCGCTATTGCGTCGACAGTGTTGGGCCGGTTGGATTGAGCCGCGCTGTTTTGTCGAAACTAGCTGCTGTACCGAACAGAAAAAGGAAAGCGAATGCTATAACGTGCATCAAAATACAACGACTATAGAATCTCAGCGACATCTTCACAAATGCAATCCACGACCGCACAAGCGGAGAAGCTTAAAATACGGAAGTGAGGTGTGATCAAATCGTGGTTTTCCTCTTTATTTATTACGGCTTACTGAGTAAGACCATGCAATATATCTGACGACAGTATACTCAAAGCACCATAAATATTAGCATACCTTACGATATCTCAACAAAGGACATTCTGAAAAGGGCCGTGTCACGATAACTTAGCATTTCTTGTCCATTTAACAAGCTAGCCAAGCTTTCCATCGCCTTTCTCTAAGGTATACGTCCAGAAGGATCGTGTCGAACGCCCTCCTTGTGCAGGGGTCATTACATTTATTACCAGTCTTTCCTAGCTTATCAATATTTATAGCTCTACCGAGATGGACTGCCGGTCCAATGAAATCGTGTCGGGATGTCCATTACACCAGGAAGTTCAATATTTAATGAGACGGAATGTGTCACATGAAGTATATACTAAATTTACTAAACTAGAGTTAAAAGAAGTCAAATGAATAAAGGGGCTTAGTTTCTAAAGAAAATGTTTCCGTCCAGGAACCAAGCTCGGAAACGCTACTCCGCCTAGCTGAACTAGTTTTAACACTTACCTGTTTTTCATTCGCTGATAACTATTACAAACAAATCAATGGTGTAGCGATGGGCACATAAATGGGACCTAGCTACGCCAATCTTTTTGTAGGTTACAGTGAAAACGTAAAGCTTGTGGGATGTGGCTGGAGTGACAAGGATACCTCACAAATTAATGTGATCTGGTACCCTAATGATCACATTAATCTGTGAGGTATCCTTGTCACTCCAGCCAGTCATCCCACAACTTTACGTTTTCACTGCTTGTTTTTATTGATATGTGGGTACTTGAGCCTGCGATCTGTTAAGATCACTGATCGTTTCACGTGTACCTCCGCAAATGTTATCTACTGCATAACCTGTGCACTATGCAAAAAGAAACAGGAAGGCGTCTAGGTGAACGATTCCGAGAACATCTAGTGCGTGATGTTGAGAAAGATGACAAAGATGCATCCAAACCAGTCGCTTGGCATTTTAATCTCCCTAGCCATTCCAAACAGCACATGTCGATCTCCGGCCTTTCCCTACATCAAGGTACCACGGAAAGCCGTTAAAATCTCCACCAAAAATTCATCTTTCAAATCGGTACTCTTAATCCCCACTGTATAAACGAACGCTTTTCATTCAATTCATTCATTCCTGTTTTTCACGTTACCATGTTACCACCAATAGCGTAGCTGCATATTCTGTATATAAACCATACACAACCCACAATTCCTCGATTCACTCCGACGAAGGGCTAACGCTCGAAAAATCAGCTAATCGAATCCCTGTACGGTGGTCAATTTCCATTATCAACTCCGTTGACAAATCAAATTTTAAAAGAAATAAGCTCATTAACTTTACTGCGATATATAAAGTGAGAAGTTTCATGAATAGGCCCGTGGCACGAAGTCAGTTTTGGTTTAACTTAACAAGCCACAAGAGTTTTCTATTGTGTTTGTGCTGATGGAAACCCAAAATAATGCTACCGTTATGCTCAAACTACTCTACTGGTGCAGTGAAACTATGAATAAGTGTCCTTGGCTACGGATGGACAGGATGGAAACGGATTGCAACTTGAGAAAAAGCGGGTCGCTGTTTTTCAAGTTGTAGCCAGCGTAAATCCAAACAACAACAACAAAACCTATGAGACGACCCCTTTAACTCTAACAACCTTGTTCATTCCCTGACGGTTCGAGTTGCGAAAGAGAATGCACCAACGGCAACATTACTGAAAACAATTAACGCACGGCAAGCCAGGAATGTTCTCGACTTTACACCATGTACCTCTGCGGGCCTCAAAACGTCCACCGAAAACTTCACACGACTGCAGTTAGGGAACTTACCTATTTTGGCACAAAATAATTTATTTTTAGGTCGCTAACACGACACAGCTTCTCCTGTAGTTAAGAATAAGAGAAACCCAAAACTTTACAGATGACAGCAGACCCTCACGTACAGCTTATTTACAAAATGTACTATTTACAGGTAAAAACAATTATAATACAGCACAACGTTGTATGTTTTACCGTTCTCATAAATGGGAATATGGATTAATAAATACATCTGACGTATTTATGGAATGAAAATCTCTGAAATCCAAGCTCCACTTGACAGTAGAAAGCTGAGCAAAGTGTGTAAAGCACATGTTAAATGAATATTCATAAAAATCACAGTTTTACAGTATCACAGCAGAGACACAATCGCAACTCTTCGCTGCTTTAAAATTCTTTCACCGACAGCAGACGGCAGTGGGAGACTGGTAACCAAAGTAGAGACACCCGTGCCCCAGTCTCCCCCGGTGAGCAATGGACAGTCGAACAAAGGAATATCCTTGACGTGTTTATCAATTTTGGCGGAAGGCGCACGCGACCGTATGACCTCAATTGGCTTTAGCCACACGATTGGCAGTTCGCAGGATTCACTTGATGCAGGCAGCTCCGTGATACAGCCACGGTCAGCGTCCCAAGACGCACCACTCAGTTTTAGGCTGTTGAGATAGACTCCATGGCTTGGCGGAGATGCGGGGAGAGTTTCTGGATGCAGTACCTGAGGGTGAAAAACAAAAAAACAAACAAACAAACAAAGAAGCTGTAAGAAAAAACAAAACAACAACAATACCAAAACAAAACCAAAGAAAAACATTGTGCCCAAGTCACAACTGCCAGCGCAGGGAATGACGATCGAAATCCGGCGGCGATCTCGTTGTGTTCGAACTGAAACTTACGTTCGACCGCTGGCAAATAATTCTAACGCGACTGATAAGTCGTGATCACTGTTTTGACATATAAGGTTACCATAGCAACAGTACAGCCTCTTAGAAACACCCATAAGTTTGCCTTTATGTGCCTGTAACTTGTTGAGAAATAATTGGCAATTTTTTTGTGATACCATGTTCAAGGAAACAAACGAAAAATTGTGGGAATATCGATCCATCAACGAGTTAGTGTTTAAAAATAACGAAACCATTTTGAGCCACCTCGACTCTACAACGGCATTCAGGCACAGCTTTCCTTGCAACAATCAAGACACAGCACGCGCTTACCTCCACGGAAAATTCCAGAGTATATACAGACTTCATTCCTGATCGAGCATGGTCCATGAGAACGGAAGCAAGGAAGGCCTGGGGGTGAGCAAACGCGCCAAGGCAACAAGAAGATGGGAGAAGCGGCGAATATGACAAATATTCACCAAGGATTGTGGCTTGCTTTGTAATATTCTTTAACCAAACAGACAGGCTGACATTAACGGAGCGTTTTAAAAGCCACTTATGCGGAGCTTGACGGTGTCCGAGTGACGAAGCAATGATAAACAAGCTGGGAGTAAAAGCGTGTAGACCACTGCACGCCTTGATGAGAAGTTCCACATCTTTAACGGCGCTCTCAAGCAAACGGAGAAAGAAGACAATTTCGCGCTGAATGAAGGATGCTACGGCTGTAGGCGCCTCTTGTGTAAGGTCATGTGACTTGAGTGATTTTATGTTCATTGAGATTTGATTGACTGTTTCCTCGGCAACCGCCTTGACATGGGTTGCAAATGAGATGGGTGATGGTTGGACTCCTGTGCAAAGAACTAGACGGTCTGCTATCTCGCTGTTAGGTGAAACAAAAGAATTTTTAGTTTCATGGCGAGGCGACAGGAATTTAAACGACTTCAAAAGAGAAATAAAAGTGAAACAAACAATAAAATAACAGCTCCTTTAATAAAGTTTATTGGGATCTTGAGTTATACGATACGGAAATGAGGATAACACAGACATCACCATCACCATCACCATCACCATCGTTTGGTTCACGAAGTTTGGCTTTAAAAACGGGTCTAGGCTGTGCAGAGTTATTTCTAATACACAGAGATTAATTCATTGATCGATTCCTGAAGCCTTTTGCAAACTGTATTCCAAGCTGAACATAAAATAAGACTCACGCTAGAAACCAACCACACAACTCGGTAAAGAGAGCATGGTGAAGCTATATATGGTCTTCAGTACCTGCTCCGTCTGGACTGGTAATTGGCCCGTGACGTATTAGTGAGCCCCAGTTGTTGACAAGATAACGTCTCTGGCAAACTTTCCACGTATGTGTCAATAGGTTCTTTGTGGGGTCATCCTCAATTGGATCCTGTGTGAAGTGCATGGAATAAAACAAGTGTCGGTGAGAGCCCATGACTAAGAGAGGCAATGCTCACACTTGGTTCTTTTCGATATCCTTTTACACCTCAGTCAACTCTTTAAGCCCCAAATCTGATAGGCATTTAGTTTCACCTCTCGGTATAGTGTTTTCACATTACGTCACGGCGGCCATGTTGGTGTCCCAAAACAAAGAAACGTCGACCATGTTGGTGTCCCAAAGTAAACCTTGGGAACTGAACTCTATTTTTATGCAAATACTTCCTTTTCTTTAGTAAACAAATATGGCCGGTAGTCACGTGAATGAAAACACTATAACTACGTCTTGAAACGTACGGGCCATGAGAAGAATGGAAAATGGTCACGGAAGATTAAATTTATTGACATTTAAATAGGTCCTCCCAAGTGGTTCTTTGGAAAATGCATGGCGTCCAGTGAAGGTAATATACTGGTTGATCTTTAGTCCAAAGGCCTAGACAGATAATTCTGGCTTTAAAGGGAACGGCCTGGCAATGATCCCCTTCAATTGCCTATCAATACCGAAAATGGCGAATAAAAATTGTAACGAAGGGAAACTATTAACATGGCATAAAAAGTGTAAGACTCCATGATCATGCTTGCTAGAGTGGACATTGAGAACAGCAGTAACAACAAAAAAACAAATAAACAATCAAAAGAAGCAACTGACAAGAACAACAACAAAAAGCAATTTACAAAAAAACTGCAACTGACCACCATTGTAACTTGTTCAGTCGCAACAGCGCTCGCAATAGATTTCAATGCGATTAAGTCGAGGCCATTTGCCACGTGACCACCATATGTGACGTGGCCAAGCATAACTTTCACGGCAGCAGGAGCTATTGAAGCGTGACAAGCACGTGATATGTGACGTAAAGCTTCTAACCCTGTCAGCAAATCGGCTTGAAACCTTAGAAAACAAGGACAAAAATGGGAAAAAAGTAAATAAGCCTTCAAGCAGGTGTTGTCACTTGTCAGTATTAAACATCAATCGAAAATGAAAGTCAGACTGAAGATAAAAATTGTGTCTGGCCTCCATTTGGCTACCTTCATCAAAAGGATCGCTTGAGAATTTTTGACTTGAATACAAGTACGAGATCCAGTACAAAAACGCCTTTCAAATTTCAAACCAGTCGCCTGCCCAGAACCATCACTTTTACATAATGCTTACCAGCTCATGAGACGAGGAGACTGTACACACAGAATTGATGTACGAAGTGATTATTTAATGCATACAAAAAATTTGTAAAGTCGTACTCGTCGTTAATCTCGTACTTATTCTCAAATCAACAGGTCCCTATTTTTTTCGGCGACGAGTGCAGCCTTTACTCATTTTCCCAAGTGTTGATGCCTTAAGTACGCACCATTGATAGGGGCAGCTGAACGCACTGGGTCCATGTTTTCGACGCTGGAGGAGAACGGAATGAAGATAAGCCAGTGTATAGATCGCGTATGGCTGAACGTCACTCTAAAAATAGATAATGAAAGTTAACTTAAGAATAATGGACGAACAGTTTGACTCGTGGTTAAAATCTATAAAGAGAATTTGGGGCAGCCATTCATTCTTGAGAGATTATTGATCTTCAATGGAATTTTTGCTTAATTATCTCTAAAAAATGGGTGGTAATCCCCAAATTCCTTTCTACATTTAACAGCCCTAAGATAGTTTTTCCAGATTAACGATGAACCGTGTAAAAATAACTTGTATTAGGAAGGTCCCGACCTAAACACAAATTTATTTTAAGAGTCGAGGTTTTCTTTGACAAACTGTGTCCAGTAAAATTACAAAAACCAAAGACGTACCTTGAAAACTGTAGTATCTGCGGAACTTCCCCATACTGGAATGCAGTTGTTCAGCGACCCAGCAACTACGCGGCAATTCGTTCTCACAGACTCTCTAAAATTCTCCTGTGCCTCACACGCCAGCTTGATTCCGTACTGAATGAGAACTGCAGGCAGCGGCAAACCGACATCTGGTCGAGTGGTGAGCCATAACCGGAAGTCAGGGTGGACTAACGCATCTTCGGCGTCGGTCATTTCCGACTTATCTCCGGTGCTGCTTTCGGAAAATTGTCGCTCGGTTTCTTGCTCGGGTATATACTCCGGCATGTTTACGATGGTCTGGTGATGGACGAGGAAACGTCAGACCGCATAATTAACTTAGATACTTTTATCGCAATAAAGGTAAGATAAAAAAAAATTTGGTTTCATCGGTTATATCACATAGGATGTACGTTCAGCTGCAACGTAACTTGCATACGGTAATCTCTCGCGTGCTTCCACCAGCCAACGCTCTCTTAGACCAAATCTGACAGTCACAGAAACCTACACAGCATAGTGCGCTCAGAATCTGCGATTAGCTAAGCCTGATGGGTTTTCACCCGAATTTATAGACTCTTATTCGCCAGTGTCTGTATTTATGTAGAAGGCTACTTGGAACAAAACACCTCGAAACAACTTAATTGGATAAATACATATACTAGTACTCCTTACTACTCCAACTAAAACAACGTGACAATTACTTTAAGAACCTGCTAAATACATGCCTTGCGTCTCGTTACCTAAATTGTCATTGGTGTCATTCCATTCAACCAAACAAAGACAATTCCCAGATAATACCACTAACCTCCAGTTCATGTACGAATTCCTCACGCCAACTTGGCGCCAAATGACAGTTTTCCAGAATGACCCAACATCCTGTTTTCATGCCCCTTTTTAAAGCTATCAGAGCTTTTTCCATGCTAGCAGATTCTCCAAGTGTGACTATCATTAGAGGTACGTCCTTTGCATGGGCGCGGGCCAGGTTAATGACATCAGTGACAGAGTCTGGAAAAACACAATATCACATTAATATAGTAGATAATTAATACTGAAATGAATAGACCATTTTACAGATCTTTGCTCAGTAACCTGGCCTTTGATTGAATGCGAGGCTAGGGGTGACCTTGTTTTGATAAACTACCTGCTTCTCTTATGGAAATTATGCTAATTAAACACTAGTTAGCATAAGAAAAACATGATTTACATAAGAAAAGTAGGTAGGTTTGTATCAAAACAAGGTCACCCCAGCCTCGCTTTCACCGACAACTGTAAAATGGTCTATTCTAATTCATTCTGTCAGCCTCACAGCAGCGGAAAGAATGATTCAAAATTTGGAGAGGGGCCAACCAAGTGTAATAAGCCGAAAATTATCGAATGCCGTTCACAACTGATACAATGCTCTTAATGGTTTTCCGAACATTATCGCCAAACACGAACAGTTCCGAAGTTAAAAAGAATGTGAAAATGTGAAACAAGGGCACAAGTAAACGCACGATGACGAATATGGACTGACATACACGGCTTCTTGGCCAGGGTGAAATAATTCGTAAGTGCATGACTGAAATGGATGTCCGCTGTAAAGAACCCTTAAGCATAACTTGGTCGAGCACGATTGTCCGGATGGGTGTGCTACTGCGGTGACAATGGCCACATTACTCTGAAGTTTTTCATCTCGTCAACAAGGAAAAGGTTTATATCAAAGACACTTGGAACTTTAGCAAAGGCAAAGAATGGTAAATTTGTATCAAGACGGCCAAGCTGCTCAGAAAAAGTCCTAACTGAACCCAGAAACTCCTTGATTACCCATCGGTCTTGCTAACCACGGAGCTATGGGTGACTCGTGGTGTAGGAGGTCGCGTATCTTGGTTCTTACACATCTTATAACAATTTGACTTGAGACAAATGCATCATTCTTTGTAGTCGTCAAAACGTTGTTCGCTCTGTCGTTCAAGTGAGCGCAACCTTGCCAGTGGTATTGCAGCTCGGTGATTCGTCAATCTATTCTGTTCCCGCTACGACGCTAACAGGTATTTGCAAAATACATCTGTAATGGCACTGCATAACAACCAGAAACTAAAGCTGGACTGCGCCGAGCTTTGTTACCTTTCAAAACATTTGCCTCTCCTTGCTCGAGTATGGACTGAGAAGGCAGCAGCAACACCACAGGATGGGACCGACTGGTGACAGGGTACACTTGGTACAAGTCGTATCCCGGCGACTGCGTCATACTGGCACCCATCTGATACAGAACGATATCCTGACAGACTTGAAACAACTGCAACAGACATGAATGAATGAATTGAATGGTAGATGAGTGGATGACTGACCGACCGACCGACTGATTGGTCAACTGGTTGATGGATATAGTGATAAATATATCAAAAGTGTCAGAAATCGTTCGCGAAAACACAGGCGTTTCGGGTATATAACTCTTCTTCAAACCGTTCAAACGCCTGTGCAGCCGTATTGTTTTAGTGCTAGGTTCCAACGTTTCTGTTGTTTGTTCTTTTGTCTCACCAGAAGGGTGCTCTCCAATCAGGTGAGACATTGTCAGAACTGCGAGGTGACCAAGTAATCTCAGAGAAGGACAGTTTCCAGTCGCTAACATAAAGACGCGGCGTTACTCATCGAGAAAGAATACGTAGCGCACTGTCTCAATGATAATTGCAGCATTAAACTAAAGCTTTACCTGGTCTCGCTGGAAGGTTTTCCACAGTAGAGCTTTTTGAAAGACGGACAAATGAGTGTAGTCACCAGGAGAGACACCAAGGAGAACGGGTGGAAGCTAAGGAAAAAGCAAGCAAAACTGTTATTTCAATGGTCCCTTTGCAGGATGTCAGTCACGTGGTAAAAAACCGCCATGCTGGGACGCAAACAACCCACTGGGACTAAACAAGCAAAGAGCTTACATCATTTAAAACGGTAATTTTCTTTGTTTGTATTGTCCCAGTGGGTTGCTTGTGTCCCATCGTGAGGTTTTTGCACCACGTGACTAACATCCTGCAAAGGGCTCAATGGGATTACTTCGAGGGAGGCAGCGTGGGTCAACCTTTTGCACAAAGAATCCGAAAATTTCACTTGGAAATCAAGTGGATCTCAAACGTTCCGATATTCCACGAGGAGTTTCTGGGGGTAAACTTTCTGTTCTTGAAATGAAAAGAAACGTCGAAAAGATCCGCAATAGTTGTCCTTACTCCGGTGCCCAGTCTCACATCAAGAAGTGTCGAGCAGTATTGTCGATAGAGATCACCCACTATTTCGGTTGGGATGATGTTGTAGAACAATTTGCCATTTTCATCAGTGATTTAAAACCATCTTCGTTTGCAAATGGTGTACTATTAGACCTTATTATTATTATTATTATTATTATTATTATTATTATTATTATTATTTATTTTTTCTTTTTTAGGTGAAGTTTATGGTTTATGTAACAGCATATGGATAAACTCAGAACTAGGAATCCCCTTTTAATGTTTACTATGTACGTTGTTTATTTGGGACGCGAAATCGTGATTCAGAGATTGACTATAACGATAAGAATCGAAGAGAACGAGCTCTTACATTGAAATATTCTCGCCACTGCTCCGAATGCTCCGCGACGGACTTTCTCAGACCACTGAAGACAGGTAGCAGCTCCAGCTCAGCAACAGATTCCCACACGTGGCGTGGGACCCAGTGTGGCTTCTGAGCATCGCTCTCTTGAGGTTCATCAGTGTGGTGGTCAGCGGACACACGAATGAATAACTGCCATTCATCGCGTGAAACGGAGCCGTTGTTCATCATTTTCTCCACGGCCAATAAGAACGGAAACAAGTGATTGTCGCCTGCCACAAAAAGGCAAGACGGCAATTTGAATGTTGTGTCCTTCTACACAATACATTACGAAGATCAATTAAATCTGAGGACAATATCTTGTCCAGAAAATTGCTGCAATCTGACATTTAAAAAGTCGAACAATTAACCGTAAGATGTCCGACAACTAGCCATAAAATTAACCAAGTCATTACCCGATTCAAACTCCCGGGCTAATTCGCAAGAAAATCGCCTGGGTGAAGAGCTTGTTGCAAGCAGAAGTTACAAAGGGAAAAAAAACAAAAAAACAAAACAAAACAAACAAACAAACAAAAACGTACATAACAGGTAAATACTCTCTGATACAACAGCATCCAGCGAGCTGTAAGTGTGAGTAATACTGTCTTGAGTACGTACAAAACATTCTCTTCAACAAGAAACGTAGTGCGATTGTTGTGGCAGTGACCACAACAAATAAACAAACAAAAAACAGCTTAATAAAGGACTTACTTTGGAACAGACTCCACGACGTACGCTCAAAGATTCTCCTTGACAAAGCGGTGATGAGTTCTGCCGCCCTCGCAGCCGGCGATCCGCTGCTCTTTTTCCCGCGGTTCCTCTCAGCTATGGTGTCATGGTGCAGCTGTAAGAATGCCTCCAGTGGATAGCAGTAGTATGGATGCAGCTTATGGAGTTCGGAGATCACCACGAATAGGAGAGCGCCATGTTGAGCAACGGGAAGGAAGTCGTTTTGTTTCGTCAGCAATTCTGTTTTCATTGTCTGTGAGAGGGTCAAGGTTGAATCGGGTTAAAGATTGTAAATCATGGAGCGCTTATTAATTTTTTAATTGATTAATTAATTATTTTTTTTTCCAGACTATTCTGCTTGTTCCTATTCCGGTTTAGGAATGAGAGAAAAAGTGGAATGAGGTTTATTCCATTTCATTCCGAAAACGAAATATCCCCCCACCCCACCCCCCTCCTTAAAGAAAAAACAAACAAACAAACAAACAAAACGAAACAACAACAAACAAAACAGAAAAAAACAACAACAAAACGAGACGAGACGAGACGAAACGCAACGCAAAGCAAAGCAACGATACGCAACAAAAAAACCAAAAGCGCGATCACAATCTATTCCGAGTATTCCTATTCCGGAATAGTTTCCCCAAAAATCCACTCATGGTAAGTTGCAAAAGGCTTGTATTACAACAACCACAGCAGACGGGAGACTACTGCTTATTATATCTTTTATTTGAATTCTCACATCGTGGGATTTTACCCTCAGAATAAAAAGGATAGAACTGTCTTGTAACGAAAAAAAAAAAAAAAAAAAAAAAAACCGCAACAACAAACAAACACGCTTCAAGGTTGGTCGAACTATATGCTCTTTAGTACCTTTCAGAGAAATGGCAACTCTTTACTCAAATTCCTTGGCACCAAAGGAAAAACAAAATCTGTGTTGCTCCATAGGTTCAAGAAACTGAAAACTTAAAGGAGAACAACTTACCTCAGCTTCAAGGCATCTTTCTTCAGCTGTGAATATAATATCTTTACTTTTAGTGACAGAGTCCAGCATGGCAGAGTCTTTTAACAGAGGACCACTGAGATTAAAAACCTTGTCAAGGATGAATTCCTAAGGCAAAAAGAAAACAGCACTTCTCAGTCCCGTGTGAGTTGCACTTCATTTGCGTTGAACGAAAGTCAAAGGAGTCCAGAAAACCTGGAAAAATATCCAGTAAAATAGCCACCCAAAACACACGGCCTAGAACATTTCAGTTTGAGAGGTGAATGGCCTAAGGTCAAGGAGAGGAACTAGAATTGTATCGGACGCAACTCAGTGCCATGCATGTACAAATCAGGTGTCAGTTGCACCATCCACCCATCCGCACAGTTAATGATGTGTAGGTTTGCCTGGCAGTATTGTTGCACATGTATTTATGTAGCAATTGAGGAGAAAGTGCTGACTTTGTAATTACATCTGCAAACGATTAGACTTTCTAGTCTTCTCGGATAAGGACGATAAATCGTAGGTCCCGCCTCACAACACTTGTTCCTAATAATCTGTGGGACGTTAAAGAACCCTCACACTATTCGAAAAGAGTAGGGGAGGTAGTTCCCGGTGTGGTGGTCTATCTCTATCTTTTACAGGATATTCATGCGTGGGTTGGCTGGGTGGGTGAGATCAAATATGGACTGATAGCGGCTGCCAGAGCCTTTACAGCCTGGCGTCCGAGCTCACCCTAGACAAGAATTGCAAACCGCCATGCAACTATGTGATATATGCGGTATTTAAATTCATTACCATTACCATTAAATCAAAAGCTCTTCATTCAAGTCAATCAGCAGTTTCAAAGGAACAAATGATAACTATTTCTAGCATCTCTCTGAACAGACTTATTGGTACCCATGGAGACGGCAACAAGATGATTTCTGTAAACAATTACCCTTCTGGTACATGAACACTTGTCATTGTATGAGACTAGCGACTTTTTGTGTAGTACATTCGAAAAATTACGCAAAAAAAAATCATTCCAAATAACTGAATATTCAGTTTGTCTTTTAGACCGATTACACCCATCAAAACATTCAAATGCGCCACGCTGCATGGGCTAGTTATCATGAAAACTTAATAGGTATGAGTACGGAATACCATTAGGGATTAACAGCACTGTTCTGGACCAATCAGAATCGATCATTTTTTGTTGAAAGCACCACAAAGGTGGAAATGACACACGACGACCAACAATACCTTAGCGTGAGTAATTTGCTGCTTGTGAAGGCTAACGTCCCTCTCCACCGACCTCAGCTGTCCATCAAACTCAGGCCGCTCGAGCCTTAAGGTATCCGCCAGAAGCATGTCACAGATTCCCTCTCGACTCAGACACATGCTGATGGTACCCACTTTGGAGAAGGGCAGCGGGCACTGTCCCTCACCAGGCATGAACAGTGGCAGAGAGGAGCTGAGATAGAGCCTGAATGACGGGTGATAATCCACAGCAGTTCTACCGATCCACACTTGAAGTACCCCGTCTGAGTTGGTAAATGTCTGGCGCATGAGCAGTAGCTCTAATGATTTATCCCAGCGGCGTCTCTCGACGTGAGTGACGAGCGTCACAAGTCCTTTCTTAACCGCCGCGCGGAGTTTGGTCACTGCAAGATAAAATTACGGCTTAAGCCCCAATTAGTCACTGTATTTCAGAGAAAGTGGTGTTAAACTCGAGCGTATGACCCAATTCAGTCCCAGGAGGCGAAAAGCAAACACTACTCTGATATTTGAATGGAGTGCGCAAAAACGATATACACTGGTGTGGTTTCAGAAGTCATTTCAACTGCATGAGCTGTGAAATTTCAAACAGTTTAACACGTGTAAGTAAGTTATACCAAAGATTATGGTGATGTGAATGCTGTGAAACGTACGGAATACATCCGGGAAAATATTTTTCTTTCCTCACGTGCCCGCATAAAAAGCCACTTTACTTATGGGACAGCGGTATTTACGATAGCTAGATGGGAACGTTCTGGGGTCTCGGAATTGTTCGTCTTGTCGGAGGGACTAGAGAGATTAAGATAAAAGTTTGCGGGCTCAAACCGCAGACGGCTAACCTCTAGAAGTCACGTGACCAAGTTCCCGCCGTCAGATTTGCGGTTTGAAGTTCGCATTTCAACTTCAAAAAGGCTGTTTTCAGTGGAGTCATTTACCTCGAGGTTTCATTGCTTTTTTTTTAAACATGTCACGTAAGAGAAGTGTAGATTAATTGATACAAAATTGCAATTCTTATTCGATAAGGTTTCAAGAGCAGAGGTCTAATTCATGTGTTGCAATGATGTTATGAATCGAGACCGCTCTTTTCAGTTTCAAGCAACATGGCTGCCTGGTCACGAGTGGTTCTGTCTACCGTAAACTTAATCGCATGACGTGCAGTAAGCCTCGGACGTGTGACAACTAACTTCTAACCGCGGTTTGCCGTTTTTAGTGTTGGTACAAACCTGTATCTTAATCTCTCTAGTACTATAACCGAAGAACACCGAAACAAGGACAGGAACCGGCTGCCAACAAAGTTCGATGCACCATTTTTTGTCTGTTTACTGTCATCTATAACGGTGTCGCACTGTTGTCAATGGAAATTTTCCTACTTTCAATCCAGTTTGGGAAAGAAGACACGTCCACACCAAATGCATGGAGAATTTACCTAGCTGTGGATCATCCGCTGGTAAAATAAGGATGTTGCCATCCGACAAATCTATAACTGGAGTGGGACCGGGTACTACTGGCTGAGGCGACCCCTCGATCTGTAAACAAGAAAGTATTAAGTCTCCGAATAACAACAATTAGGAAAAACGCCTCTTGCTTACAATAACAAAGGAGAAAAAGCTGAACGCACCGAGTCCATTTTAGACCTGCAGCACTGCGTAATTAGTAGAGAATCCCCCCCCCCCCCCCACCCCGTCTGAAAATATCCACCGAGAGCGCTCTTCGTATTAGCTCCACACAATCGTGGCACAACAATTTAACCATCGAAGTATATTCTCCTATGTCACCGTACCGTTCAATGCCAAGATTATCGTTAAACAGTTTTATTATTACCCGGATTCCCATGGCCTCAGCAAGTTTCTCTGTCACCATCTTTTCATTCATGGTTGCTAAGGCGCTGCTGCCTGCTGTACGCCTGCCGGTTCTAGAGGTGGCTGGAGTTTCAGACTCTTGAAAGCTGGACCCCTGGTCTTCTGAGGGTTGATAGCAATGCAAAGAGGACGTTTATTAAATAACATAAGGGCTGTTTCGATATTGTAACGTTGAGGTACATGTACATTAACTATAATAGTTGACGCTGATTTCCTAGGCTGTTGCGCAACATTGCGAGAACATTTCTTATTCCCCGTTGCCTGCCTTCTCTTGTCCTCCCAAGCGAACCTTTCCCACCAGTCCCGATTTCCTGCCCAACAGAAAAAAATTCCTTTATTCTTTGTTATGTTTTTAAGTGTGTTCTCTTTCGGTAAACTTAGGAAGAAAGCATGGCGGATCAACATGCGATTGTGATCCTTACCTGGGTCCTTAAGCGACTGTAGAAACTGGTCCATCTCATTATCCGAAAGCTGTGGATCAGCTTCCGAATCGTCTGCGCCTGACTGACCCTGATTAGCATAACGCAGAGCAGCTGTCTCAAGTTCTACGGATGATCGCCGGGAGTGGTGCGAGGACGAACGCTCAGACTGGCGGGTTTCTGGACGAGTTGGACTCCCCTCAGCTGTGTTGTTCACAGAAAAGAAAACGATTTTTAATCGAGTCGTAAAGCAAGAACCACATTAATAGGACACATTAATGGGAAAGACTGGGGCCGGGTGGCCGCACAAGCGTTCATTGTCAGATGGTTTGGGGAGGATGGGAACGAGGGGGGAGGGGGGGGGAATGGGGGGGGGAGACGTGTATTGCGAAGAAACAATCGCGTCCCCCATACCCCCAAATATCCCACAATCCCTCACGCGGCAACCTCGATCCTAGTTTTTTTTCAAATTGAGCTATTTCTCTGAACAATCACGAAAGTGACAAACAACGCAATGAATCAAAAAGAGGTCGAAACAATTACATGTAACCGGCGCCAAGCGCGGGAAAAAAGCGCGCGTGCAAGTCGCAATTGGTTTTGGTTTTCCCTCTTATTGGTTGAGAAAGTGGCGCGAGTTTTGTCACCCAACCGCAAAATTAAACCATTGAAAGCCCATGCAAACGACCACTGTTCAAGTTCCTACACAAAGAGTATGCCCTGAGAATGTCACTTCCCTAAATGCGCGCTTCATTTCAGGGACAGTTGTACGTAAGCAGTATATTTGAAAAAGGGATAGCTGTCATCACTCTTAACACAAACCACAGTCGTTTGCCTTACATCATTTTGATAAGATCATCGTGTTGACAAAAATGCATGTACAATCATGGACAAAAGTGTTGAAACATTTGAGCAAAATAATCGCTTTCTATCAGCGTCCTTCCGTGATTGAAAAAAAACCCTCTTTTTTGTCGACAGCCAAGTCCCCCTCTTCCCCTTTTCAATGTTGAAATACGCTCCGCGGATACTGGCACTTGGTTACAACACTGAAAAGGGGAGAGGGGGTCGAAATGTGAAAATTGGAGATTGGAAAACTCACGCGTTTAACGAACAAGGTTTTTTTAGGGGAGTGTCTCAACTACTTTTGTCCATGATTGTAGATACCAAACAACGGTAGTAAATAAAGTTGAGCCCACAAAAGACAAAAAATAAGTTTTCAACCTACTGGCCACGTGGATGTTATTAAATTTCGAGCACTGACCTTCATGCAGGGCTCTAATCCATAACTCTGCCTGGTTATGAGGGTCAACCAAAAGAGGCCACACCCGCGTTCGATCATTTCCACAGCTCCTCAGAATCAGTGCGTTTTGCAGTGCCTGTTCGTCAAGGGGTAAATCACTTCTTTTCCAAACATCAACCTCATCAGGGCAGGACAGTACCGCCTGTAAGGAAACGTTTTCACGAAGCGGCAGCTTTCCAGTAGTCATGGTCGAAGCAATTGTTGATTGGGTTGCTGGGCGAGAACCTCTACCTGTAAAGGTTAATTAAATAAAGAAAAATAAAAGAAGGATGAAATTTAAGAAGTACTTAACGTCTTAGCAGAAAAGTAAAACTGGAAGAAAACCGGACAACTCCATCATAACGTTCCTTAAACGTGCGAGATCATACCATCTAAACACAAGACACAAGACAGTACCACTTTACCCAGGGCTATAAAGACAATGTACCTGCATCCCTGAGAGGCTGTATCAACGAACACGCAATACGTTTTCAGAGTATCCAGTATACCTGGTACTAGGGCAATGGAGGCCCCACTCAAACGAACAAATGTTACGTGAAACAACTCTAAAAACAAGACTTGGCGTCAAGCGAACATTTTAAAAACTTAAAAAAAAAAACTTCGTTGTACTGAGTTTTGTAAAAAATGCGGAGTCCCGTAGACACCTGATTCAAAATGGAGTAAATACCAAAATTCCCTTTCATTCATTTTTCCTTTTTAACTTGTGAAATTCAACAAAAACTTGTCCCTAAATTCAATATGGCAAATTCATTCCTGAACCCTGTTTTCATTCAGTGTGATTTTAGGTTATACGTTGACCCAGAATCACACTATTTCTAAAACGAAAGTTCAAATCTCACGTTCAGCATATCATATCCCACTGCTGTTTACCTGTGTGATAGTGATCAACATGTACACTTTTATTCCGTGTATCATGCAGTATCATAGAAGCCAGACTAAGTAGCGGCTTCTCTGACCCTCGGGACGTCCTGTCACAGACCTGCACCCAATCAGAAAACAGTTCCTCGCGGGGGACAGGTGCCATGGGACCGAGGTAACAGACGGCAGCAGCAGTTACCAGGGCGTCACCCGGAGCTGTGAGAAGCCTCTGTTTCGCACTTGATCGGCTACTGTGCCACAAGTTAGTGTAGGTGGACAGGCTGTCGACCAGAGCAGCTCCCTTGGCTTTTACAGTTTCTAGGCTCTGTGGAGAAAATGCTCATCCACGTGAACATCTACAGTAGTCTGTTTGAAAAACGACGGCTGCCATATATATCATTCATTTAATTTTTGGGTAACATTACCGTCAATCTTGAATGTGGCTAAAGGGGTCAAAATATCGTTGAAAGGTGGCACCTCTTCATCGCGTAAATTTCTTTTAAAGAAACTGAAACCCGGATTTACATTCTAATCGGCTTGTAAACAAAGGCTTTGGCCAGCAGTTGTTTGCTACAAATCTAAGACCTAAGAACAAGTCAGCGTTAAAAGCGTTATTCACCACGTTAGTTCCTTACTTCAAATACTCAATACCTAATCGACTTACTTGGATCTGCTTTTCTACTGTTCTGGAGTGCTTGACGCTGTCTTTGTATAGCTGGATATTGGATTCAAGCTCTTGCTTGATGGTATTGCACCTCACTCTCATTTCACCTAAAATAGACTTGGCCTGCAAACATAGAATCGCAATTAACAAGAGATTGGAGATTATTTTGTTAAGGCTTCACCACATTCCACAGATGAAAGAAATTTGGCGAAAACAGCTCGCAAGCAACCGCGAGGAGAGTTTCCACACATTGTGTTTAAGCATGACGTCCTCACTTTAAGATAATTATCTGGACACATAGAACAGGCATGAGGAATGGGAGTATTCGTTTACATTCGGTCAACAAACATAAAACATGAACATACGAACTAAGGCGAAAAACGCTCAACAGACAGACAGACATAGACAAAAAATAAATGCAACTAACAAACAAGTTGGAAGTGAGCAGAAAGTAATGGTGTACTAGAAATTAAGTCCATTCGTTCTAAGTTCATGCTACCATCCCGGATTACGAACGCGGGCAAAAGAGAAAAGGAAGGGCGAGAAAAAAAAATCATATTCCACTCTAGTGTGGAGGCTTAATTTGGATGCGAACAAACTATAGTGTTCAGATACACGCAAGCAGCAGGGTTCATTTGTTTTAAAGAGGGAGAAGGGGAATTATTCACCACCATTCGAAAAATATATATATGGAAGTGGAAAACCAACACTACCATCCGCATCAACGCCCACGCCCATACCTTTTCAAGTTCTGCCTCAGCTTTCGCCAGTTCCCGTCGTTTCGGTTCTAAGGCTCTGTACACCAAACAGAACTCGTACACAGCTCGCACCCACATGCAGAGCGATTTGGCAGCCACGCTACCATCCTGCACAACCTCGGGACGAAACTTAGGGTTGTCATAGAAACGCTGAAGTCCGCGAAACATGGAATCAGGCATGTCCTTCATGTTGTAAAATTCCAGATCTTTGAAGAAGTTGCTTCGATTGAGAAGGAGCTTACCTTCTTCCCACCTAGTAAAATGATGTAAAAGAACTCGATGAATATAGAAACGAACATAGTAAATAATAATAATAATAATAATAATAATAATAATAATAATAATAATAATAATAATAATAATAATAATAATAATCTTTATTTGTTTTTGTCAATGTATACATTTTTTTCTGTTGCAATCTAGAAAATTTACAAATTATGTTAATCTAGCTTCCTGAACAATTTAGGTTCTAAGTGGCAGGTAAAATAAAATAAAATAAAAAGAAATGCAAGGGAGGATGAACTTATTTACATGAATTATGTTGCTTCATCAGTAAAACGAAACTTTATTTTATTTGTTGTTCAGAGAGTAGATAATGTTTAATTTTTTTACGCAATGTGAACACACTTGAGTTTTTTAAACGAGTTGGGAGGTCTTTCCAAATGTCCGTAGCCATAAAAGAGATTGATTGTTTACCTACGTTAGTTCGTACACTAGGCTTATAAAAATTTTTCTTAGCTGTATATCTCGTGTTGTAGTGATGTGTATTACTAGCATATTGAAACGTGTTGTCGAAAAGTTAAGGCAGGCAGCCTTTATGCCATGAATGCACGAATTTTGAGACTTGTAGACGATAGATATTATTAAGCAGAGGTTTAGCGTTCTCTGTTTCACTACCAAATGCTGTGGCAAAAAATATTAATCTTACAATATGGTTTTGTTTTACTTGAATTTTACTAATATGTGTTTTATATACACTTCCCCAAGCTAATATGCCATGAGAAATATAAGGATAGATTAAATTATAATAAATTTGTGTAAGTTGCTTAACTGAGAGGTAATGCCTTAATTTCGATATTATTCCAGTGTTTCGAGATATACGGCAACAGATAAAAGAGATGTGATATTTCCAGCTTAAAGATTCGTCAATCATAACACCTATATACTTTATACATTGCTTTCGTTCTAATGAATAAGAAGACCCATCACTGTTTATTATGTTAAGACTGATTGGGATATCCTTTTTTCTTGCCGATTTAACTATCATGAAGTTTGTTTTACTCATGTACGAAAAAACTAAAGATAACTAAAGATACATGATAAATGAATGAAGAACTAAAAACAAATAAAGTAGAGGAAACTGTGCAGTTATCTTTTGAAATGTATGCGATTGAAAACAAACAAATAAATAAATAAATAAATAAGCGATCTAATGCATGCATGAATGCATGCTTGTAAATGGTCGCAACACAGAGACAATAAAAATCGCCTGTCACAGGCGGTGGGAAGGTAGAGATAATATAGATATCAGATGAGCCAGTCAGAAAGATCGGTGGGTAAGAAGGTCAGAAAACAACAGATCCTAAAGGTGGGTCGCAAGCAAAAGATTGCTACAGGAAGGTAAAAACACACAAGATTTGAGTACATACGTTTGTTCCTTCTCAAACAAGAGACAAATCGCATTCACCACCAGCGTAACTAGTCCCGGTGGAGTGCGATAACTCCGGATTTCCTCAACATCGTAGATATTCAATGAGTCTATAGCTCTCCATGCGGCGTCAAAAAGAGGATTCACCTTGAAATAGAGAAATAAATTCAAAAGGCCCATCAGGTGTGCAAGGTGACAAAATATTTATAACTAATCTAGTCGGCTAGCATAAACATTCACAAGCACCATCATCATCTTCATCATCATCATCATCATCATCATACTCATCATCATCATCTTTATCATCGTCACCAAATCGTCGCCGTCGTAGTCGTCATGTCATCATCATCATCACCATCGCTGTCGTCGTCCTGTTCATCGTCAACGTCATCGCAATCATCATCAATTCACTATCAACAGCATGAACAAAACATTTTAGCTATGTGAACACCCTTCCGCTATACACCAACCTTCTCAAACTCTGCTTGTGCCTCTTTCTTGAGCACCTCAATAGGCCCTTGCATGAGCTCGATATCCAGCTCTTGCTTCTTACACCTGTCTTTAGCAGCGGCGTACTCCTTTTGACAACCTTCGACAGCCTCCTGTCTCATCTGCACCTCTGTCTTGGATGCCTCAAACACTGGCGCCAGTTGGTCCAACTCACGCTGCATCTTGTTCAGGCTGTTTGTAGCCTCGTCTATTCTCTTGATGGCTTTTTCTAAGTGAGCTACTTCTTCCTAAAGTGAAAGAACACGTAAATACGGTAGCCTCGCAACTCCTATAACCTCTAAATTTCAGTGGCAGGATAGCGTCGCAGCCCTATTGTTTTAGGGGTGGGGTCCATTGTTTCTGTTGTTTGTTCTTTTGTCTCACCAGAAGGGTGGTCTCCAATCAGGTGAGACCTTGTAAGAGCTGCGAGGTGACCCCGTAAATGCGGGTATTTAGGTAGGGACGTTAATGAACCAATCCAGTGGTGAAGCTTAGAGGAAGAAGAGCGAAAAGAAAAGGATTATTTAGCCCTGTCAAACTCTTTTGTATTACAATACACTATTTTGTTAATGATCAGTTCCTGGTGAATTGTGGGTAGATCCAGTCCTTTGTGGGGGCAAACGGCCATTTTAGGACGTAATTTGAAATTGTAATTTTGACCGTTTGCCCCCGCAAAGGAATGGATCTACCCACAATTCACCAGGAACTGACCATTAGCAAACTGGTGTATTCATGAAGAGAAAACAATGGAAATGTACAAACGAAGGCTTGGATAATGCGATCGTAATTACTACAAAATGTCATGGTTGTTTGCTTGTCATGGTTGTTTAAGCTACTAGAAGACTAAATTAAACAACCTGGAAAACAGACAGACAACAAACAAACAAACATTCGCTTGGCAGGGTATATTGTTCACCTTTGGCTGGAAAAGGTTAAGGCAATGGCAGAAATCAACATAAAGGGCAGATTTCTGATGAATGCCGTTAGTCAAAAGATAATTACGTTTGCTACAGTTTTGGTTTAATACTTCCTGTAATTGTTTCGATACGTTGTTAGCCACTCAAGGAATTGGCCAATAGGAAGACACCTGATCATTTGATACTAGATGGAAACCATGCAAATTATCCCTTACCTTCTCCTTCACGCATAGCCTCTGGCAGATCTTCCTAAACAGATCCACAAAGTCCAAATACGTATCAGGCGAATAGAACTTTAGCGCCTTGACTCCATACAACCTCTCAACCATACGTCTAGACGACAAATGAACGTGGGCCATTATCGAACAAATCGCCGCTGACTGTGAATCTCTTTCTCTCCTCTTCAGTGGCAAAAGAGACAGGACGTTTTCTTCGTCTTCAAGTAGTTTCTCCGCGACACTAACCAGCGCCTCGTGCGGCCAAGCTCGATAGATGTCAACACAACAGCTTCGCGTCACCAAAGTTGGAAACCTGTACAACTGGTTCTTCGATGGTGACGTGGACAGTTCAAGAGGGGTATACTTAAGGCACACTACAATGTGAATGTGCGACTTAACGCGACGGAAATAACGCTCCTGTGCGATGTCCTGGTTTTCTACTCGGCGGGCTCCTCGCTTTCCCCCGGGTAGAAGCTGATTTGAAATCATGAACAGTTCGTTTGGTGTGTAGAGGCCAGGGCATGTACCTGGAGAATGAAATGAGAAAACTGTAAGATAAAATTGTCAGGCACTTGGGTGATAACAAGGCGAGCTGTTATCTTTATTCCCTGAACAAGAAATAAAAAAAACAAGTATAAATACAAACCAATAAAAAAAAACAAAACCCAGTGATAAAGACTGGCAAACGAACTATAGAACACTAAGCCATCGTACGAATGGAAACTGCTTCTTACTGTAGCTAATTCGCTCTTACTTACTTTACGCGCTCATCCCAGAAATCTTCGTAAACGCTACGGTTGTATTACCTTCAGCCATAAGTGAACATATGTCCTGCATAGAGTCATCATTAACACCCTCAGGGACAAACACAACAATTGGTTTTCCCTGCAAACCGGCGATGAATGACGCAACTTTGATCTGCTGTCTGAGCTCCTCTTGGCTTTGGAACTGGCTACGCTGTACTTCGATCAGCTGAAAAAAAGAACAAGACTTTGTCGTTTGATTTTTCACGAGCTTAATGTTTGGAAGAGGTTACGGATATGACTGAAATCAAACACGTTTCTACTACGGGTCTCCTCTTTCAAACTTCTACTCACGTTCCCATAATAGTCCAGTTTCGAGTTCGCCATGACCGCTGCATAAAAAGCACTGAGAACACATTTGTACAGGGTTAGCCTCGACCTAAAGTAAAATATTCACAAATACCAGCGGGAAGGTGCCACAAATTTGAAAATTAAACAATAGACAGAGCTGTAAACAGGCCATCTTCTCGCTGGAATTGCGTTCTCAGTACTTTTATTCAGCGGTCATGACAAACTCGAAATTGGACTATTCTATAAGGATTTAAAACAGGAGAAGGACTATGAGAGGAAAGAGAACGAGAGGAAAGGAAGAATGGGAAGTGAAAACAAAAGGAAAGAAAAGAAAGGGAAGAGAAGGAGGGGAAGAAAGGAAGGAGAAAAACACGAAAAAAAAAAATAGCGATGTTGTAAAAACGAACCTTGCAGCAAGCTGCGTGTGCAGTAAGTCTCGTCAGCGTCCTCCTACCATAACCAAGACTTGATAGCAGCAAAGCATGCCCGCCTGGAGTCGCCTTGTAAAAAAAAAACAAAACAAAACAAAGACAAAAACAAAAAGGCATACACAAAATTTGAATAAAAATATCCGCACTAGATTGTGTTTCTAGATGGGGGTTTACTTTGAGGGAGTTGATTAATGGCTATTATGCGGCTAAATCTGATGAAGTCGAAATGCTCCGTCTGGGTTGATTTACAAACCTTTAAGAAATTATCCCAATCCTAGACGACAATTCTTACCAAAGACTCAGGAGCACCGCATTTATTACCATTCACAAATCTAAGATACTCCAATTAAATTTCTTGGTGTTTGTTTATTTGTTTCGTGTTGTTGAATACAAACTACTTTCATGATACCATCTTAATACTTTCACATATACTTTTCCCAAGGAAAACAAACAGTACCCTTAGTCTGGCAAATCATCCAAAGCAGTGACTGCACTTGCCTCCTGACTTTACGAGACCCCGATTGTCAAATGTCTTTCTTACCAGAGCGCGGCTCAAACGAGCAGCATGGTGAAGAGCTTCACGGAACGTCACTAAGTTAATGATTCTTGCACTTGAAGACTCGCCCACTTGGCAATTATATGATTCCAGCCATCTCTTGATCCCTTGCTCCAGAATGCTCTCGGCGCATTCCAGGTAATTCTTACTGGCCACTTCACTGGCACTGCTCTCTCGACCAGTCACAGACGCGTTGAAATGCTTGCAGAACACGACATCCGTGAGATCCTCGCCGGAGAAAGATAACTGCTCGAAAGAGATTAGCGGACCACTGTATTTCTTATCGTAGCTCGCACCGCTTGTGTCATCAAACGTGACTCTGACTCTGACAGGTTGAACAGGCATGGAAGCCTCCAATGTCGTGTCTTCCCTACTTAGAGCTAGATCATCAACTTCTAACTTGTCAGATTCGTCTTCGTTAACAACTTGCTCCTCTGCTCCTGGAGATTGTTCTCCATCATCTTCTCCATCTGTTCGTAAAACTAAGTTAAAGCATAAACTTGTCAAAAGAAAAAAACGTTCACACAAATCGATTGCTTTATACAATATCCACAGTTCACGCTGCTCGCACGTACCCCCCCCCCCTCCTTTCCCTCCCTCCCCCCCAAAGAAATAAAAAAGGAGAAAGAAAAATAAATCTCTCAAAATTTAACCACTCAAACATCTCGGACCCTGAGTATCGTGTGTACACTTACACTTTGTGTGGTAGGCTTGACCTCAATACATCATATACAACAAAGAGTCAGCTAACGTCAGTAAACACCGTTAAGGTAACATGGGACGTTATCATTCTTTGGCCATAAAAGTTCCTTTGCGATAGCCGGTGTGGCTTGAATAATATGGCAGTTTGTGTTAAAACATTTCATCTGATCCATCCTAATCCGAAAGAGTTAGCCCCTATTATAGAAAGAAAGTTTGAACGGGCTAAAATGTCTTTTAAGTCCTCATTACACCCTCACCATTCACTTCATCCTCCATCTCTGGAGCAGCACCTTCAACGTCACCTTGAACAGCATACGCATCCTCGTCATTTTCGTCACTTGTTTCAAGCTGGTTGTCATTTGGCAGAACCATGGAGTCATCTGGTTGGACAAGCACCCCTTCCTCGTCTTGCCCTGCACTGTCTGGTTGTTCATAGATGGCGGTCGGAGGGGAGCATTTGTGCCTGACAATGGAGTCCAAAACGTGAATTAGTTGTACATGAACGCATCCAGCCAATAAGGGAAAACAGATTGAGTGAAATGACAACTGCGTGGACCAAGCAAACAAACATAACATGAATAACGTGATGTTCTTACGTACCCTTCTGAATCTCACTGGGATGCAAAGAGAACACGTCCGAGTGCAACTCGGAGTTATCCCTGCAGAAAAACTCTTCAACGGTCTCGTGTAACAGGGAAGAAAACCAGTAGCGCTGTTCCTCAGTGAAGAGGCGATCACTGTATGTCCGGGTGCTCTCGTGACACCACAGGCGCAGCAATGAACGAATCATTGGGGACAACGCTGCAGGAGTTTTTGCGGATATTGCACTTTCTCTTGGGTCGAGGATTAGCGAAGGCCAACTACAATTAACCAAATGCATTAAATGTAACACTTTTTACCAGTTAGCCTGAGCTGTTACAAATCTTTTAAGCAGTAGGGGATGTCCAAAAATAGGCAAGGATTGCAGCTGCTGTGTTATAGAAAATAGGCTGTAATTCTGTCAAAGTACATGGGGACAGAAACCAAAATACCAGGAAAAATCCCCAGCCTCCGGCCCTCAATAACACCTCTGGGATAAGTTTAATTTCAGTTCACTGCCGGTGTACTACAAATTACTTTGCCGTGTCTGTTTTAGCCAAATGCAGAAATTAGAACATTATCCAGTCGAACTGCGAATTTAAACGGCCGCATATTTGCTTTTACGTCTGTTTGTTTCAAATTTCTTCAATGAGTGACAAAAACGGTTTTTGTCACTCATTGAAGAACATTGCAAATCGACAAACAAAGATAGAAGACGCGGGGCCGATGCTTAAAAGGTGAGCTCTTGAATCTCTTTAAGAAGAATTTGCGAAGCTAACCCTTTAGCCATAGAATGGACCGTACCTTCGTCCTTTCCCGACATCTCCTCCTCGCCGCCCGTTTTCCTTGTTACGGAAACTCTGATCGCTCTTTGCCGCAGGAACCGCGCCATTCACATTCTGCAACTCTTGCTCTGCACCAGCTTCCGTGCGTCTTCTAGCGCGAGGTCTGGGTCGGCCGCGTGACTTGGAGGAGAGAAGAGACATGCCTAGCACCACCCTGGACAGTTCATGCTGGGTGAATAAGAAATGCGGGTGCAGTGGGGTGGGGCGAAGTTCCTGCTTGATGACGTTGTACATTTTGATGGTTGCAGACGACAGCGCCTGTGATGAAAGTCGAGGTGTTAAAGGAACATCACGACACTATTTTAGCATCACATCAAAAACGTAAAACACGGCAAATGAGAGCTTTAGCAACGAGGACGGCAACGACGACGAGAACGCCACAAAACAATGGGTTTAATTAGCAAAAACAATCGCTTTGCACGTGCGTTTTACATTTTGATACATTTCTTTGCCGCCCTATGCAAAACAACAACGTGAACTAACCAAATTTTAGGTTTTCTCGAGAACGTGAGAGCATGACGATAAATGCTGTTTGTTCCCCTCTTACTTCCCTTAATAGTGATTTTTAAGTCCCTAAAAATTTCGCTAGCTTTTCCCAAGTTTAACAAATTGGAATAATCGCGAAAGAGTTACAAAAGCGGGAAGTTACAATGTATTTTTTGAAATAAACGTTTTCGTTACCGTCGGCGGCGTCGTTGCTAAACCTCCCTAAAGACGCAACTCGACAGCAAAAAAACGCAAACTTGTCAGTACTATACGCTCGACATGTAATTCATATACCAGGCTGGTTAATCAACAGCTTACCTTTGCCAATTGCTCATGATGGGTCAGTGAATACGCTGGAAACTCCTCTAACCAAGCGAGGAACACAGCGCTGTACACACTCTGTAACGACTCAGAGGCAAGAGAGAAGAACGACAAAACGGTCATCAGTCTAGACAAACGATGGCTAATTGGATACGAGGCCACCCCTCCACAGGAGGTCGCCGCACCGGGTGGTACACAGGCAGCCATGAACTGTAGGTACTGAACTCTGTACAAGTGATATCGCTGCTTATTATACAGTGTTCCTAGAAGAAAAAGACGTTTTAATTCACTTCATTTTATTTCTGATCTATTGCTTTCTCCAGCAAATTAACGCATTGGAATTTAACGCTTTAAAGGGAACCTCCCCTCTTACAACAAGTAGACCCTCAATTTTTAGAAATACTAGTTTCCAAACATTAATGGGAATAGCATTTAAAGTGCACAAAAAATTGGGCATCATGTCATTTTGATTTCGTGACGTCAATTGGAAGCCAATGAAGCAGAAAATCCTTTGTGTTAAACAACAGGGCAGCCATTACACATCATGAAATCCAAAAAGGCCACTCCCGGGAAATTTAAAAGCGAAAATAGACGACGATGATATCGATTTGATTTGTACGCTTAAATGTTATATCCACGCTTTAAATCTAGTAATTATTTCAAACAATTTAGCGTCAGTTTGTTGTAAGAGTGGAGATTCCCCTTACGGACTGCTCACACGTGCAACATCTATACCACATATAGGGAAGCAGTACTTCATGGAGACTCAAACGGTTAACCGAATGTCAACCATTTTGCTCTAAGAGCATTCACGAACGCTTGCATTAAATTACAATCTGAGTTATTTTAAGTAGTATTATAACCTTACGATTTGTGTGTTTAAGAAAGCGCATTACCCCCTGCTACTCACGGCAACACAAGATACACACTGTAGTGTTACTTTTTAGACCAGTTTGCTTCTAAGCTTTGCGTACCTGGTATAAAGGGTGTGACAGCACTAGATGAAATTCAAAGCTAGTGAGAAGCACCATCTTGTAGCTTAGTATGCCATAAATAGTAGTTTCAACGAACAAGCTCTAGGATACAATGTAAGTTCTTATGTGCGACCAGTCAATGAAGGCTACTAAGCGGTACCTTCCTGTGGTGGACATTTGAAAGTTGGCAATAAACTATAGGATACCTCACAAATTAATGTGATCTGGTAAGCTGAAGCCACTCTAAAGCCTGAGCATTAGCTATGCCATGCTGATGAGGCCTAACAAGGTCGAAACAGCTGTCCATGGCTGCTAATGCTTGGGCTCAATCTTTGCTTTGGTAGGTTTAAGGGGTAATGTCCGCTACCATGTGGCCTTAGTGCCCTTTAGAGTGGCTTCAGCTTACCAGATCACATTAATTTGTGAGGTATCCTTGTCACTCCAGCCACATCCCACAAGCTTTACATTTTTACTGCCAATAAACTATAGGCTTGGCATCAACGCACCTTGTGAGAGAATTTGCCTGAGAAGCTCAAGCGGGGGTTGTATACCAAAGGTGTCAAAGCTGGCACAGTTTAGATCATCCAAAAATAACAGCTGGGTACGAGACTTGGTGCCGGGAAGATTCTTGACTGCAGCGCCTCCTAGGGACTTCTGGACAACCATTTGATTCAGCTCCTTACGCTGGATTTGCTGAAGTTTGTGTTCGATCGCTTCCTGGAGGAGTTTCGAGGAAAGGCCGGAAGAGAGGCAAATCCGTGTAGAGTTGTAACGTGGGTTGATTAAGTTCTGAGAGGGGAATCAATAACGTATTTTATTATATGACTGGCTCTTTCAGCGGTCAAGATGAATCAATTCTCCTGCTGGGATAGCCCGTTCGTCCCGCGTTTTTCTGTCTTTTAATAACGTCCTTTGAGTCATATAATAACTCCTTTATTGGCCACGCTAGTTGGGTCAAGATGGAGGGATATTGGCCTCGTTCTTATTTTGCGTGTTTACGGCCCTCGACTTCGTCTCGATCCATAAACACGCAAAATTAGGAACTTGGCCGATATCCCGCCATCTTGACCTCACGCTTGGCCAATATCCCGCCATCTTGACCAATAACCCATATATAAAGTACTCGCGAAACACTACAATCATTTACCAAGTCAATACTCAACTAGCATATTCCTGTGTAAAACGTTTAATGACATAAGCTAGCCTTAAGGATATCAACAACAACGTGCATGTTTTGCTCTCCGTTCCTATCTCATGAGGAGAACATTGGTGTTAAATAAGCGGAAGAAAAAAGAGCTCCTTTAACACCATTTCCTATTATGCAGGCTTCTTAATATTGCGCCCCTTGTTGTCTACGAACTGATATACGAAACGATTTATCAGTCAGTAACTGGCAAATATTATGTAGTTATTGACTGAGTGGGAGGGCCGGACGGGAAAATATTTTGCTCGAGGTTATGGCGTACGGACCGAGCGCAGCGAGGTCCGTGCGCGATGAGCGAGAGCCAAATATTTTCCCGTCCAGTCCGACCTTACTCAGTCAATAAGTGTTTTATCATATGACCTCTTTAGACTCTTCATGAGCACGAAGAAGATGAAGTTTTTATTTTATTTTATTTTTTTTTTTTATAAAACAATTGACAAATTTGCACAGAAAATTGATCTAATATGTTGTTTGTATTTGTTTTCTGGTTGTAAAATCAATTTACATGGTTAGACGCGACGAAATCCTCAAAATTTTTATCGCTCGGGCGGCAAATGTCCCTGCCGTACGGCTTTTTCCGGCCCTGCTCGCGCTAAGGCGTACGGCCCTCAAACGGGAATTTTCTCGATAGTTTCACAATGAAAGCGCGCGCGGGGCCGTACAGGTCATATGATAAAACTCAATATTGACGCACATGACTTACCTGAACAAGTGAAGTCTTTCCTACTCCTGACGGACCAACCAACAGCACTGGCTGACGAGCAGATAGCATCAAATCAATCAGGTAAAAGTAACGATCCAACTGTTGAAAATCAAAAAGGCGAAATGTAGGGCACGGTAAACATGAGCGACCATTTTGTTACAGAAGCAAATAAAATCATCATAACGCGTTATGTCCGGGCTTTACATTTGAAACAGAACGTGTTTTTCTGACTGTTGAGTAACCATGTTTTGTTTCATAATAGTTTGGTAAGGTTGGAAAATAATTGACTAAACCCTTGCGTGCACGTCAAGTCAGAGACGCAGCAGTTCATTTCGCAACGGGGTTGTAGTCCGGGGCCCCTTGTACCAAAACCGCAGCTCGCCTTTTTCCTTCCACTGAAAGTCCGTAATAACTTCTTCTACCAACAGTAAGAGACGTTAACTAATCATACCTCAGTAACCACAGTGTAAGATGAAGACAGAGTCTTGAATTGTGCCCCAGGCCTCTCTTCCCACCTCGCCAGTCCACCTTTGCTGAAGTCCAAGCAGTAATCATACACTAATCCATCAGGAGGCACAAGTACAGGATAAGGACCAGCGGAAAGTAGTTGACGCGCATGCTCATCAAACTTCACAGCATACCTTGAAGAGGAAAGTGCAAATTTGAATAAGTAACGAAATTTCAGCACTCACCTTCTAATATGACAGTTGCAATATTCAAACTCTTAACGTTTCAGTTTGGATCATCATAGGAAATGAAATTGTTAAACATTCCTGTTCAGGCTTTGTATAAACTGTCGCATTTACATCACTGTTTCAGGGCCCCTATGGATACCAGCCTCGTAGCTGAGTGGGCTACCCTGCTTAAAAAAAAGCTACTTACTTGCTGTTTCCCATAAGTTTCCAAAGGTAATGGTTATAATTTCTTTTGACGAGCTAGATTATATTTGGGGTTAAACTGAAACCAAGTGACCTCAAGCTCCTTCTTTCATAACCAAAAGACTTCTAGCACACTAAAACAAAGCTATCAAGCTATCTTCTCAGAGAGCAAACCGTAATCGCTATTTGCCCTTTTTTCCCACAAAACAAAGTAACAAAAAAGAAAACGTTAGCCCAGTTTTTCAAGTTGCAGTTCATTTCAATCCACGCCAAGGATCATTGATAATTTTGGCAAGCTGTTCATAAAAATATTTCAGACAATATCAAACCATAAGGTTTTGGGTTTTCTCCACTTTCCTTTGAGCTTTTCAGGGTGATATTAAAAATACTTGACATAACCCCTTAAACATCAACGCAATTTGCCTTAAGTTATCACTTTTGGGCAACAATCATCCAATATTGTTGGGTGCATCATGTCAGGTGCGTTTGAACACTGTCTGGAGTGTTGGCAGTAGTTGCAACACGGTGTTAAGACGCACCCAGCCTGCTGGGCCGAACAATGTTGGATGTTGTTGGCCCAACATTAGGGACGTGTAGATTTGACTACGAGTACTGAGGACGAGTACGAGTTTTTAAATATAGTCCGCGTGCTTTACATAATCACTTTTGATATCAATCTTATTTAAGCAATGATGAAGAGCGAGGGTACTGGGGAAGTGAATGGTTTTAAGTTTGAAAGTCGTACTCGTACTCGTACTCAATCTGGTACTCAAATCTAAAGTCCAGTAATGTTAGATGCTGGCCGCCCAACAATGTTGGATGTTGTTGGCCCAACAATGTTGGATGATGCTGGGCCCAACAATGTTGGACAATGCTGGGCCTAACAATGTTGGATGTTGTTGGCCCAACAATGTTGGATGATGCTGGGCCCAACAATGTTGGATGTTGTTGGTCCAACAATGTTGGATGATGCTGGGTCCAACAATGTTGGATGATGCTGGGCCCAGCAATGTTGGATGTTATTGGCCCAACAATTTTGGATTATGCTGGACCCAACAATGGTGGATGTTATTGGCCCAACAATGTTGGATGTTGTGTGAACATTCTCTAGAGTGGAAAGAAATTTACACTTTGTCTTTCAAGGTTGCTCTGGATACGAAGTCACGAGAATTTCAATTTAAAACACTCCATAGAATTTTAACTACAAATATCGCTCTAAAGAAAATGGGTAAGGTGGATTTATGTGGAACTGTGGATGAATCCCTTGAACATCTCTTTGTATCTTGTCCCATCATCACAACGCTTTGGAGTGATTTAATTTGATGGTGTAGAGGTATAAATATCCAAATTGATTCATTTTGCACTTTAGACATAATTGTTACTTGGTCTCTGGCAAAGGAAGAACGACTTTTTGTTATTGAATCATGTTATTATTATTGCAAAACAATACATTTATTATTGCAAAAATAATGGTTTAAATCCGTCCTTCGCTGCTCTTTTATCAAAAATCGATTCAGTTTATTATATTGAAAGTAGAATTGCAAGTTTAAATAATAAGTTAAGTATACACTCTTTAAAATGGGGCAAGTATATAAAAGATAGTAACAGGATGAAGTTCTAGTATCGATTTGCGCAAGAAATTTGTAATTTATTGCTATTAAGTCAAACTTTTTAGTCAAGTTTATTGTGTCTATAGACTTCGCTTTTTTGAGGACAATCTCACCAGCTAGTTTGCAGGTATGACACAGAAAGTAAAAGTGAAAAGAACTAGATTCAGATAATGCTTACAACAAATGACTTAGAAAAATATAAGATTAAAAATTAAGATTTAAAATCTATTAACATAAGACTAGAATAAATTTTCATAAAATAAGGTCAACCTAAAACTAATCAATAATACAAGGTGTAAAATACAACGGTCATATCAAACCTGACAAGTCTAATTTTCTAATAGTATCTTTAGAAACATTAAAAGATTGAATAGTTCTACACAAGTCAGGCATTAAGTTCCATAGTTTTGGCGCCGTAAACCGCCACGATTTTAAACCATCAATTAGTTATAACATCTTGTTTACGTCAGTTGTTAAGTCATGTTTTTCTTTTGTTCTGTCGTTTTCGTTGCTAATTTGTTCTCTTTGTTGTTCTTTGTTTTGTTTTGTTTTGCTTTGCGTGTGGGACGTTAAAGAACCCACACACTGTTCGAAAGAGCTGGGGACGTAGTTCCCGGTGTGGTGGTCTTTCTCTACTAGAATGCGGTTATGGGGGAGGGATTTGCATTTACGGGTCTACAGTAATTGGCGCAAGCTGTTGTAGTGCTCCTGGCAGGTCTCTGGCGAAGCTAATAAAATAAAAAATAAATTATTAAGGAAAAATCAACAAAATACAAAAAAAATGTTGGATGTTGTAGGCCCAAAAATGTTGGATGATGCTGGGCCAACAATGTTGGATGTTATTGGCCCAATGATGTTGGATGTTGTTGGCCCAATAATGGTGGATGTTGTCGACACAACAATGGTGAGAGCGTTTGCGCGGGCCTCAATATCGGGGCTTAAAGGGATTGTATGGGACTCGTATGCATGTCTTTACTATACCTCTCATGTAGGTGACCGCCAAATGCCCACACGAAAGCAAACGCAAATGAGCTGGTTACCCTCCCTGTGTCACTGGCTGAGATGCCCGAGCTATGTCTGCTGCTCGAAGAACTGACTGACAGTCGTTGCTTTTGATTAATCATCTGGATCGCGGTGTCGTCATCCTCGCGAAGGATGTGTCTGTCGAAAATGGCGGACAGATAGCACAACAGTGTCTTCACTTCATACATCCCGACAGCTGTTTTGGAGGGTTTGTTAGCTGAGGCGTATCCTTCTGTCAGGGCTGGCTGGCAGTGCTCGCTCAGAAATTTTAGTGTTGCGTCCACCGTGTAATCCATTAAGCATGAGATGATCCCTAACCTAAACAGAAGGGTGCAGCATAAACGTAATGCAAATCAGCGGGGAAAAGAGTTCTAAATACAGTGTTTGGAAGTAACAGCACGTTTCGTGTCAAATTATTTGCGAAGAAGTTGAATGCTTTGAAATAAAAAGTAAACAATAATAATATATTAAGTGTAAAATATGAGGTAATAAAAGACTTGTTTGTTGATCATATATACATAAAGATATACTAAAGTCGTATAGCTGAGACTGGAAGAAACGTTCGTGGCTTTATTACGCATTTGTTTGTCAGTCACTGACAATCCAAGGATGCAATGTTGTCGTGTGTTGTAGAAATGAGCTCTCTTAGACTTTGGAGCTAGCTTTGTCCGCTTTTAACTTTCTTTTTTCCTCACATTTTCGTTTACTTTTAGTTTTGATTGCTGTACTCTTTGAGTCATTCTACGTCAGCCGGATACCTTAGCGTTTGCACTGCAATTAAAAAATTAAAAAATGAATTTAAAATGTCCACTCACCCTCTGTTAGTGATCTCCCATCTGGCATGCGCTCCTTTCATCCAAGTCCTGAATATTGACTTCCACCCTACAATCGTTTCAGGGCAGTGAATCAGACCACAGCGAGTCACCAGGGCAGGAGATACGTGGGAAAGCTCTGTCACTTCAAACAGTAGCGCCACAGTCTCTGAAAACAGAGATCACAAAACACGGGTTAACAAAAAACAATGTGTGGGTAGGCAGTGAAAAAGTATAAAGGCTCAAAAACGCACAAAATTTGCCACGAAATTTCAAGATAAGAATTATAAAAGAAAAGGAAGAAGTAAAGGAATCAAAACAGCACATGTGCCCCCTTCACTGCCTCAAAAAGATTCCATCGCTATTACACCCACTTTGAAATCACTGGTGACCCTTGCAATTTGATTGGCTCTCAACAGTGCAATTTATTTACGAATCGCACTATTTTTTTTTTCACTCTAAATCGCTAAATCGCATCATTTTTTCAACCCACCAAAATGAATATGAAATAACACAAAACTAGTTGATAATATTCCGAGGAATGGCCGACGTGCGATACTACTCCCTGCGATACTACTCACTTTCTAAAGTGGCCACGTTGCCAGCGTGGTTGCTCCGGTAGTGTAGTGGTTATCACGCCCGACTAGTAACTGGGGAACGTCGGTTCGATTCCGACTCGGGGCAAAAAGTTTTTCTTTCAGTAGAGATGTGTGTCGAAAGCTGAGTGGCAAACTGTGTTTGCATGGTTCCATAAGTATATTGTTCTACGGCTTTCGTGGCTTCGAAGGTTTTACATATATATACAAAAAATGCTGTGATTGGAAAATGGGTGTAACAAAGTGGTAATTGAACTTCGTGTCACGCAATTTTGGTCTGAAATCATACTTGTGATTTCAAATTGTGAAATCACGCGTATGATTTCAGACCAAATTGCACTCTACTCAGTTCAATTACCATTATCAATCGGTTCGAAAACAAAACCCTGTCACTTAAGAAGAAGCAGTGTTGTCGGAAATATAGTAACCAACAAAAAATCGCCAGTCAAACCAACAATGGTCCAAACTCACAAACTGTTCAACCGAATCAAACCATTCCGACCGTACCTCCCATTACTTTGCTTTGTTTCTGAGTGTACAAAACTAAATTCATATTGAGATCCGCCCTACATGTACAATGGCATCAGGGCAGTGAATCAGACCACAGCGAGTCACCAGGGCTGGAGACCCGTGGGTATGACCCAGAATTTAATGAGCTCTTACGAGGTTTTCATGCCCACGGAGGCCCTGCCCAATCACGGGATCATCGGAACTGAGGCATATATTGACCACACAACCAGCCATAATCTTACCAATCGCATTTTAATAACCTGTTTCGTGGTTCGAAACCGCGATCTTCCGCTCAGCCGATCTACCAACTGAGCTAACCAGGGCGTCGACAGGATAAAGTTTGCCGAGACGCAAATCATGATTTGGGCCCTTCCACATGCCTAAATATACACCGTATACTTCACATGGCCGCCACCTCACCTGGCTGTGTGATCGTTTCACCATTTGCCAAATTCAGGGCCCTGGTAGAGTCCAGCAATGTCCCCATGTTCTCCAGCCAGGTGTCATCCATCGGACCATCAAGAACAAGCCACTTCTTCACATGAGACAAAGAGCCCATCATCCGTGCAATCCGTTGTTTTTCAGAAGACTGGCTCGACAGAAGGTCCGCCATGGTGTCGCATGTCAAAGTAGCGTCTCGCAGCCATTTGGACACTAAACCGTCCACCCAGACACCGTTGTCGAAGTGCTTACTTCCAAACAACTACAAGTTGAGAAACAAATTAACAAAGGCATGACAAGAAACAGTAAACAGGCATAACTAGAGATTCTACCCGACACAAATTGTGATGAAAGATTTGATTTATTTAACATTGTCACACGTAAATTCGGAAAAACGAATCCCGAGTTCTCCAATAACATGACAGAAGTCGAACCTATGAACCTCCGATTGCCAGTTCGGATGCTCTTACCACTGAATTGCAGGAGACTCGTAAACAGGAGACTTGTAGGAGCTTCACAGGTTTGATGAGTCGGGTTGGGAGAACTCGGAATGCCATTTATTTTTTTCCGAGCTTGCGTGTGACAATGGCCGTTTTTATACTAGAAACGCATAATCCGTCTGGGACGAGCTTGGGCAAACATTTGTAGTGCGTCTGTTTAGCTCGACTAGTATAAAGACGGGCACAAGAGGCATTATGCGTCCAGACGAACTATCTTATTTAGAGTGTCTTTCAAGACGTACTAAAGCGGATATTTCGTCTAGACGCACAATGCGTCTAGTGCCCCTCTTTATACTAGTCGAACTAAACAGCCGCGAAACGAACGTTTGTCCAAGTTCGTCCCAGACGGATTATGCGTCCCATGAAGTTCGTCCCGTCTTTACACTAATCGGATAAAAGGACAGACGCATAATTCGTCTGGACGGATAATGCGTCTCTAGTATAAAAAGGGCCATTGAATAAATCGCATTTTGCATGCACTTGATTAGTAATCCTGTATATCTTCCATACCTCTATTTTCATTGGTCCCTGTGACCTGTAGCTTCTTTTGTTATCAGGGCTAGGGGTGTTGTTTGCGTTTTATCATCTACTGTTTCATTCTCTTATCACCGACCGCGTCCGGAAAGTTAGATGGGCTCCCTCGTTCATTTACTACGCCAGAAATTTACCAACACACTTCACGTTTCGTCATTTTTGGACGACAACAAAATGTACCAAACATGTAACGCCAACTGTTTTTACTCATCAAACTTATTGTTTTGAGGCGTTAATTTTTTTTATTTGGGGGGGGGGGGGGGGGGTTGATGTCGTTGCTTAAAATCCCGAAAATGACGTCATTTCAACAATTAGTAGAGAGCTTTTCCCCTCAGCTACATATTGCCGACACGTTCAGAGAGTTTCATCACCATCATCACCACAACCACCACCACAACGACCACCATTAATATCATCCAAGTGTTACTGCCAGACTCACCTCTTCGCAAGTCAGTGATTTCGGAAACACGACCGAAAGGTCCACTCGTGGCCAAGCGGATTCCTTAATCTCCTCAACTGGAATCTTGGCCTGTCTGAAAGCAGTGCTGGTTTTTCTCTCTGCAACTGTCTTCCTGCGAGTCTTCACAGCGGGCTTAGTGGTTTGTGGATTCATTCTGTTCAGGACACTTGCTAGTGTTGTATATATGGTGGTTTTCCCGGAGCCTGGGCAACCTAACAGAATCACGTTACGACTTGTTTGTAAGCTGGTATGAAGCTGAAGAATCTGGAGAGAATAAGGAAATTGTTTAGAGTGAACCTACGCACGTTCTTGTTCGTTCTTAGTGAAATGAACTTTACGACACAGAGAGCCCAACAGCTTGAGAAGCCAGACGCCAGAAGGCATAGTGCATGGAATAAACCTCAAATGTTACACACAAACCGTACTCCTGCCGAACCCCTTTGTTATCAGCAATGTGTCCCTGATTGTTTAGAACTAGTAAGATCGGTTATCACTATCACTGTCACTGTCGCTGTTGCCATCGCTGTCGCTGTCATTTAAAACCAGATTTATCGCTACAGTAGCAGACATTGTAACTGTGAACCTTAAAAATTGCCATTATTATAATACTTCGAACCTTAGAGACGACTTCCGGTCTCACTTGCAGTCCATGGGCTTGAAGATGTTCTTTCACTTCCTCGACTAACTGTGATTCCCCTTCGGTTGACACAGACATCAACACACTGTGTGCAAACACCTCATCGACTGCGCGAGAGAACAACGCTTTGTCCTCCAGTAACAGCTTGTTTCCAAAGTAAGTGAACAGTGAATGAACGACAGCATTCTCTTCCGACTGGCGTCTTTCCAGGCTTTCAAGGAACGGGCTTCTCGCTGTGGTCTCAGGCACTGAACAAGGCGAAAGAATAAAACCGCATCATACAAACTCTCCAGATTTAAGCACGTCTTGTGTCAAAAAAGCCTTATGAAACACGTGTTCAAAAGGTTACCGAAATATCTTGCACTCACCCACTCATCAACCTCTCATACCATCCCTTGTTAATTCCGGGACAGTTATTGAATCACAAGAGAACTTAAGCAACGACGACGGCGACGGCAACGAGAACGCCTCAAAAAAAAAAAAAAAAAAAAATTGGGTTGATGAGCAAAGACAATCGCTCTGCACGTGCGTTTATGTTTTGGTACACTTCTTTGCCGTCCACAGCACAACAACAAATAGTCTCCTTCGCAGACGTTATTTGGCTCGTCACGCAAAGCTCCTCCCCACTAACGGCTGCTCACTCGAACTTTGCAGGAAAGGAAAGCAGAGCTCGAGTGAACAGCCGTTAGTGGGGAGGAGCGTTACGTGATGACCCTAATAATGGCAACAACGTTGAGACTTAAAACAACAACGTGAAATGACCAAAATTTAGGTTTTCTCTAGAGCGTGAGCGCATGGCGGTGAACTCTTCTTTCTTTTTCCCAACTTCATTGCCGTTCTTACTAATTTTGCTCCAGAATAGTTCGCCAACATTTTACAAGTTAAACAAGCTGGAAAAATTGCGAAAGAGTTACAATAACGAGAAGTTACGTTTTGAAGTGACGTTTTCGTTTCCGTCGCCATCATCGTTGCTAAACCTCTCTCCTAACGCCTTCGAGAAGAAAATAACATTTTGTTAGGTGATGGAGACTAGGAAATTTACTTGATGGTGTGTGAAGTTTGTCTTATAAACGCAACTTTACCCATGATTACCAAAACACAAACTCGTTTGACAAGTGTATACAGGACATACGACTACGAGTTACTGTTGTTGCTGCGTTTTTTCCATGACAAACTGGCTGCCTGACTGACAAAGCAACTGTCTGTCTGACTGACTGAATGCGTTGTGGACCTCTTGTCTACTTGCCTTTCTCTCTGCATGAATGTGTACCTAACCGACCAACCGACCGACTGTCTCACTAAATGACTGACTGGGCAACTGTATGTGCCTCTCTGTTCGACCGACCGACCGACCGAAGCGACAAAACTCACCAGCTTCACCTCCCAAATCGGGAGATGCTTCCTTCACAGAACTCAGTGTGGAGAGTTTCTTCTTCGCTGAATCTTTCTGCAGTTGTTTACCAGCCAGCATGGTTACCATCTTCATGCTGCGTAATCCAAAGGAGTACTGCAGCTGATGAGACACCTTTGTAAACACAGAACAATAAATAAAAATAAGGCCGGTGGCCGATGGCTTCACCTCTCCACTATATGAACGAGGAGGGAAACAAAGAATGCACAAAATTTATAGTCCAGTTTCGAGTTCGCCATGACCGCTGATTAAAAGTACTGAGAGCGCATTTGTACAGGGTTAGCCTCGACCTAAAGTAAAATACTCACAAATTCCAGCGAGAAGATGACCTGTTTACAGCTCTGTCTATTGTTTAATTTTCAAATTTGTGGCACCTTCCCGCCGGTATTTGTGAAATTTTACTTTAGGTTGGTATCGTATATTTAATGAGAAAACAATAATGATAGTTACATTACCTGTTCACTGATTAGCTTGAAGAAGGTGTCCATCTTCATAGCAAGGGGTTTGGCCTCAGTAAACCCACCGCACACCAACCACAATTCCACCACAGGACGACAATCAGGAAATAGCATCGAGACGGGCCTGAGTTGTGCCTGATGAGCCAAAGCAGGTGTAATAAATGGGTCACAGTTCAAAAACCAGTAAAATCTTAATTCCATGAAAAGCTATCTTACTGGATTCTAACCTCTCTTGCATGTGGCAATAGGTAGGAAGCAAAAGTGGCTCACAATTCCAGAGCTTATCCTATCCCCTCCCAGAATGAGGGGCTGGTTGCCACTGACAGCATTTCATCACCGGTAGGGTGAATAGAAAGGTGGAGCAAAGTTTCTTTCGTCTGAGGGAACTAAGTTGAGGTAAGGATCTAATGTAGGATCTATAATGTAGAACATAAACTATTACACCACCCCGCCTACAGATTTCGCGTATGAGACTCACTGAGAAAAGTATCCTTTAAGATATCAAAGTGCAAGGTCTCGTACGGCACTCAACCCCACAGATTTATGTATCTATGCTTTTTCCCACTCAAACTCTATTCACGCTTGCTTTTTGTTCGTGAGGAATGGTACAAGAGTAATGCAAGTACAGGAACTCCTTCAAATCAATGTGGAAACCCCTGTAAGGCGGAAACTTTCGACTGTCCCCAGCCAAATTACCCCATACTGTACTCTCTGTAAGGAAACTACCTCGTGAGGGAGACACCTCTCCAAGGAGGACACTAGAAGCTGGTCCCATAAGTATCCGGACTAAATAAATGTCTGCGGCTGTGAGGAATCTACTCCCAACAAGAACCAACCAAAACACAAACGTTGACTACAGAAGCTTACTCTGAAGTTGTCAGGCAAATCAGCGTTCAGACTGCAGGTCCCGGTCATGGTCATAAAACAGCCATACATGGCACTTGCTGGTAGGAGTTGTCCTCCCAAAACAATGCTTCCCAACAAAGGCATTGCAAATTCTCTGCAGCTGCTTTGCCGTTTGTGTTCCATTGTTGCCGTGTCCTGAAACGTTTCAGGGAGTTCGATCGGCGACTCCAGAAAAGCTGAAATTTGAGACTTGGCATCGCTATAAAAATCGCCCTCTTCCAAATCACTTCCTTTGGAGACCGACAAGTGTCTTCTTCGTCGTTCAAGGTGACCTCCAGGCTGCAAAGAAACAATAAGAAAGACCTGTATGAGACTTTTTAGCTGCTTTCTTGTCACGGAAACATAACAGACAAAGACAGCAGCAACGGGAATGCCAACGAAAAATGTCACTTCAAAATATAAATTTACGTTTGTCAGCTACTCCCTTTTAAACCAACTTGTTAAACAATCATGTACAATGTCGGTCAACTCACGTTGTTGTTGTTGTTGTTTTTTTTTTTCAAAGGATGGGAAAGAAGCGTACCTAAATGTAAAACGCAGCCACGTGCACAGCGATTGTTTTCTCATTAGACTCATTCTTATGTGGCGTTCTCGTTGTACCCAACGCGTTCGATCGACTGTTGGCTGGTGATCTGTATAGTTAGCTGGTAGTTTTGTCTATTCTTTTGTGGATCCAAAGCTATCCTCTTATCCCAATATCGGAACAATTATTGACAAAGAACAATTATGAAATGCAGTTGTCACAGACAACGAGCATTGCCATCAAGGTTTGTGTTCACTGTAGAAGTAAAGTTAGTCCTTTGTTACACCTTTTTAATGTCGTTTCGAGCTGAACCATTCAGCGTTTAGTCCCATTTTTCCCTCGCACGTTAATTGCGGTGACTTCTGACTGTGTTCTCGTGGTCACTAATTAAACGGGCAACACAAGCATAATGCCAACTTTGTTTTTAAGAAGCGCATGTCCCATCCACAAACAGGGACAGTCAAAATGAACGGTAGACGTGTTCTTGTGGGGCCAATTCTGTTTTCAGAAAAGAATTCCCTTCAATCTGCTTCCGGCAGCAGAATTAACAGAGTACAGCTTACTCGAAATACGCAGAATACACGTTCTTTTCGAAACATCTTGGAGGAAAAAAACGTGGGCGGCCTGCCAAGCCCGTGACGTCAGGCACTAATAGTTAAACAGGGCGTCAGGTTCAGACACGCACCTGGCTATTTCCTGCACTAGTCTCATTCGAGGTCCATCACACAAACAACAAAGAGGAGCAGAAAATGCTCCGACATCAACTATTCAGTGCGATGGTGGACATGTGGTACAAAAAATGTTACAATGGTTTACAAACAAGGTTTTTTTTTTCTTCCTTACCCAAGCACGATCTGACATTTGGTTCGGTGGAAACGCTTCCTTTGGCAATGAACTCAAAGTAGTTACACTGTTCCTTCTTTTAGTTGCTTCATCCTACGAAAAGGAAAAATGGGATGAGAATAAAACCGACTCCTTGTAATTGCACGTAAGGGATACAGAAAAAAAGTGTTTCTTTGTCACCGTTGAACTCTCTATTTACATTCATCCACGCAAAAGCTTTAAGACGGCAAGTTCAAGCTGCTACACTCCAAAACCGTGGAAATTAATCCATGACTTTGACAATGCAAACTTTCAAATGCGTCTGTTTAGTACTTGTTAATGAAGCGAAAAGCTGTGAATGACCATCGCAGTTATGAACCCATGGCCTCTGCGATACCGGTGCAGCGCTCTACTAACTGAGCTAAGAAGCCACCTGGGAGCTGGTCGTTTTGTTGGTTCATAATATACTCGTGAGGTTGTTAGGCCGAACAACAACAAAATTGAGTTATGTTTTATTTTCGCAGTAACACCATTAAAGACCAGTTATAATTTACGCGAATAAGCGTCCTCATGAAAACCTACCTTTTCAGCATCTGCCTTTGAAATCCCTCTGGCTGTGTACTGAGAAAGAACAAACTTCTCCAGGCATTTCAGCGACGTTCTGATGGTGGAAAGATGTTCACCAAAAACGGAAAGGACACCGGGACCAAGAGAACCCACGTTCTCAAAGCAGGCCCAGCTTCCAGAGCTAACCATCCCAAACAGGTAACGAACAAGCATGGCATTCGTCAACTTTTCAGAGCAGTTGAACATGACAAGATGCCGTGCAAACGCCTGCGAAAGACAATCAAGCATGCATCAACCCAAAGACTATTTTTAGGATCAGTACACAACAACTATCAGATCCTAATTGCCAGGTTCATCCACTCCTAGCTGTTTTACTATAAGGATCGTATTTACAACTATCACTTTCTCTGCGATACATAAAATTAAATTCCCAGTGGGAGTCAATATCGTGACGATGATAAAAGTAAAGCTTTTGTAATTTTCCCAGACTTTTGTTGTTGTTGTTGTTTTGTTTTGTTTGTTTGCTTGGATGTGTTTTTGTTTGTTTGTCTTTTTTCTTCTGTTTGTTTCTTTGTTTTGTTACATATATGTGACCCTCTTTGGGAAAACGGACACTAACGCTTTTCCGTTTAAACGACAAAACCGTTTACTATCCGTTTAAATCCGTTTAAACTGTTCATGCCAGCGTTTAAATGGTTTGCTTTTCCGTTTAAAAAAAAATTGCATCCGTTTAACGCTTTAGCGAAAACGTTTAAACGATTTGCTCTTGCGTTTAAAAAAATTTGCAACCGTTTAACGCTTTAGTAGAAACGTTTAAACAGTTTTCCCATCCGTTTAACGCTTTGGAGAAAACGTTTAAATGGTTGGCTTGTCCGTCTAACGTTAACTGTGGAAGCAGAACTATGAAGCTTACGGTCGCTCGATACTCGCCGATACGTGAACTGCAGAACAACCGTATTAATAATTATATTTTAGTTCTAATATGTCCGTGTTTATAGAAAGCGAGTTATCGTAGCATCCTTAGACAAACGAATAAAAAGTTAAAATATCCATTTGTGAAAAGTATTGCATTGAGAGCCGACGAAGCCATTCATTCACAGGAGTGTGGCGACTGTGATTCTGCCATCGCGATCTTGATCTTGTTCGTTCAAAACGGTGCACTTGATCTTGTTCACGGATTTGGGGAAATATCGAATAGCGTTGTTTTGGTTCCCGTGTGATAGTTTTGAATCTTTCCTCAGACAAGTTGTTTAGCTCAAAGAACACAATCATGCCGGCTAAATAAAAACGATATTTGCGAACAGAACCGATGTGGATCATAATTTATTTCGAACGGCCGATTCTGATGTATCTTTACGAACACGCCGCTTGAAAATCAGTAAGCTTTTTATTATTTCCAATGCTCCACAGTTTTTGATGAACAAAAAGACGCTAAAGACAGCGCGATGTTTTGTTTTGTTTTGTTTTTTCTCCCTGCCTTTTGCAAAAACAACCGGTGACATGTAGTCTCGTGACAAATGAAACAACGAATTCAATCCAAATCGTGTTTTTTATGTTACAGTGATAATTTTATCTCTGGTTCTACCGGGCGCAATGAGACGATTGAAACGGCAAAATACTCTGTCTTAAACGCTGGATTTCGTTACAAGAGTGCTAACGATGCGCCGTTTATTGATGAGTAATTTCTTTACAAGCATAGTTCATAGAGTGATTGTTTATTTGGCATGCGCCGGCGAACGTGAATTTGTGGCGTCACGACAAAGAAAAATGCATCTACAAGGCGCACAAAGTCGATTGAAATGGCAAAATACTCAGTCTAAATGGTGAATTTCATTATGAAATGGTGCTGATGATGCTCCTTTTATTGACGAGTTATTTCTTTGAAGGCAAAATTTGTGAAGTACTTCTCTATTCATTGCACGCCGACAAGCGTGAATTTGTGCCGTCACAACCAAGAAACATGTGGTATCTCTGGATTCAAACAGCTAAAACTCGGTCTTAAACGCTGAATTTCGTTATTTTCATTTGACAAACTACAGATCTTCCTTCGTTTCGTCCCACTTAACAAACAACAGGTAGCGGATGTTTATTCTTACGAAGGGCTAGCCTGCTTTGACCAGACCGCCTTTGGTCTGGTTACGCAGGTTAACGACGGGAGCAAGATAAAAATAGAATGTGCGCGCTCATTTGATTGTGATGTCATTCTTTGCCTTTCTCGCTCTCTCGAGCATTCCCAAAACACGAACAGTCTTTTTACGACGACCTCAATCTATCCTCACTTATAAGGCGATGGAGAGGTCGATTTGGAAGGGACCAGAAACATGACGACCTTGTGGGAAAGTGTCGTCTCAGCAACCATATGAATAAGCATGCTCAGGTAGAAAAGGAAACTTAAATTAAATATTGTAACAGTTTTTACTTGATTTTGCGACTATTGTAACCGTAGTAGATGTATAGCCTTCGAAATTAATGTATTGTTTTCTTTCATTTAGTGTACTAAGTTTAAATAAAGTTGAACTGACCTTATGTTATCTTGCATTTATCGGAGTGTGTTCGGTGGTTTCAATGGTACAAATTCAGCCGCGGTGAGCCAGCCCTCCTGATCCATCTTTCTTCATTGATTCCCTTATTTCAACGGCCCCGCTTGTTGCGTGACACCGATTCAATTTTTTATTGAAAATGGAAGTTCATACAAAGTAGGGAAAATAATTGATTTTTATTGAAAATTGTATTTTTCCTAATTTAAGTTAGCGGGACCGTGGGGAATACTAGCCGCAAGGACGCAGATGCTGCTGTCAAGTTTTTATTGTGGCGCATCATCTTTAGGGACGCAAAGATGTGCTTTGGAACAAAGGGTCCAAAATGTGTAATCTTGAAACTTCAAAATTAGCACCAGTAATCACACGATTTCGAGCTCAATTTGGAATAAATGACCACGAGTAAATTTTTCAGAGGTAAACAATACTGGCTCGTGCAATTTTTTTTAAATCAAGAGTTTGAAAGACAAAGCGAAGAACAAAAGCACGTGAATTGCGTACTACCAACTGGCTGCGAGATTGGCAAACTTGGGCGAAAGAAAAAGGCCACGGCGAAAACACTGAGTCGTACGAGCCAGGAGAACTCAATAACTTACTCGAGCAATTTTACGCAATCGTACGTAAACAAGTCGGGAAAGACTACGAGCCAGACAGTTTAAGAGTTATTGATACAGCTATCGACCGCCACATGAAAGAACGATACAACAATTCCATACTAAAGAGACAAGCAGTTTTCAGAATCAAAACGACAGAAACTATTTACGGCTGGAGTGGAAAGCAACGCGGCTCCGTCAAAGAAAGCAAAGGGAATCGAAACGGCCACACAATCAGCGCAGTCTGACCACCAGAGAGGAAATTATTGTAGGCAAATTATTAACAAGTTGATAAACTCATAAAGCGAATAATTTGTCGCGTATTGCGTGATTTTTGACCCTGACGCCTCCTGGCTTTTTGACAAGGTTATGGCATTGCCGTTAATTGCGTATGCAAATTTGTTTCATACTTCAAAACAAAAGACAAAAACATGAGACGTTCATTTTCAAGGAGGAAATTTTGAATTAAACCTGGAGTCTTAATTCGCGCTGGCTATGGTTTCATGATACTTGATAGTAAAAAGAGTTAGTCGCTCCTGTTGTACTTACGTTTTGGAAATGTCAAGGTATAATATTAAATACACCAGTTGTTTTCTTCCTGAGCTCGAGGGTACGGTTCTTGTTATTGAAGCGTGTCTTCCAGTAACCGTTTAGCCAGGTTTTTGAGATATTGGCAGCAAAACTGTTCTCGGTAAATAGCGCTTATTTCAACAAACGTCAGGCAAGAGAATCATCGTAACGACCAAAACAAAATGACTGGAACAAGCGACGCTTGTTTCGGTCGCTTTGGTGGTTTCGCTCGTTTCGTTTCGGTCGGTTTAGTGGTTTCGCTGGTTTCGTTTCGATGGTTTCGTTTTGTTGTTTCGGGTTTTGGTACAGGCCAAGCGAGAAACGAACGAGTGAATTAAAGTTCATCAGATACGGCAATACTTTCTCAGATTGTAGCCCTGTTATTTACCAAGTTATTTCAAGTTATCATGCTCCATGTTTACGCTGAAAGTTTTTCCTCAATCTCGCCGACTCATCCGTCTTGAAACTTTTCCAGCTGTCCTTTTGTGGACTTTCGTCAACCGTTTAACGGTTTAAGCTATTCGTTTTTGGACTTTGGTCAACCGTTTAACGGTTTGAGCTAATCGTTTATAATTTTGCTTCGCCGTTTAACGCTTTAAGCTCTCCGTTTTTGGACTTTGGTCAACCGTTTAAATTTTTTGCTATTCGTTTAAACAGTTATGGAAATCGTTTAAACGCTTGTCATAGCCGTTTAGTATCCGTTTACAATCGTTTTTCTTGACCGTTTAACGGAAAAGCGTTAGTGTCCGTTTTCCCAAAGAAGGTCACATATGTTGCATCGGATCAACGGCCATCTAAGTGTCGACCGAAAATTTATCATGTTTCCCCTAGAAAGGACAGTCAGCGTTCGTAAACAGGTAATTTCATAATATGTTTTCAAGCTGTTTCGTTTTTCTCGATCTAAGGGCAGACCAGATTCCTTCCACGTCATATTATGCCAATTTATTACATGAGAATACAGCACAGGTCCACGCACACTATACCTACAAAATGAGCACAACCAGTCTTACCTTCGAGAGATCTTTAATAGTTTCTGTCTTGCCAATTCCATCAGGCCCAACAGGGACACCAGAGTGGTGCGACCGCAAAGCCATGGTCAGCGTAAGGAAGCATCTCTGCGTCAAAGGCGTCACAACAAGCCGGGGTGTTGGGCCAAGGTACTCATAGCCGTACACGAAGTCAGTGCCAAGCTGGTGGAGGTTGCACAGTCCTATCTCATAACCATGATTGACAGGAATTCTGGACGAGCTAGATGACAAATTGTCTTCTCCTTGGTAAGAGGAGCTTATGATCTGCTTTATTTCTATCCGGTGTCGCAGCTGGCTGGCCCATTCAAAACTGTTGATATCTGTTATACCATTGCTGATGAAATCTGCGCAAATAAATCAGATTTTGCTAGTGAGATTTTTTTTACTAGCAAAAGTAGGAACCTCACCTATTTTTTAGACTCGCAACTTCAAAAACCCACTCGCATTTCGCGAGTTTGCGAGTGCTAATTTCGAGCTCTGATCAGTGAAAAGGTTTAATGGTATTATTGAAGTATATGTACATTTTGTTGTTGTTGTTGTTTTGTTACTGCTTCCCTCTTGTCGGTTTATGTTTGTTTGTTTGTTTGTTCTTTGTTTTCAAGTTTGTTTATCGTTCTGTTGTTGTTGTTGTTGTTGTTGTTTTGTTACTGCTTCCCTCTTGTCGGTTTATGTTTGTTTGTTCTTTGTTTTCAAGTTTGTTTATCGTTCTGTTGTTGCTGTTGCTGTTTTTGTTTGCCTTTATTTCTTTCTTATCAGTTGTTGTCGTTGTTTTACTTTTAGCTTCAAGGGTGAATAATAAGCAAAAAGTCTTCAACCTTATTTGTACCACAAGTGTTAGTAATCTCGCAATCTTATTGGCTAATTTGCCGTTGTCAACAAGAGTCTAGACAACGCTGCTCGTGTCAACGTGTCGCGCAATGCCTTTTTTCAGCTCGCGCTCTGAAATTAACATTTTCTTTCACGTTGATATTGTGGTAAAAAGCAACTAGAATGTGGTTTAGCGTTGTCTATTCTCTCATCGACAACGATATTCGACATCACAGTGGTCAAAATTTGCTGTGGACACAACATTTTGACCACTGTGATGACGAATATCGTTGTCGATAAGAGTATAGACAACGCTAAACCACATTCGATTTGTTAAATGGAACTTACAAGTAACTTGAATTTAAAGGAGTTCTTTCAAATATTCACGGCTAATTACCCAACGACATGTACGAAGGCTATTAACTACGGAGAAGCAGCTTTCTTTGGCTAGACAGGCCTTCCATCAAAATATGAAGCTACAGAAGACTGTTTTCTGTGTCAGTCATGGAGCAATCACCGATATCGTTTACCTGATTACCTACCCACAACAGTGTCCCTATGATTTATTGCCTTGGCAACAAGAGCAGCAAGCAGCAACTCAAGACGGTCACTGATGGTACTCGAGCCTTTGTGCTCCATGTTTTTCCTGATAGCTGTTGACAGGTCATCCACATAGCTTGCCAGGGACTTCCTGCGTGTCAAACGAAGTGGTAACTAATGAATTCAATGTTTGATTAAAATTTCTGAGAAGATCCTGTGTTACAATATGTACAGCATTCTCTCATTAGCGTGCCTTTGTTTCAACGTGATTAGCAGCATGATTAGAACTTCAGTTCAAACGTTTCCTGATATTCTTTCTTTGTTAATTTACATGTATTTGTAGCATCCTTTGCCCTTTTAAAAACTTGTTTTCATAGTTGAACAAAATGGGGAATATGATTACAATTTACAAGTGATTGTAAATTTGAACGTATGCTGCAAATGACGATTTTCAGTTTAAAAGTCTTATTCTTTCGTGCGTTTGATTACTGTGTTCCAGCTTGGTCAGCCTATTCCAGGCTCTCATAGAGTAGGTAGAGGCTACCTGAAAGCGTGGGAGCATGCCACAGCTCGATAACTCAAGACTGGACTATTTCAAGCCAGGCGCAGCTGAACATACCTTAAATCAGATATACCCCGCAAGCCGCCACTTTGCAGAGCCTCGCTCATTTCTCTGTTCCACACAACAGCTTCAGCAGTCAAAACACACTGACTGGGAAACTTCACCATGATGTCATCGCAAAACGCAACTCGTGGCCCTACACGTAAAAAAGGACCAAAACAAAAATACAACTACAACAAAGAATAATTGGCGCAAACAAAACACCACTTCAGTGCACAATTTGTGATGATGCTTTAGCATCTTCTTGCCAAAGTAACGATGACATCTTCTGCCATTTTCAGTTTGCCATTCCAGCTCTCGCATAGTAACCTTCCATTTTCACTTGTATATTTTTTCCTGAGGGGAGGGAGGGCAGGGGAATTTAAATACAAGCCTTGTGAATGGGTGTCTATGAAAGAGGGATGTTTAACACAATTGCCTATGGCCTGGGGGAAGTGGGGAGTCAGGAACCACTAAGTGTTTAGTAGGAGAAGGCTACATGTAATGGTAAACGGCTAATGCAAACAAGATCCATCTCCTGAGGTTTTGGTTTTTGTAACTCATAGCTCCAGCCACAATCATCAGTTCGCCAACAGACCTGTCATTCTGCAGGCTGGTAGCTCATAAGTCAGAAGACGGAATAAAACGTTTTGCCTTTTTTAAGCTAATGTACCTACAACGATGTCGATAGATGTCAAAATTCTTACCCATAGTGGACATCATTTCCAGTAGTTTTGAAGGACTCTCTCTCCCATTCAGCCTTCTTTTCACACATTCTGCAAGACTCTGCACCAACGTATTCCTCATCTCCTCTTCCAGTGTAACAAGCCAACTTTGTGGTCGAGGGGAGGCAGGGATCACTGATATCAGGGGTACAACTTCTTCTAGTAACCCCTCCAGTGCGGTGACTTGTAGAAGATGGGCTGAAAGAAAAGATACTTTGTATTGACCTTAAACAACTAAAAGTAATTACTCTGGCCAATCACAACTGGCATAAACAACAAAACGATTCAATCAGAATAGACCTTTCCACGGTTTCTGACGCCATCTTGGTTGGGGGGCAAACACGTCTACAATTACAGTGAATGTATGGGATTTTAGCCGACTTTGAACTGCTGTAACTACGCTACAAAAAGACGGGTTTCCAACATTTCCCACTATTTGTAGTAGTTATATTGATAGAGAATTACTCTCGACGATTAAAAACCGCGAAATCTATTAACTCCACGGAAAAGGGATCTCCAGTGAAGCTCGTTGTATGAACGTTTGGTGTCTGGGGTGCATTACCATTCAGCGCTGTGTCTAGTGACGATGCCAATTTCAAGCTACCGTCCTTTGGCAAGGCAAACTGGAGGTTCTTTATGCCAGGGAAGCACTTTCTCACGAACGGAAGCAAGTCTTTAGGGTTACGAGACCAAGCTAAAAGACTGAGGAGGTCATTATCACTGAGGAAGTAAAGCCGAGGAAACGCTGCGCGGGCTTTCTCAATGTAACCAGTAACCAATCTGATCAATTCTTCCTGCAAGGATCGAAAAGTGGAAGAAAACAAAGTTAAACACAGGACAAAACTGGACTGGACACTGGACATGATGGCTAAGGCAAGGCTAAGACAGTGCTAGTGACAAAGTCTTCGGTATTGTTGTAGTCAAATACATAAACGTTGTCCGATGTGGTACACTCCCTCTGCATTTAGGGATCTTTCAATATACTGTACTGATGCACCGCGATTTTGCTATGGGTACGATTTCAATATCGATAGTTGATAACGACATTATGATAAATCGATACTCAACAAGCGTAGAAAATGTCCGTCTTGGATAACTAATAAATACTTATCAAACTCTAGCATTTTAGCCCCAGTATAACAAACTTACAAGTACCACGCGAACAGAGAATTTTCATACACCGTACAACTCCTTGATTTGCTTGCTTCGGCTTTCATCTAAATCCAACAAAATGTTGCTATTATAAACGCATTTGCAAACTCCAGTAGGTTGATAGATGTATGGCCATGTGCGCGTGCAAGCAAACTGAACAACAAAACGCGAGGATCGTACCGTGTCGGTGCCATCGTTGCAGCCCTTTAAGCAGACACTGGTTTTCAAATCAAAAGCAGAATACAAAACACTACTAAAATAAAATTTTACGACTATATACATGCAGCTACCTCCTTTCTGATAAGCTCCAAAAGCAGCTCTCTCAGCGACTCTCCCTGCAGTTCGCGCCAACCTTTCTCTCCTCTTTTCTTTAACGACAAAGCAGACAACACTTTGGGGTCCTTTAGAATCACTTGAACAAATTCCTTAGTAAAAGCAAAGTAAACATGCTTTAACGAACAATTTGCATTCATTCATTCATTCATTCATTCATTCATTCATTCATTCATTCATTCATTCATTCATTCTAGTTCGCCAGTACCGTCATGAAATCTAAAATGACGGCGCGTGGGAAATTTTAAAGCAAAAATAGGATTTTTTCTGCACTTTTCTACGTATTCGCATTAGTTTCACGGCGGTTTTCGAAAAAAATGAATCTAGTCATTATTTCCAACAATTTCGCGTCGATCTAAGTGAAGGTTCCCTTTAAGAAAACCTACGTCATACAGTAATCGGATATAGAAGAGGTAACAAAATCACAACTTTCTGCCAGTTTTAGGTTGGACACTCTTCTTATCTCAAGCTGGACGATAATTATCAAGTAGCAGCTTCGTACATGTGGCATGTGTTTGGGGAAGCGTGACGATTCTCTTCCAGTGTTGGGCGCCAAGAGTTTTGGACTGCCGTTTGCGTGGGGGCTCGTGTGGCAGGGTTGCGGGGATTGTGACAGCCACGGGGGCGTCATTTAATCTAAGGTCTGGTTGCCAAACATGGGACGGCCCCTGGGTAATCAAGACACCCAGCCGCCTTAAAACGATGCAGTTGTTAACCATTACTTACTCTGTACTTTTCGTCGACGTCAAGGAACCTTTGAATACTCTCTTCCATTGATTTTCTTATTTCTGGCTCCGCAAACACATTACTGAGATAGAGCCACTAAAAGGTAAAAGCAACATTCATGGCCATTACATGTTGGTCAAACCAAATCACTTTAAATGGTAAAACGAAAAGAAAGTAAGGACGTTAGCCATCAACAATTCCACTACGGCTACTTCAGCTCACTACACCTTGAAGAGAAAACCCACTTTATGTGTAAGTAATGTTAGCAAAAAGAATTCAGGTTAAAGTGGTTAAGACAAACAACTGAGAATTAATTTTATATTCCCACAGTTGCCAAAACATACATTGTACTTTTTGAGGCACCAATAAACCCGTGTAGATACCGTCACAAGCAAACATGCAGCGGGCTTCAACAGTTACCTGATTTCCTTTTCTTACTATTAGGGATAAAAAAAAACCCCGAGAGTTCAAATGTAGAATGTTGCAGAGAAGAGCAATGACTGTGTACAGCGGAAATTAGTGTTCCTAATTAAAGAGCGCTTTTCAACTGGGTGTATTAAACACAAAACTGACGTAACCTCTGTAGCTAATCACAAAAGGGTACCGAAACATCAAAATCAACCATTTTCTTAATCTATTCTATATCATGCAAATGTAACCTGCAAGCACTGTTAACTCCCAATAGTTATTTCTGAAGGTCAGTACCTTTTCTTCTTTATTAGTATATATAATTTTGTAAATATCTATACATCTTTAAGGGTACAATGAAGACGTTGTTGTTGTTGTTGTTGTTGTTGTTGTTGTTGTTGTTGTTGTCAGGATTCGAAGCAGATACAGTACAAGGTAAATACCTTTTTCTGACAGTCTGTCCAGATGTCAGTTACGTTCTCTATTTCCTGCAGGTTTGCAATCCAGGTCTCCACCATTGGTTTTAAGTCCGCTACATGAGGGGATGTTAGCATGGTGTGCAATGTTACCATGTTGTCCTGTAAAATAAGTAAAATGCAGATACTTGATTTAAAATGAAGTACATGTAGCGACCAAAGTATTCTTTGACAGCCCGACTTTACAATGACAGAAGGAGCTGCTTCCAAACAATCGCTTGTCTAGTATATAAATTATATACATGCATGCACAATGGCTCAAGGTCATCCACTGACCGACTGACCGAACAAAATAAGTTGCATTGATAAGGTACTTTCCCAAGAAAAGCGCTTTTGATAAGCTGATCAAAGAACGTAATATTATAAATTAAATGGTCGGATCTACACTGTATGCAATACTGAAACATCTCTTATGCAAAAAGTCATATTTTCCAACAATGTTTTAGCTGTACATGTACCTCAATGATGCACTTCAATTCACCAATTCCAATGAGAATAAACATGTCTGGCACAGAGGCTGGAGTCTTGGGCTTCGCTTTCACGTTGGCCTTGGGCTTTTTAACAAAACAATCATCATGTCAGCAAATGCATGTAATATTGTCCTTTCATTTCCGACATCTCATCATTACGGAGGATTCTTCAGAGTGAAAAAAAAAAGCATTCCGGTTCGTTATTCGCAGTCACATGCTGGTGAATTTGCCACTGGTCAAGTTTCACAAGCTAGAATGAAAGGCCGCATGAAATTCTAGTCTATTGAGAGCAACTATTATGGTGAAGTAGACCCTTTATATTTATAATGTGGTGGCATCTCTCTCAGAATGAATCATAGAGAGAAACTACACACACCACCCTTTTTCGAAAGCCATGAAACAATTATTAGTCCCAACAGTAAATTTAGCTGTTGATTAATGTGCCACAGCTGTCGCTAGTGTAGGTTTCAAAACAGATGGTTCCACAAGTTCATAGCTGGTTGTAACCTAAAGACCTCTCCAGTGCCATTTGTCCTTTACGTGTAGGCTTTTTCACACCGTGAGTTTGCTCACCGTCACCGAACTCGCTAGTCATAATGGTTGGAAATGTTAACGGTTCTTGAGGATTACACTGTATGTGTGTCTCGTTCTCTAAACCTTTCCTTTTGCGTTCTAATCGAACAGATCAGATCAGATCAGATCAGATCACATACCTCAGCACTAAAGCCAGGTCGCGCATTTTTTCTCTTTCCTTTTGCACTCTTTCTCTGCTCATTCCTCATTCTTGGTCTCATCAGGGGAATGTGCTTCGCGAGTTTGAAGTCCTTCTCCTGCCACGCCCGTGCGAGATGGTTCAGCTTCAGTTCCAAGGCATGCTCAGCAGCTGCTCCAGCA
>JAEMWC010000541.1:422500-485000 GCA_016490735.1 Pachyseris speciosa | reverse complement strand
ATTGATATGTGGGTACTTGAGCCTGAGCATTAGCTATGCCATGCTGATGAGGCCTAACAAGGCTGAAACAGCTGACTGTCCATGGCTGCTAATGCTTGGGCTCAATCTTTGCTTTGGTAGATTTAAGGGGTAATGCCTGCTACCTTGTGGCCTTAGTGCCTTTTGAGTGGCTTCAGCTTACTTGATCACATTAATTTGTGAAGTATCCTTTACATATTATGACAAACAAGTAGAAATAATTTATCCATAGTGATTAACAGTACCTCTCTGATGCCCTGCACAACTGATGATGGATCCTCATTTGGATCAAGAAACTTTCCTGATGTAGCTGCTCTTCCTATCTCTTCTGCACTCAACTGTAGAGTCTGGAAATAAAACATTATTCAAATGAGCAAAAAAGCAAAACATTCACCAAAATATTTTTGCTAGGAACTTCATAACAATTTAGTGAATGTTGAATGAGCATGAGGTCAGCCAGATAAAAAGATGCCCGCTGGCTCACTGCACAAACCTGCACTGCAACCTTTTTAATTTATTTATTTGTTAGTTAGTTTATTTATTTATTCATTTATTCAGTTATTCATTTATTCATTTATTTATTTATTTATTTATTTATTTATTTATACAGGGTGCTCTCTCACAGCAGTGGTTTTCAGAGAGGCCTTACGTGTACAGCCTGTAAGTTGAAAACAATTACATGTACAGTAGTCTGTAGCTTCAAGTAATTTGAACACAGAAGAAACAAAATACATGTATATTGCTTTGCAACAAAACGAAAAACATTTAATGGGGTACAGGACACTAGCTGTTTCCTTTCCTGTAACTGATGCACGCACTTCATACAAATAAGCACATGGTTCAATCTTGTGAAAGAACGCTTTGCATGTTACGTACATGTACGAGTAAAATTATTCATCAATGATTTTATAATTGGCAGGGCTCCAGATAAGTTTTTAAGGCAGGCAACAACAAAGAATTGCAACAGATCAAATCCCCACTGCTCCCACCAAACTATTACTATTATTAACTATTAACTATTACTATTATTAACTCTTATATGGAACACTGGATGGGGAAAGATTGTTTAATTTTGTCCACTAAGAGACTGCTGTGTGCGTGCATAACAAATCTGTGTTCACTCACGCTTATTGTCTCATGCAGCTTCTCAAGAGACTGCTGTGTGTGTGTGCATAACAAATCTGTGTTCACTCACGCTTATTGTCTCATGCAGCTTCTCAGAGACTAGCGGTTTGTTCATATCCACAAAATCAGAAGCCTCCTGCAAACCAAACAGGAATCCCTCCCAAGTTGCCCAAACCTAAAAAATAAACACCAGAAAAAATATTATTAATTTGTCACAATCTAACATTTGCTCAAGCTAACACCCTTTTGCTGACAGATGGCAACACTAACTTTAAAATATTAAGAAATAATCCACAGCTGTGTAAGTCGCAAACTAACAATTTTAACAGCAGATAACTAACAGCAGATAACTGTTTGTCCATTTTCTGAAAACAAATGAAATGTCTGTGAAAATACTCAATCTGCCCTTTTTTTTTACAATTATTAGTTATTGCAATTTGTAAAAAAAAACAGCAATTTAACATTGATTCAAGACTTGCTAATGATCAGAATCCACTCATGTCATTGGCATCATTAGACAACATTGTGACTGGCTGGCCACTCCTTGAGAAACAGAAAATTGGCATGGGGTACTGTATATACAGTATTGACAGGAAGGTCTGATTAGTTAACTTACAGTACACTGTATAATTATGTGCTAAGATGTTTCAAATTCTCTATTGTGCTACCCATGGGAAGATAATACAGGCACCACTTTCACCTGTCTGTATCGTACCATGCAAAATGACAGCCCCTCAAGACTTGAACTTTGCGACTAATAATGATCCTCGATCCCCAATACTCAAAAGATTCAAGTATCATTAGGCTCGAGTTGAGTGCATCGAGTTTCCAGACAAGAAAACAAATAACTTTTCATGTGATTAGTTTTTCACAGTTGTTGCATTATTTTCTTGGAGCATCTCTATATTCGATACTCAAAACTCGAAACTCTAGCCTCGAACATCAATACTTGATTCATGATAGCTTCATGGATCAAGCACTAGATTGTGTTTTGAGTTGAGACTGTCAACTTACTTTAAATAGCCTGGTAGTGTTAACTCAGTGTGAATAGATATGCTTCAAGTGAAACTTGACCATTCCATACAGCACAATACAGGGGCACCCAACGACAAGTTTCAGTAGATATCTGTTCAGTGGAGGGTAATTCGCCTTGGGCTTTCGGCGTCGATTAAAGAGTGCACTCGGATTTTCGTAACTAAAACGAGGCCTAAAAGATTCGAAATTGGGAAATCATAGCCCCTGTGGTTCTCGGAAAGGTCGTGATTGCTGTTTTTGGCAGTCAAAAACGTCAAAAAGCATTTTCGGAAAGAAAATAGTTCCCTAGAAAGCTCGTGAAAAGTTAATTTCAGCTTCCATTTTCTCAAAGGAAGATTTTGTTCCCTAACATTTTCGGGCAAGTAAAATTTCAGCTGGGGAATCCGAACAGATGAATTTCTTCTAGCCTATGAAAACATCACTTTAAACAGACTTCAAACACCATAAGGTGCTTAAAAATGCCTTTCTACAGCTTTTGGTTGATTTGGCTCGTTGGGTGCCCCTGACAATAGATCACAGTACAGCTGCTAAATGTTCATTAATTTTGTCCCAACTAACAACTGGTAACTAAATACAGTTAATATACATTAATTTTAGCTTTGTTCTGGTGTGTAATTATTTTAAGGAACCTTATAATGTAAAAAATGGACTAAGCTGTCTAACAGAGTAAAATAAATGTGTGATAAAACACCTTTTCCTCTGTCACTTCCTCTTCAGGTGTAAGTTGTCTGTAACAACTTCTTATGACCTTTCAAATAAAAAGAATAGACAAATCATTTGATTGAAGAAAGATGAGATGATGGTAATTAATGAATCAATTGAAGACTGAGGCTAGTGGAGAACCCTCATAAGTGACTTTTTTTGGATGATTTGTCTTTATTTTGCTCCAAAATTGCTGATTTCTCACATACAGGCTTCCTTTCATGTGGTAAACATTGCCCTTTTTCCCCTGTTTTGTGCTTAGCATTTGAAAAAAAAACATGGGCAAAAAAAATGAAAAGTCACTTGGAGGGTTTTCCGCTAGCGTCTTCAATAATATTACTGTGTTTATGCATATCAGAGCAGTTTTCAATTGAGTGTCGAAAGTAATTCATGTTTTGCTTTGGTTTTGCATTGCTTCACTCTGTGATTGGCCAGCAAAACTCACACCACTTTCTCAACCAATGAGAAGCAAAACCAAAACCAATTGTGACTTGTACGCACATATTTTCCTGCGTTTTGCAAGGTCGGCTGCATGTAGGTGTTTCGTATTCTGATCGGCTCATTGCACTGTTTAGGTCTGTTGTGATTGGTCAGAGTAATTGCTTTGGTTTTGGTTTTACGACACTCAATTGAAAGTGCTCTATTAAGTAAAAAAGATGTGGTATTTTCACCAATTTCCAGTGAAAAGTTGATGGGCCCTTCAGCTCACTTTATCATGAAGTATTAACAAACCATTCATTTTGGGGAATCCATTTGACATTATACCCACCTCATACAGGTTCTTGATGTACTCCACCTTCTCTTTCAAACTTGGAACATGTTCTTTTACAGTTGAGAGTTTCTGCATGAAATCAGCAAAACCCTTGATGTCTGTACTTTGGTTTGTCAACAGCTAAAAGGGAACAAACAATATAAAATTTAAAGGAACAGTATCTGGATTTTTGGTAAAAATCTGGAAAGCCTGACCTGTTTACCGATGGCAAACAAAAAATAATGGCCCATTGCGTATCCCCACCAGTACGTATCTTCAAAACGGCTATTTTAACTAATGGAGGGGCAATACATGTAACTATGTTTTATCCAGTTTTCCCCTTCCATCTCAGATGAACTTCATCATAACTTTAATACTGTGGATCATTTTTCATTACAATCTACTTGATTTTATCTCACTGGTGATCCAGCTAAGCAATTCATGAATGAAAAAGACACTGAAAAAATTGACTCAGTAAATTTTTGGTACATCAGGGATAATTCCCATGATATTACCCCTTAAATTCCCCAGTGAATAATTTTTGATCTGAGTTGATGCTAGAGACCAGTTATAAAAAGAACAGTGTCGTGGGCAGAAAAACAAAGCTCCAGTCATTCCCAGATAAACTACTCAATCCATATCCCTCACAGGAAGGATGTGTGAGGTGGATAATAATAATTATGCTCCCCTTCCCCCCAATCACCACCACTCCCTGTAAACATGTTTGATTTACAGTATATACAGTGTATACTGGGACTGGACTGTGACAACAGGCTTTTGTTAAAAAGCTGCCTCCAGATACATGAATAGACCTTGATTGCATACATGTGATTAGGTGCAACACCCCATTTATTTTACAATTCCATTACCTTTGATAGCTTGTCGGCATCCTTGATCACTTCATCAGAGAGCCTGATCACATCTAAAGTCAGCATCTGAGCCATCTGCTTGAAGATACTGTTCAACTGTGGCAGAAGGGTGAGTTGCACTGTATGGCAATCCACAAAGAAGATTCCATTTTCTGTGCAGAAACTCTTTGTTGTGCTAAAAACCTGCTCTCTCCAAGCCTTAATTTGATTCAGTTGTTGCTGTAAATTAAAGGGAAGATAACAATTAATAAATTAATGAACAGATTATTTAAATTCACCATGAGATATAACACAAATCACTTAAGTATGATAGGGATCTCAAGAATTCCAGATGAATCACTGGCTACTCTCAACTCCAATCCCCTCAACCACCTCTATTTTAAGGGAAAAACCCTGGAAACAATTCAAATGTTTGGAAGGGCCTGCAACTGTATATGGAGGAGTAGGGTTGGTGCAGTGGTAAGAGCATTTTATTTCGTGCCTCCCACCATTGTGGCCCGGGTTTCTATTCCCGAGCTCAGTGTTATATGGTGGTTGAGTTTGTTGTTAGTTCTCTGCTCCAAGAGAATTTTCTCCAGGTACTTCAGTTTTTCCCTCTCCTAAAAAAAACCAACCTTCCCAAGTTCCAATTCGATCCGGAATGTTCAAACATTAATTTTAATTAATAAAACAGGGGCCCTTGGAGTGGGAGATTGGGCAGCTGCACTGACACTATCAAGCTTAAATACAGTAAATTGATTTGATTTGATTTGATTTTGAGGTAATTGCCACATGGCACAATGGACCTTGTAATTGTCAGAGAATTAATAAAGTCACATGTTAAACTTACTTCAATCTTGGTGGCCGGTTGACCTCTCCAGACATCTGTGTGACAATCACCCCATGAAGTTACAAACTCATGAATTTCAGCCACCCAGCTGTGATCATCACAAAACTGTTCCACTTCCTTACTGGCTTGCAATAGAAGACTTGCCTGGTGCCTAAGACCTCCTTTAATCTGCTTACTGTGAGAAAAAAAAACAGTTTGACATGCACACTTGTCCATCACCATGCCATTGAACATTCTTTTTAGTGTACATGTATAACTATTATAATGAGTTTATCATTTCCAAGTGTGTTACTGCAGTATACTTAGTGCATTGTAATTTATTACAGCAATATCATTTTATTGAATACATGGTTAGCCTATCAACCTTAACCTAAAAATCTAGTAAAATGCTGGGGGTGTATAAATTACGGTATCATGTAAGTTGTAGTTCAATTTTACCCTTGGTTTGAATTTTTTTCCCTTTATTCCTGTGTATGGTAAATGGCAATGAGTACAAAACAAAAGAAAATAAAAATTAAACCAAGGATGATATTGCCAAATTTTCGTAGCAGTAAAATAGATATGAAACATTTGAAAAAGACAACACAATGTTTGAATCTACAAGACATGTTTCGGATACTCAGTTCTTCAGTTGAAGGATGTTTACAAGTGAGTAACTTATATACGTGTAAAGTAAAAAACAAGTAAGTGTTGATTACAAATCGTAGAATAATAGTTACAAATCAGTGAAAAGGGATAGTCAAGAGGAGAATAAAAAGTGCGAGTACAAAACAATGAAAATGCTGAATACAAATAGTAATTAAAGTAAGAGTGTTAAATTAACATGTTTGTGTTGTTTATTCAGTGTGGGTTGTTCCCATTCAATATGTATGGCTTCTTTGATCTTAAGTTGGAAATAAGTAGGAGCCAAGTCTAAGATGGAAAATAAAAGAGCATAGATTCTTACACGACTCAGAACCCTGAAGATGTTTACAGATATGGGAATTGCGATCCGAAAGTAAGTGCTCACAAACCCTGGTGCCAAAATGTCTAGTGGTTTCACCAACATAACAGGTACAGTGTATGACATCCTACACATGCAAATTTGTAAACCACCTGGGAACGAAGCGCATTGGGGATCGAGTCCTTCACACTGAACATGTTACTTAATTTGAAGGAAGTGAAGGCTAACCTAATGTCTAATGTCTAATTTCCAACTTACCGTAAGATCAAAGAAGCCCTACATGTACATATTTAATGGGAACAACCCACACTGAATAAACAACACAAACAGTCATGTTAATTTAACACTCTTACTTTACATTAATTACTATTTGTATTCAGCATTTTTCATAGTTTTGTACTCACACTTTTTATTCTCCTCTTGTATCCCTTTTCACTGATTTGTAACTATTATTCTACAATTTGTAATCAACACTTACTTGTTATTTACTTTATTAAGTCACTCACTTATAAACAACCTTCAACTGAAGATGGATACTGAGTATCCGAAACATGTGACTCTTGTACATGTAGATTCAAATGTTGTGTCGTCTTTTTTAAAATAATGTTTCATAAACCAAGGATATAATTGAACATTTACCTGTAATACAACAGCAGAATTACATGAACAGTACTATCATACTTCCTGTTACTACCAATATTAAAAGCTAAAAACATCTGTCGTTACATGTATTTGATGCATCTATAGTCTGACCAACCCAGCTCTACATACACTGTAATTACAGTTGTAGCTAACAATAGTTTGCATGCATGAACCTTTTTGTACATAAAAGGACAGTAGTATAGTGCATTTGTTCATGTAATTGGCTGTGACACAACTTACTTTTTGTGCATAATTTGCATCAGTTTTTCCTTCGTCAATGGGCTCCTGTCAATTGCAAAATCCTGGAACCTCTGCCCTTCAACCATCAGGCCTCCATTGTAATCTTGATGAAAACACAAATCTTGAGTAGCTTCCATAGTCATGTCTCTTGCACGCATGAGATCAGAATTCAAGCCATCCAGGTCTTCATAAATTTTGTCATCTGTCCGTGTGAGCGAGCTGGGACAAGAAGTGTCCTGCTCATCTGCATGATGGGTCTGAAAAGCGTGCAAAAATTACAGTTGGTGAAATCAACAGTCTCATTAATTAAAAGCCAGTTACTAACAAATAAATGATATCTATGCGGGTGTCTACAGCTGTACTTGATTTTGAGTAAGCTACATGTAAAATTATTTACCTGTATCCAAGCACAGACGGAGGGAAGCAGGACAGAAAGAAGGAAGGGAGAACATGAAAAGAGAGAGGAGAAGAGCAGACAAAGTACAGTGTATTAGTAGAGCGCCAGCTGCTCAGAGTTAAGGGTAGGGTTAAGGGTGTAAATTGACAGTATGGTACTGTACCACTCAGAATTAACTTAGCAGGGAACGTGTTTGAGAATGTGATCAGAACGAAACTAAAACGAAAAATGAAGTGGCAACAGAATGGATACGGTACTAGTATGGAATAATGGAGACAGGACAGGTATGGAACAAATGCATTACAGAGAAGCAAATTACCACCTCAAGGAGATTTATGTGTACTGTGTGATGCTCATATTTGTATATGATATTGTACAGTACCGGTTAAAGGTAATTTGACAGTCTCGACTCGATCCTCGCGAGCATCGAGTATCGAGGATCGAGTCGAGAATCGAGACTCGATTCACTCGAAACTCAACTCGATCCTCGTTACTGGATTCTCGCAGGAAGCACGCCATTGTTATTCATCGAGTACGCGATTCATCGAGTACGCGATTCGACTTTCCGAGTTCTTGAGGAAAGAACGCAGTTGTTCTGTATGGACACTTATGTAGACACTACAACAATTTCCGTTCGAACAACGCAACGAATTCAAGCTAAAGGACAGTGCGGTGACAAATACTGTCAAAAGTCATTTAGGTTTTGAGGACGCGGTGTACTTCTCGAGGAAATACCGCATACTGCATAAAAAAAAGCAAGGTCAAAAGACATTCAGTTTCTTTCGAGGTCACGGCGTTGTGCTTTTCTACATAAAAATTCCGATGCTCAATTTTAAACCGTTCATATGGCCGCTCGTAACTTCATAAGCGCAACGAATCAAGATCGCTGCGGTTCATCGCGGACACTGTTATCGAAAGCGATCAAAATTTCGAGAAAGCGGGCTAATTGTCGACGAAAATGCACGGTGTACAAGTAGGCGAATAGTGTAGTGCTAGCCAGTAGCCGCTTGGCAAGCGTAAGTAATTCAAGGCTGGCGCGATTGATCGAACAAGTTCCGACAAACCCGCGCTCATCGACCACGTGGACGCAAACAAGACATGGTAGCTTATCGGGGTAACACTAATCTGTGGAACTGCAGACCGCGGAACCTGCGGAACCTGCGGAACCGCCGGAACCTGCGGAACCTATATTTTTTGTAATAAAATTGAAAAAAAAATGAAAATAGTAATAATAAAAATGTCTACGAGTGGTTTAGTTCTTAAAAACAACAGAGAAAGAAAAAAAAAAGAAAAGAAAAGAAAAATGAAAAGGGAGAAGGCAAACAAAAAAGATAGCGTACAACAAGGGGTATTTTTTGTCGGTCACCCATCTAAGTTCTAACCCGGCCGGATTGGGCTTAACTTCGGCGATCGGACGACGAGCACGCTTTCCTTGTGGTATCACACACAGACAATACAAAGTATAAATGGTTCGCGTAAGTTGAAAAAAGCGAAATGATAAGCGAGAAATTACTAGAAATTCTAAAATTCACACAAACAAACATTAGCAACAAGTCAGTCATATCGTAGTCGAAAACTGAGACGGAGATAAATCAACACGATTTAAATCCAGGCTTTGTACGAGTAACAAGGGTAACACATCAAGGGTGAAACCAAAACTGATTACACATACATACTGGGGTCAAACTGATCAAAGGTCTTTCCTAACCTGTTAATTTTCTCTAGGCTTGACATTGCCACATCACTTTTGAACATAAATAGCTGAAGATGCTGTCAACAATTCACATGCCATGTGCGTGACTTGAAGCAAAGTCCAAGTTCCCTACCTTTGGTTAGATCAATCACTTCAGGCTTGGAGTTCTTCATCCTGTTTCAAGCAAGGTCAGAGGCATTCAGTCTATTTGTGAAATGCAACCGATGTAACTCAGCAAACGACTGTTGTACTTACACAGCATTGAGATAGAAGCGCCATTCGGCCATTTTGGTGGCACTACAGTACCACGTGACTATGATACCGGAAATAAGAAATTGACCGGAAACTTAAACCGAACACTTGTTGCTAATGTTTGTTTGTGTGAATTTTAGAATTTCTAGTAATTTCTCGCTTATCATTTCGCTTTTTTCAACTTACGCGAACCATTTATACTTTGTATTGTCTGCGTGTGATACCACAAGGAAAGCGTGCTCGTCGTCCTATCGCCGAAGTTAAGCCCAATCCGGCCGGGTTAGAACTTAGATGGGTGACCGACAAAAAATACCCCTTGTTGTACGCTATCTTTTTTGTTTGCCTTCTCCCTTTACATTTTTCTTTTCTTTTCTTTTTTTTTTCTTTCTCTGTTGTTTTTAAGAACTAAACCACTCGTAGACATTTTTATTATTACTATTTTCATTTTTTTTTCAATTTTATTACAAAAAATATAGGTTCCGCAGGTTCCGGCGGTTCCGCAGGTTCCGCAGCTTCCGCGGTCTGCAGTTCCGCAGATTAGTGTTACCCAGCTTATCGTATGTACGAGGCCAACTTCGAAAATCGCTCATCGCCTTTGAAATAAAAAAATTGACAAACGTTCGATGGAACACTAGTAAAACTCCGTGGAAACATCCGAAGTGAAATACGTGTATAACTTGGATAGAAACTTTGCCGAGATGATCTTCACTCTTCGGCCAAAAATAGCGCAAAGTAAACATTGAATAAAAATAGACTTGACAGACACCGCGCGTGAGAACAGAAAATTTGCATACCATATCGAATTACACACATTTGTGTTTCAAGTTTGGAGGAGTTACATTGTAAAATTTTTTCCAAAGAACGGTCGAAGAAAATCCTGTTTCAACGAAATAAAGTTACGAACGAGAACACATGTATTGACACGTACGCGTATCGAATTTCATCTTAAAATTATGCGTGTCTGTGACGAAAACATGCAACGCTCAGTCGGCCAAGTTTTATTCATCGAACATCTGTTACTTATTGGGAGATGTTGTAGTGGCGTGGTCAGTCCTTGGCCATTCTGTTCTTTCTCAAGCGTTGATTTCTGCGAATCTGTCCATCTGTCAAACAGGTTGAATCACATTTAGAAACATGTCGCGTACTGAACGACTACCCTTGCATCGTTTGCGTTCCTTCGAGTAGCTGAAGTTGCTTTTCAAGATGTCATCCCCAATTTGCTCGAGAGGTCTATCGAGTGATCAGCCAAGCGACAAGCTCATTATCTCTGATCTCGCGAGACGCGATCCTCGACTCGATTCTCGATGGCTGAGCCTCGATCCTCGATGCTCGAAACTCGCAGGAATCGAGTATCGAGGATCGAGTCGAGAATCGAGACTCGAAAGAGACTGTCAACTTACCTTTAACCGGTACTGTAGTTAATTTTTATTTTCAGTTAATTTTATTTTCACTAGTTAGTGTTTTTTTCGAACTACAGCTGTAGGAGATTTTATTTTTAACTCAGGTTATTTCATTTGTAACCAGGTAGTAGTAATTTAAGCTGGATCTCCACAAGATATACATTTTTGTGGCTACTGCCTCGAAGAGGCGAAGCCACTTAGTCATTGGGTTGTCCGTCCGTAACAATAGCTGTTACAGGATACCCAAGACATGAAAATTTCAGCCACGTGCACATTACGCCAATACAGTACATCACAAAAGAACCAATTTCAAGAGGGATTTGTAAACAAGTTGCCACCTCGTATGGATAGATTATATGAAAACTTTCCCATTTTTACTAAGTTATTCAGGACTCTGTCACACTGAAATGAATTTTGAAAAGGCATTTTTTGCCATCTTGTCATCAGTTCAACTTGAAATATATATTTCACCTTGGGAAATGATTTGAAGCGATGTGTGATTGCTTATCAAAATAACGGTGAACTGCAAAATCATAAGGGCAATTAATTGATTCATAAGCTAGTTTAAGATTCTTTTCAATCTAGTTTAAACCAAATATTCAGTTAGCTCCTAAATCGTACATGTACATTGTACATGTAGTTATCGGCAAAAACAAATTTTAAATCCAATTAACCATACGGCGCAGACCGGCTCTGAGACTAAAAATAGAAACTGCACAACCGTTCCGTTATAAAGCGTTCATTTAAAACTATTCCTTTGACATCATGAAATGACAATGTTTCTTACAAAAAAAAAAACTTTGCTAACTTCCTCAGCAATAACATTTTTATATACATCACTATCAAACTGGGAACAAAAATAAACAACACGCAGTCATTTTGCAGCTAGCCAGTGACATGTATCAGATTACACGCAATGCAAATCAATGAGAAGTGTTCTAAAATACAAAATGACAGTACTTTGGATCCTTTATCTTTCTGTTTTCTTTTCTTTTCTTTTACATAATTCCAAAAGTGCAAAGCACTTAATTATTGGTTTCAAAAGTTGAAAAAACCCTACTGTTTTCCTTTACAGTTTTCTTTTCTAACGAAGAATTGTAGCGGCCGAGGCAGCTGTCAAATTACCGATCGCCGGCATTTTTTGACAAGCCTGAATTTTATGTTCACACTTGAATATCACAATTCCAATGTCCGACCATATATTTCTTTTCACCCAGCAACTAAAAACTTAGAATGCAGCAGTAGACACACACACTTTTTAAGCGCCTATTTTTATAGTAGTTAACAGGGAACTTTTATCTGTCTGTCTGTAATAGTAGTAGTACAATGTAGAAGTAGCAAAAGTTTACAATTATAGTAATTTTAGTATTAGTTTTAGTAATGCACATGTCATCGGCTTCCCATGGGGTCGACCCCAAGCCAACCAGGGAGATACATGTATATGGGGGAATACGGGGAGATGGATTGAATTCTTTGCCCAAGGGTAGGGGAAAATCTTGACATTGTTTTACGATCAAAGATTGAAGAGTGGAGGAATTCAAAATTTTGTGACAGATGTTAAGGGAATTTTCTGCTGAGAGGCACTGCACCCAGGGGACTTTGTCTTGCAAGATTCCTCAACCCCCCCCCCCCCCCCCCCCCTCCTCTGGGAAAATTCCTCAAGTTTGCTTGACTGATTTTACAATCTCCCTGGTTAGCCCGGGGGTCGACCCCATGGGGAAGCCAAAGACATGTGCATAATTTAATATACATGTAAGGCTTTTTCCATGTATATGCTGACACACCCATCCAATACAATGTATCTTCTTTATTCTTACCACGATGATACTTGCTTCATACGACACTGGTTGTCGTCCTGTCAGGATTGTTTCTGAATCTTTCCCCAAGCTATAAATGAGGTTTTCAATGTCACCTCCAGTACTTCTTTCTTTCAACGAATCACTGTGCACTGTAACACCATTCTGACCATCAGCTTTGCTTTCTTCCTCAACCTCATTTTGTCCCTTCTGTTGGAATGCTAGAGCTTCAGTTCCAAGCTCCATTGCATGCGAAAGGTTGCAACTGGCACTAATTACACTTCGCACTGCAACATCAACTGCATGTGCAAATTGCTTAGCAGAGGGTGATAGCTTAAGCCTGTGATCATCCCCAAAGAGGATGTCAGCTGTAAAAAGACCATCCCTTTCTGGTCTTGGACCAGGCATTGTTTCATCAACAAATCTGGTAATGTTTCCCTGGACCAATTTTAGCAAATTCGAGACAATGATGTGATCAACCAGACGCACAAAAGTGCCAAGTCGCTTGACCTCATCTCGTGCAAGCTTTAGGTTATGCTGCCTAATTGCCCTCTTTCTTTTAGCAATGGCGAGAGATTCGTGATAGTTATGGCGATGGTTCTTGACTTGTCCCTCGCAATACTCCAGATATTCAAAGCAGCTCTCTTGCGTTTTATCAACAATCATCTGGCAATATCTAAAAAATTTCTCCACGTACTGGTATCCTGTATCACAAGTTCTAAAAATAGTGTCCTCAAATTCTTCCAATGTGTATGAGAAATTAATCTGAAATGGAAGGAAAGTGACCTTTTCCAGGTCTTGTAGAAGGCTTGAGATTCTAAGTAGGGCTGATCCAAAGCTGGGAACATTTGCAATGAGAGATCTCTCAATTTCTGCCTCCACTTTCAGAAACTGACTGAATTTCTTAATGTTCTTCCACTTTCTGAACATTTTAGTCACAAGAAAGTTCTTGTAAAAGCCAATACTTGAAATGGCTTTGAACAAACAAGCTTCTCTGTACCATTCAGCCAATGACTGTGATTCAGATGGCCCATGGGGATTCACATGTAATACACAGTGTGAGGAAATCACATAATACTCTGGATTCACCTTGTCTTCAGGGACAACCACAAGGTTATATGGATCATATCGCACTGATGGCGCAACATTCAGAAACGCAAACTTCACCTCCCCGAGGAAACGTCCCTTGACAAAATCCTCTACAACTTCTCTACCAGTCTTTGGCAAGGAAGCTTTCCTTGTCTCGCTCACCTGGGATATCCGGCCAGTCTCAATGATGGGAGTTTTCATCATAGGAAGGCCAGGTGATCTCCTTGGAGTTGAGGGTGGGGTAGGTAGCCGTGTCTGTGGCAAATCTGTATCAAGGGCAAGAATGGTTGTTCCCAGGGAGCCTCCCAAAGTTGCTTCCCTGATGGCTATTTCTCGTACCACTCCTGGAAGTGATCTTTTAAGATCTTGAAGACACAGTGGCCTAGGTCCATAGCTCTTCGTTTCTCCATCTGATTTATCAAAGATGTATGTCCGACCTCCAGGAAACAATGCCTCCCCACGGGGACCCGCACCCTCTTAGGCCCAGCAGACTGATGGCTCCTTGGAGTAAAGAGGCTTTCAACGGCAGATCCTTGTGGAAACGGAACACTGAGTGGGCTGGTGCCTTCCTGGACGAGCGAAAATTCAACTGGAAAGACAGTTGAAAGTTTATGCTGCACAAAGCTAAGTTCATTCTCGTTCTCGCTTTCTTTGATCTTTTGGCAAGTACGTTTTACATAATGGCTAATTTGTGGAGCTCCATTCAGAAAATGGGCATAGGGTCTGATAATCTCCAATACGTCGCAAAGATGGTGCCAAGATTGCTTCGTGTTTTGCTGCAAGGCGCCGACAAAGCTGCGTGAAACTTGTTGGAGCAAAAGCTTAACATCTTCATCCTCCAATTCACCGCTGCTCCTTGGTCGAGGTAAGACAGGTCTTTCGCGATTTTTGTGACCACTTGGATCGATAGGAGTATTGATCTCGGCCTGCGAAACCAAGTTTCTCGATTCGCCAATAGCTGGAAGTTTTGGCTGCGAAAAGGCTACATCGACTTCACTGGATTGATTTGACATTTTGGAAAGTTTTTCAACTACAAACGACCATTTTCCTCCACCATTTTGGCCAGAGCTTATTTCTCTCTCTGATATAACATCAACAGCCCAACTACAAGTATCCCCGTTTGGTGTTGTTCACAAAAGTCAACGAATTTCTTGAAATTCCGACCCAAATCCGCCATATTTGTGTACTTTTCGCGCTAGCAACTGTTTAAAATTCCCAGCATTCAAAGCAATCGTTACTATGTACAGTCGGAACAGAGGCTCAGCGGGTTTGCGCATAAAAGAAGCCATTTTGAAATGTGGTTTTCTTTCGGAGTAACTTTTATTTTCTTCATAATTGCAACAGGAATCAAATCATGAGTTTTGCTGAATACAAGGAAAGAATTTCTGAGGGTGATACTGTGATTCTTTTCCTGGTAAAATGCGATTTCGTTCTTGTACTTTATGCAATGTGCTTGATTGATTGATCAAGCATGAACTTTCGATTTCCCTCTGGATTGAAATGTTACACTTAGTGCCGTCGATACTGTGTTCTTCTCATGTCTCTTTAATTAGTAATACCGCAAAATCGAGATACACTGTATGCATAATTTGGGTGGTAATCAAAGATACAGTTGGAAAGAATAACCTTAATTAAGTACACTGTACACATGCAAGCCAATCAATTTTGTGTGAATGTTTTCAGGGGCATAACGCAATGCAAGCTCTGACAGTAACACCTGGCAAGGTTCATCAAACAAAATATGGTGCGTTGCCTCACTCAGACATGATAGGAAAAAGATTTGGAACAAAGGTATACACTTACTAGCTTACCAATGCTTGTTTTTCAAATTGCAACATGCAGTCTGACTTCTGTTCGTAGACATACACATGTACTCATGTATTCCGATCTGCAGATAAGCTTACGTGTAGCAACTTTCTTAAGTGTACAATAAGCTATAATCTTACCTTGACTGTAATTCCTACATGTATCTAATAAGTTAATCAACATGTATGAATATCTAGTAATAGATGTTTACTTGTGTTCCTGTGTTTGCATGTACTTAAAGTGTATCAAACAATGTTGGACCCTATCCATTACCCCATTGCAAGGGGCAATTCATATACTAATTAATTTTACAGTGTGAAGATGAACACCACTTAAGCAGTAGTGAATATAGAGCCTGAAAAAAAGGCAGGATTGTACGGGATTCAAACCCATGACCTCTGCAATACTGGTGCAGTGCTCTACCAACTAAGGTACATGTAACAAGCCAACTGGGAGCTGGTCATTTTGTTGGTTCGTTATAAACCTGTGAGGGATGAACAATGTGATTATGAACACCACTTGAGCAGTAGTGAAAATAAAGCCTGAAAAAAATTCAGGCTTGTACGGGATTCGAACCCACGACCTCTGCGATACCGATGCAGCGCTGATCTACCATAACTGAACTAACAAACCAACTGGGAGCTGGTCATTTTTTGGTTTGTAATAAACCTGTGAGTGCTGAATATGTGAAAATGAATATATATTTGAACTGCAGATTAGAGAATGAATATGTGTGAAATGTAAAATTTTGTTTACTTAATGCTTTGTTTATTGTGGAAATATACTTAGCTACTCTAGTGTAGTTCACAGGCCAATTTTAAATAAATAACTTGAAGTGATCATCACAGTTAAGCAATAGTCAATAATTTATACTGTGGCTAGCCAAGCCTGAAAAATTTCAGGCTTGTAGAGGACAGTTGAACCCATGACCTCTGCAACACCAGTGCAATGTTCAACCAACTTGCATGTAGCTAATTAGCCAACTGGGAATTTTTGAACTAGATTCCAAGTCACTTTTGTCATAGAAAATTGGCTACTGGACTATCATGCCATACTGTAAAAAGTAACTTTACACAAAACTATGGAGATTTTAAGAAACACGCATTATTTTAAGGGTTTTGAACTGATGTTTTTACATGTACCGGTTAGATTGTCATGATTATATTGCATCAAATGTTTGACTGTGTATTTCAGATGTATTCACTGAATAGAAAAGGGTGGGTTTATCTTCTTCATCCAACACCTGAGCTGTGGACAGTGAATCTTCGACACAGAACCCAGATTCTTTACACAACTGATATCAGCATGGTTACCTTAAAGCTTGCTCTCAAACCAGGATCTATCGTCATTGAATCAGGTAAGCAATATAATATTTAATGACTTCTGTAAACAACTCGTTATAATTGTTTGTATACTGTACATGTAGCTGGTGTATATTTTGCAGTTAATTTTTGTTTTCAGTTAATTTTATTTTTTTAACTGGTTCGGTTAAGTGATTTTATTTTTAAGAAGACTCGTGTCATAGAATTAGAGCTCTCAATTTTCATATTTCCAGGTACCGGAAGTGCTTCCATGTCACATTCTTTAATCAGAACCATCGCTCCTTCTGGTCATCTTCACACATTTGAATTCCATGCCGAAAGAGCTGAAATAGCAAGGTAACATGAATGATGATCTTTGTGCAGGTAACTGTGATATCTATAACAAGGGTTTAATTCATTCTCTTTAACTCTGTCATTGATGTTCTTCAGATTTGTCCACATGACACGTTCATACCTTGGTCTATTACATTTTGTAGGAAAGAATTTGATAAGCATAAAATTGGCCATCTTGTGACTGTTACTTGCCGTGATGTTTGTAAAGAAGGATTTGGCCTCAACCGAGTAGCTGATGCAGGTTATTAATATTTTAGATAATAGCAACTAAAATTTGCATATTCATTGCTCTCAAAAACTGGAATTATAAAAGTGCAACAGAGTTTATTGAGAAGATAATAGATTTCCTTGCACTTTTTATGCTGCAGTTTTTCTTGATTTGCCTGCCCCATGGGATGCAATACAGTCCAGCAAAGAAGCTCTCAAAGTAAGTTAGTGAACAGTACATAATATAGTTAATCAGTTATAAGGGTCCAATATTCATGTTTTACATGTACACTCCAGTCTGTAAGTTATTGAAGAAGAAAGAACAAATTTAAAAGAAGTACAGCTATAAGGTCACTAGTGTTCCTGAGGGCTACAGTCTGTAACTGACAGCTCTACACTGTAATTGTGACAGTTCTTATTCCATTGGCAAATCACAATGAAAGGGATTGCACTCAAAGCATGTGCTTGAATTGTATGATTCTTTCACATTAGTGTTAGAAAAATTAGGGCTGTTTGCAGTGCCTTGAATCTTTCTTTGGGATAGTAAAGCAACTGAAACACTCGAGTGTGTGCTTACTTTACTTTATTATTTCTCTAACTTAGTATGTGCACTGTGATTGGTCAATTTTGCGGGCCACATTCTACAGTACGGCCCGCTAGACTTCAACTAGCTATCTTTCCCGTGGGCCGGATTAACCTCAGAGACAATAATAAATAACTTACTAACCTCGTTTTCTCAGTCCATAGTAAGTTACGGATCCTCGTTTTTCCCATTAATTTATGGCCCACACTTCACGCTTTGGCTGTAAATCAAGGGGAAAAAAACTCGGTCCGTAACGTATAGTACGGACCTCGAACTCTGTCAGTAAGAGGTATATCCCTGAGTAAAATGTTGTACTCGTGGTTTACAGAGGTTGCATTAAGGGCCAGGCACCAGGCAGATTGGCCTGCCTGTCCGCCTGCCAAGAGCACATCAAAATGTAACTTTTTGTGATCAGTGAAGAAGTTTAACCCATTGACTACCACACTTGCCAAAACCGGCCGTGCAGAACCACGTCCTTTGTACCGCTTGTGATGTCATCAGTTTTAACCCTCGTAGGCAACTCTTACTTGTAGCAAGTGTGAGGAGCGCATGCCCAAACTTGTAAAGCTAATAATTATTAGCATCGGGAACAGAAGGGCGCGATGAACTCCACCAGCAAATAGAGTTTTGGGCAGTTTTGGTTCTTTTTGGCTAGATTCTGGCCAGAAAACGGCTCGACGAGCTTCGAAAGGTGTTTTTCAGCAAAATGCTCGGGAGGTGAAGGGTTAAAACCAAGCATATTTGCCCACCTGTATAAAGTAAGGGAATTGCCTTCCTGCACAAAACCTTAATTAATTATGCCCATGAGCTTACGCAACCACCTACAGTGTACTGGTTGTGGATTTAATTGACATTTCAAACAGATTGCCAACAAAACGATTGCACGTGGCATTAGTGTTATCATTAGTTTCTTCCACTTACAAGGTTAGCGTTATGTTTGTATTAGGTTTTAATTTCAATTCTTGTTTTCTTTTTGTTTTTGTCAGCCAGAAGGTGGAAGACTTTGTTCGTTTTCACCATGTATTGAACAAGTGCAAAAGACGTGTGAATCATTGAGGACTTGTGGATTTCGAGGTAAAAGTCCGTCTCAGTAACTTCAGGACAACTTTACAATCATGTATTTATCAAGGGTCTGCAGACTTTTCACAGTTTAATAATTATGATGTTCTCGGAACCTGTCAATAATCCATTTTCACCCGGCAGATTTGAAAATCGTTCGATTGTTGATGGACATCTGTAGTGCGCTTGGAGCTTGTTTAACGCGGCATTTGCAATACTTCTTGCTAGAGCTGTTTTAACGTTCTTTCCTCAGATATCACGATCATGGAATGTCTATCCAGAACATTTGAAGTCAAAACCGTTCCCTTGCAAGTTCCTTACCTGGGTCCAGATGTAAGCATTTTACTCTCTCTCTTCTCCACAGTTCACGACATCAGCTGTAACAACCAAGAAAGGCGTTTGTGTTTCATTAATATGGGGCGTAATAAACGAAAATGGCAACTAGAAAGCCACAAAACGATAGGTATCGTGAGCACACACCACTCTCACTTGCATCATGCATTTTAGTGGAGACCTTTACAGCATGATTGTGAACTTTCCTTCTTTCTTCTTAACTTCAATACCGTTACCACTATTTAGTCCCCGACAAATTTGCTAGCGTGGGACAAGTTAAGCAATTTGGACTAATTGCCGTTGTCCTGTGTTCTAACTGTGATGGCTAGCTAGCATTATTCATTCATTCATTCATTCATTATTCATTCATTCATTCATTCACCATTTATTCATTCATTCATTCACCATTCATCCATTCAATCATTCATTCACCATTTATTCATTCATTCATTCATTCATTCACCATTTATTCATTCATTCATTCATTCACCATTTATTCATTCATTCATTCACCATTCATTCATTCATTCATTCATTCACCATTTATTCATTCATTCATTCACCATTCATTCATTCATTCACCATTTATTCATTCATTCATTCACCATTCATTCATTCATTCAATCATTCATTCACCATTTATTCATTCATTCATTCATTCACCATTTATTCATTCATTCATTCATTCACCATTTATTCATTCATTCATTCACCATTCATTCGTTCATTCACCATTTATTCATTCATTCATTCATTCACCATTCATTCACCATTTATTCATTCATTCACTCATTCATTCACCATTTATTCATTCATTCATTCATTCATTCACCATTTATTCATTCATTCATTCACCATTTATTCATTCATCATTCATTCACCATTCATTCATTCATTCACCATTTATTCATTCATTCATTCATTCATTCATTCATTCATTCATTCATTCATTCATTCATTTATTCATCCCATCTATCCACTCAATCATTTCTTTTGTTAACATTATTTTTTTGTGTGTGTGGTTTGTAGTAAAGTAATATCCATGTTCTTTATTTACTCTCCCAGAATGCGACAACGCTAGCGGACCAAGGCTTAAAAAGCTCGTCTTCTCGTAAACGAAAGCTGGAGACAGAAAGTGAAACGTGCCACATGGTAAAATTTATATTTTCGTCGTGTCAAATGTTTCATCTTATAATTCGAAATTCTCTTTATTTCTCGATCCTACAAACTTAGGAAAATGGTTTAGGGACACTTTATTAAGAAGTACAACATACACCTGTACTTTCTTCCAAACCTTCTTGTAAGCCCTGTTTGAGAGTTTTCCGTATTTTGTTGGTTTAGCAGACGCCCTCAAGCTTAGAGAATTATGCACCAAATCCAGATGGAGGAACTACGAGTACGATTTCATCTTCGGAAAGTAATCCCAGCGAAGAAATACGCGTCCACGAAAGTCGGGAAGCAGAGTTATCAAACAGTTCTGACGCAGAGAAGTCTTCGTACAGCCCTCTTTCAAAGTTCACGGACACTGATCCCGCGACAGGACTGGTACGGAATGTGAGAGCGATCATGTCGCAAAAAGCCAACAAAACGAACATTTTGACTGGCAGGCCGCTAAGGGACATGACTGGGCATACGGGATACCTGACATTTGCTACTCTTTATGCGCAGTGTGAAAAAATAGAAAGTTAAACAACCAACAAAAACATTATTGCTCTCTAAAATTGTATTTTGTTTTTGCTTGTTTGTTTTGTTGTTGTTGTTGTTTTATTTTTGTTTTGTTTTGTTTTTTGTTTTAGGGGGAGGGGAATGATAACCACCCAGCCCTCATCTCCCTCCTGGTAAACTCCTGTGGGAGCTGTTGAATTTTATATTAATAATAATAATAATAATTTAGAACTTATATAGCGCATTTTCCATGTGTATACATGTATGTTCAAATGCGCTTTACAAGCAGATGAAATTGGAATTTGAAATGTTGGTTTTTGTGGAAAACCGGAGTACCCGGAGAAAAACCTCTCGGAGCAGAGAGAGACTCAACCCACATATGACGTCGAGTCGGGAATCGAACCCGGGCCACATTGGTGGAAGGCGAGTGCTCTCACCACTGCGCCATCCCTGCTCCCCAATGATCGTGTGGCCGTACAGAAGTCAGTGTTCTTCAATTTCGAACCTTGTCCTTCAGATTGTCTGGATTGCTTCGTTTTCCGTTTTTAACATTTTAACCACGATCTTTAGGAATCATTGCGATCGAACAAGTACATGCAAAATGTGCGGTGTCGTGATCCTTTACAATCACACAACTGAAAACCAAGTTTAAGCGACTTTTGAGCACACGTTCATTGATCACGTTATGGGGTTTTCTCCATTAAAAATCTTTGCATGCGTAAAGACTTGGGAATATTTTTGTTTATTTATTTATGTTTTTTTTTCCAAAGCTCAACAAAGTACAACGTTGCTTTTCCTTATTAAACCTCAAATTTACAGTCGTCTTTATTATATAGAGACGATGTCGTTATAAGTACATGCATGTCATGCAAAAATAAATTCGAAATTTAGTCTTGGGGTTCCTTTAAAGGACCCCACTGCTTCCCAGCCACACCCAAGAGACACTGAGATAACCCACACTGGTCCCCTCATGGAGACACAATCGAACTCATTGCTATATACAGCAAAACAGAGTTTGAAGTCAAATTTGTTTTCGCTTACAAGTTACCGACAATTCACATGAACACGTCTGATCTCATAATAAAATAAGTGATCAAACGCGCGTTAATGAAACTGCCGGGTTCGAAATTGAGCGCCCGAAATTTAAGCTTGATGCTGTGCTGAGAAACAAAACAGGTATGTGGCAACAGAGTTCTTCGAAGATCTCAAGATTGTGTTTTGGTCGATACAAACTTCAGACTGTGAGGGGTAGACAAAGTGTGAAATGTCTCATACTGTGAAAATAACAGGGGCACCACCATAGCTAAGTTTGCCGGTGCTTCAGCATGTATTTTATTTATTTATTTATTTTTTTCACTCATTCATTCATTCTAAAACAATTTTTATATAATCATGCATACTTTGAATAAAATGTTAAATATTTTGGTTGAGCAAGATTATACTTTTTGACGCGGAAAGTTAAATGTATACTGAAAGCATGCATTTATTACTGAATGACCAGAATGATATTTTGTGAACTCCTGTGGGTTAAACATTGCGAACTTCTTCGTCCGTTTGTTGGTTTATCTTATTTTGCTCTTAATTAATTTTGCTACACGAACGCTTCGTATTTACTGTTTGCCAGCAGAGACCTTTAGTACGAGTACAATGCTTCAATTTTCAAACCAAAGTCCCCCCCCCCCCCCCCCCACTCAACCCTCCTTACTCTTCCTAAGTAGTAAAGCGAATAAGGAGATAGTTGAAACTAATTTAACGTCATAACTGACTGTCTTAAGGCCAAATGGACTCGCAAGTTCAGACTTGCGCTGGGTGGCCAAAGGGACTCGCAAGTTTCCTCGCAAGTACACGCAAGTCGCAATAAAAGACATTTAAGGCTACAAATCCGGTATTCCATTGGCTAAAATAGATTGCTTTAACAACAAACGGACCCGGCGTCACTCAACTTGCGTTGACTTGGGCTGGGTAGCCAAACGGTGAAAAACTTGCGTCGACTTGCTTGCAAATTTGAGCTCGAACAAAGTGAGCGCAATTCATCGCAAGTCAACGCGAGTGCACGCAAGCCCGGGCCAAACGGAGTAGCAAATAGACTAAGGTTTTTAACTTGCGTCTACTTGCGAGTCCGTCTGGCCAAGGCTTAAAAGCACACGAACTAGATCTGAAAAGTTGTTCTCTAAGTCTCGTTCTCCTGCCCTAACACAAATGTCCCTGTTACGCCTTGGCAATGACTTTATACAGGGGTGTAACTAGCATGCAAAGGGAAATTATCGCCAGTTCTTTCAATTTAGGATGCAGTGGGGACTGGACCTGAATCGGTTACGATAAAAAACCAGTAGATTAAGTTAAACACAGCAAAACTCAATGGAAATAAGACGAGGGAGTATTCGTCCACTGCCAGGATAGCGCCCTCGGTGTAGAGCCGCTTTAATCTCCATTCTCTTATACTTAGCCATTTGCTTTTCTTTTTCTTTTCTTTGGACAAGTCTCTGAGCTCTTCCTCCAGTTTGGCAAATTCTATCATTTCTATTTGAGTGCTGCAGATTTTCTCGGGTTTTCCTCTCTGCAGAAGAATTAAAATTGAAAATATGAGATTACTTTGCATCCTCAAGAAAATGAATGGATAACAGCCTGGACCCAGTGAAAGCCTTACCATATTTTTATGACACGATGCTACTCAATTGTCAACTAGGCTTGCAAATTAAGAAGCTAGCCCACAGCATTTTTTTCTCCTCAAGTATTTCTACTTTTTAAAATACTGTTGCCCATCTTTGCATCCAAGTGATAGTGGTCGAAGCAAGCAAGAGTGAAAATGTTTACCGTCTGACTTGCACTTAGAACTTTTCACCGTCTGCAATGGTGCCGTATGGCCGTGTTTTTAAATCATTGTCATCGTTGCCACAAATTTATTTGTTCTCGTCCTTTAGGTTTTGGATTACCCGTTGCAGTGGTACTTATTTCTAGTAATCAATAACAGATTTATCGGACAAACGCAACCTTAGCTTCGCAGCCAATCACACCATCGCCCCTTTTTGTATATGTTGGTCTTCCTTCCTCCTTGCCTCCCTCCCTCCCTCCATCCATCCATCCCTCCATCCTTCCTTCTTTCCTTCCTCCCTCCTGCCCTCCCTTCCTCCATCTCTCCATTCCTTCCTTCCTTTTTCCTTCCTCCCTCGATCCTTCCCTCCCTCCCTTCCTCCCTTCCTACATCCACCATCCCTCCATCCTTCGTTTTTCCTTCCTTTCTCCCTTCCTCCCTCCCTTCCTCCATCCATCCCTCCCTCCATCCATCCCTCCATTCCTTCCTTCTTTCCTTCCTTCCTTCCTTCGTTCCTCCCTCGATCCTTCCCTGCCTCCCTCCCTCCTTCCCTCCCTTCCTCCATCCATCCCTCCATCCATCCTTCCTTCCTTCAGTCGAATTTCTTTTACTCCCTCAATTCCTTACTTTCTAAAGGCCTTCAGATATGTTTAAATGTTGATCACTCTCAGTTGATAATAATGAGGCATGTATTTTGAGTGCTTTTAGCAATTCGCAAAGAAGAATACAAACCCTGTTAACAAGGCCATCCCCATTGCCTACCAGTCTGGTACTGCTCTGGTCCGCCTCTTTTTGTTTGTATTTCTCAGTTTTGTACTCCTTTGACTGTTGATACTTTTTCATCCTGGCCGCTAAAAAGAGCACAAGGGAATACTCCCCTAACGTCGCAAACACGAACAGGAAACATCCGATGAGGTACTGGTCGATTGTCTTTACATAATTCACCTACAACAGTTAAGAAAAACAGTTTGATACTTGTTAGCCGCATGGAGCCTGCTAATAAGAACCTTGCTTTATTTGTTTGCAAGGTCTCCTCTGCCCCAGAAATTCGGGTTAAGTTCAGAGGAAAATGAAAGGCTATTTTCCTCTGTAAAATTGCACCTCAATTTTCTGCATCTGTAAGTGTACAATTGGTAAAAGTCTCAGCAACCAAAACAATCCCCACCTCCTTCTGTTCTGCAATTTTCATAAGTGATACGAAATCAAGTACGATTGATCCCACCCTAAATGGTGAAAGGGAGTGACACAAAGACTACACTGGAAAAATCCTGGTTTAAAACAGCCAGGTTCCAGTAAAGAAAAGTGTATAGCAGGTTTACCAACATCTTTTTGGCCCTGTAAACTAAATAAATCAAATCAATCTTGGAAAGAGTAACCTCACCTTTGGCATGGAGTTGTTGAGCATGTTCAAAATGGTGACCACAGTTAGGACAGAGGTCACGCCCAGTGTGACACGCGCAGGAGGAGAACTGCGTGGCAACACGAAACTAACCCAAGAGATGATGACGATTAATGCACATGGGCCGTACACGTGGATTAAGAAGTAACTGGCCATGCGTTGAAACGTGAATGTTGCTTGAATTCCGGACCAGTTTCCTAGTAAACAAGGAAGTTATTAAGAGTCAAGTGAGATGACTGCAATTGTTTACACATTCTTCAAAACTTAAATCACATTCCCTGCTCCAGAAATTACGAGGAGTTTGTACGAGGAAGAGAACTCCAGTAAGCGCGGAACTATTATATTCAAAATGGCGGTCACAGACAGCTGTCAAAGTGACTTTGATTCAGATCGAGCAGACTTAGAATAGGCAGACAAAATTCAGAAAAAAATGTTTTGTTAAGTCTGAGCGATGACCTTAGGTATGCTCAATATCCTTCAATCGTTCAAATCCCCACATAAATGTTTCTATACCCCAGGAACAGGTTAAAAGCGAAAGATACTTAATTACACTGTAACAGCTACTTGACGGACTCAAGTTGTAATGAAAGTCAACTCTTAGCTAACATACGGCCATCATTGGCTAATGTGAACTTTGGGATACAGAGCGAGGCGCGACTGATATAATCGAGGTCTTGTTACCTTTGCTAAGAAATTCTAGTTATGGCTGTAAGCTGATGGACAACATGTTAACACCCCCAAAAAGAGTTGTAAATAGAAAGGCGCGCGCAATAAAATAAACTCAGCGGCGCAGGAATCGAAGACAATAGGAATAGCAAATCTCAAACGTTGGGTGGTTATTTGGAATGAGTCAGGGGACATTTTCTTTACCGAACTTAGTTTAATCAAACTAAATCTAGCCAGTTTATTTGCCTTTGTCAGGTTTTATGGAGAAATCACCCAACCAGTATATTTACTCAGCTTCTTAAATTTCACAAATAAACGTCTTTTCATGTCGTTTATCGATAATCTTGCTAGTTGTAGATACTCAGTATATATAGAAGGTGATGCACGTTCACCGTTAATACTTACCTACAACATAAGCGTTAAAAGTCTTCGTAAGGGTCAAGTTGACTAAGCTGTACTGGGGCAGCAAATTAGTGCTGCTGGGCACGAAAGACATCCCATCTGTACGATCCTTCTCCCACCTGAATTTGATGTGGTCCTCGCTGTAGCCGTCTGTGAGTAGAACATTCCATGCACATAAGCTAAAATACTGTATCATAGTACAGTCAAATCTCCTGTAAACGAACACAATGGACCAAGCATAGGTGTCCGATCACAGCAGATGTCCACATAAAGAGGGTTGAAAGACATGAGCAGGTAGGGGGTGTAAGTAAGGATCTCTACTGACTTCAAAACAACAGTGGCCGTTTCAGTAACTGGATGCCGAACATTCCTGAGAAACTGTACACATCCGGTAAGCGGAGATACAAATCGTCAGTGGTCAGTGTAGTATAATGGAATGGACCTGTCCACGTTTTAGAGCTTCTTTCATGAAGTTTGTCCACTTAAGAATTAAGTTAGTATAGCCCGTTTCCGCGTTCAAGAAGTGCTTGCTTACAGGAGGTAATAAATTCGAACAAATCGTTGGAACCGACGTTCAGTGTCCACTAAAGAGAGGTGTCCGCTTAGGGGAGTTACAGTGTCCGCACGTGCAGGTTTGACTGTATAACTTTCTTTGTCTTATATCAGCATAAGAGCGCTATATTTATTTAATGATGGCATCAGGCAAAGAAAACATCATTTCAAAATATAACTTCTCGTTATTGTAACTCTTACTGTACTATCTCGTGATTTTTCCAATTTGTTCAACTTGTAAAATTTGGGCGTTTTATCCAGGAACTAAATTGCTGTGACCAGCGTTGAAGTAAAGAAAACTAATGAAAAACTGCTGTTATTCGCTCACGTTCTTCCCCAAATCTTGAATTTGGTCATTTCACGTTGTGGTTAATTTGCAGAGTGATTTTCGTTGCTTATTAAAACATTTTTATTTTATTGTTTTGTGCCGTTTTCTCGTTGCCGTCGCCGTCATCGTTGCTTAAGCTCCTTACTTCACCGGGGTGATAATCATGCACTGTTGTCTCGGTGACAGTGAAAATGTAAGTTGTTTTATACTTTGTTGAACATGGGCTACATTAATCATTTAACTTACAGCTCTCAATTGTTAAGGGACAGAGCTGAGTGTCCATAGGAAACTTTCTAAGATCCATTGGACAGGCTGCTTTGATGGTGATTCTATAAATGTAAGCAGAGACGTTAGACAGCATTTACGATGTTACCCGAGCTGATTCTGCAAATTTTGGAACAAAAACTCTTTACATCATTGCTGTCACTAAAGACAGCTCATACCCTCGTCAGATGGAGTTTCTTCGCGTGCTATTACCCGTGGTGGGAAAGATTACGCTCACTTTCTAAAATTCTTACTCCTTACAGAACTCTGATCTTAAGTAAGGCAATCTTGACAGTAGAGATTAGAGGGTAAATAACCAACTCAGAAGTGGTTGCTGATAGGTCAACCGTGTTGAATGAGTGACGTACTATAGAGGTCAAGATTACGTTTAAGATCAATGGCCATATATTTGTACCCCCAAAACTGACCAGACAGGAAGCCATACCAGCGAAGAAACGTTACTATGAATGGCATGTGAAATACGCCGTGCTAAAATCAAATCCCATTACAGATTATAAAAAGTTCAAAAATATTTGGAAAAGTTCGTTGCTTTAGCAGATTTTAAATGGGTTATTTTTGGCAAGAGTACGCGCAGAAAGTCCCCCACTGCTGCTCCAACATTACACAAAAGGTAGAAAAGCCCCATGTTTTATTACACATGACGTTTCGCTCAGAATCTAGAAAATAAACATTTTTGGAACGGGATTGTCAGGTTTATTAAGGATCACCCCGACGTACCTCTTTTTGGACAGCAAGACTGAATAAACTATTAGGGAAATATGTCGTTGTGGACAGAGCCAGGAAATGTTCACTGTTTACTTCATGTACTTCGTAACTACCTGTTTTATATACTTTGATCTTGAAGTCATACCTAGCATTGTAAATGACCTCCCCACCGGGCTTGATCATAATCATGATATTATCTGTAGTGACTTTATGAAAGCTTCCATGTTTGGCGTTCACAAAATACGAGTCTGGCATCCAAATGCGATCCATCACTGTGTTGCTAAGGAACATGGTCGTATTGAGACCGTGATCCAATCTTTCGTCTATCCATGATTGACGAAGGAAGATATCCAAAGAAAAGTCCTGGTAAGGGTTATTAAAATGGATTGATGTTGAACGTTAATGTTAATTATTTCTGTCATGTCTCACTTTGAACTGAAAAGTTATCGATTGAGACGTTGAAACTTCTATTTTATTTTTTGTTTAACAGTAAACTTGCTAATCACATTGCGACTTGGAAAACCTACCATATCAACAACATTTATGGCATCAATGGAAAGAACCCAGAAGCCGACAGTTATCTCCACAGGTCCACCTGTCAATCAGTCAATCAATCAATCAAGCAAGCAAGTAAACAAACAAACAAAAATCAATTAATCTATGAAATTTTACTTTCCTAAAGACTATTACTGGGCAAAAATGAAGGTTGTCATCTCTTAATCAGTCCGTCAATCAACCAACCAATTAACAACAATGTAGGAAAAATGGAAGATTGCCTCTATGAAAATATTTAGGGTAGTTAATTGACCAATCCAGTGAAGACGCTGTAAGTTTGGTAGTTAATTTTAGCCTTGTACCGTTGCCGTGGAGATTATCCGTAGTCAAAGAACTTTTATTTTTATTTTCCTTTTTTTTTTTTTTTTTTTTTTTACATTTTTACATTTGACCAAGGTTGACTATGAAGGTGTCTATATATTTAGACTCTATCATCTCTTCCTTGAGGAAAAAAAAACTTTATTCAAGAAAATAATTAAATCCGAACGAACCATGATAATTAGGTCTCAACCTCGAGTCATAGTGTTCTGTCATCAGAAGGTTGTCAAGAATTTCCGATACTGTCTTGTTCCGGGAACGTCTGAGGGGTGAAAGAGAGAAAAATTGTAAATGACATTTAATTGAAGGATCGCCCGGAAGAAAAAATGGTTCACGGTAAAGAATTAGTACTTTAAGTTCATTTCTACACTCTTGAAATAGTTTGACGCAAATATTGAGTTTATTTATAATTCGGGGGGGGGGGGGGGGGAGCGCGTGTGCAAAGAATTCCTGCGAGCCACCATTTTGTTATGTGTTTTGAAATGGCAACCCGTTTTTTCAGGCGTGAGCTCAAAGGAAACTGTTACTATTCAAGTTTCGACTTGATGTAGCGCTAAACCAGTATTGGGGTTTGTAATCATTATTTTTCTTTATTCCTTTATCGAGTTTTAGCCCTGGGACTCGACTGTGCCTGCCCTGTTCTCGTCTCTCGCATGACTTGCCTCTCTAATTCCCGAAGAAAACACTGAAGCCTAAAATCTGCGTTTAATGAATGTTGGAGCATAAGGCGATGATCTTAGACTACGAGCAGTCTCGACGCTCGCGTCGCGAGCACTTCACTAAATCTGAAGAAAAAGAGAGACTGCTCGCAGTCTACGATGATCTTAGCCTCCTTCGCAGCCGTTGTTTGTGTCAGTCCTATTCTCCCTCCCCACCAACGTCTGCTGAACCCGAGCTGGACATTCCATTCCAGGAACTGACCAATCACATCGTGGCTTTTAAATTTCGGTGGCTAAGTTCCCGTAGCCTCCTTCGCGGCCGTCATTTGAGCCGGTTCTATTCTCCCCCTGATTGGATACTCGGACACAATAGGAATGGAATGTCCGGCTCGGTTCAACAGACGTTGGTGGGGAGGGAGAATAGGACCGACTCAAACAAAGGCTGCAAAGGAGGCTACGATGATCTTCGATCGATTAGGAAACGATGAATTGCAACTGGGACTTATCTGGATACTTCTTTCATTTCGAAACTTGTATTTTTGACCGTTGACCAATTATTAGAATAGGTTTGGTTAACAATTTAACTATAAAACATTGCGAGAATATCAACGTTTCGACGTTCTCTTAACGTCATTTTCATTTTTGAGATTCTTTTCATTAAGGAATTGAACCCCGCGTTAAATACTCAGAAAGACTCCATTCGTGCGAAACTTTTTTCGTGCCATATTTTATCATTCTATCATTCATTCAGCACATTACATAACCGCTCGAGTCTCTTAGGAATTCCTTTCATTTATATTCGTTCTTAATTTTATTCACTTTTGACTTGGAAATTAAGAGAAAGTCGAAACGTCGTCATTTTTTGAAACCTTTTTAAAATTTTAACCGAGATGGTTTTAAGTTTTTCAATATTCTCGCAATGTTTCATAGTTAAATTGTTGATCAATTATTCATGCGTTTATTCTCTCCCAGTTTTATTTCAATTTAGTCTCTACAGTGTTCTGTTGTTCCAAATTAATCTAAAAACCCGTTGCAGACATGGCAGAAACTCCCTGAGAAAAATAGCTGATTCAGGGTTTTGTACGAAGGCGAGCTCTATTGAATTTCTGGTGTATGAGAGAGCGCCTGAAATAACAGCTACATTGGTTGATTCTTACAGGCTGAGGGGCGAATCCTGGATTTCTCTTAGGGGGGGGGGGGGGGGAGAGGGGTGGGGGTGCGCCATGTTTTACTTCAACATCAATAAACCACAAATAGATTTTTTTTGTTCGGGGGTGAGAGGTGGAGGTTGCGCACCCCTTCACCCCTCCCCTAGATCCACCCCTGCGGCTGAGGGGTGTAGCATTGGTTGTAGGGTAATTATTCAAGATCGAGTCTATTTGCATTCTATTTAGAGGATAATACCAGGAAATAAAATACCGGAAAAAGGGAAAATATACATAGGGAAGGAATAAGTTTTTGTAAAACAGATACATTATGCTGCTATGTGCACAGTGATCAAAGTAGACAAAGCTTTACAAACTAATTGGGGACACTAATAAAGATGAATACAATAAAATAATTTCCGCACCCTCTAGAACAGTTTATATAATATATAATAACTCATTAGGAACTATGCAACTAAAACTAAGAGCAGATACATGTTAGAGAAAAGCGGTAGATACGTAAAAACAGTTTTACGTTCGACTTTGGAAGACTTTCGTCGAACGAAGTATACTGAAGCTCATTGTATTCCTACTGAAGACAGTGAACCAAACCGCGATAAACAGGTTGAATATGAATCATTAGTGAAATCAGTTCTTTAGCAAGTATTCTCATAAGTTCTCATAAGCAAAGCGTAACGGAGAACGGTATTACACTTTGCAAGGCCGCTTTCAATTTGGCCAGAAATAATTACGGAATGACTGGTTGACCTGGTTGTATATCAGACTGTCAATTTCCTTCCGAAAGGGACTTGTGAGTTTTAGAGGGAAGTTGCAAAGGGTTCACAGACTTTGCTGAGCCAGCGCTTCAAAACAGTGAACTGTGCACTTCTATTTACGAGCAGACACGTAGACATCACGGTCGGGCCATCCATTTGCTGACAAATGGAAAGTGTAATAAGGAGAAAAGCAAGGAGTTTGCTCAGGCCAAAGAAACAGGGGTTTCGTTCGCACGGTTCTCGGCCCAAATTCATAAATTATAGTCCCGGAAAAGAAAGAAAAGCTATATTTCGGCGTATAATGTTTTTTAAACATTTCTCTCTACTTTTTGAGCCAACTATCCAGGTTACTAGTAAAAGGGTTCCATTGGCTTTCAAGGCTCGTGGCGAAGCCGCGATACCGAACCACGCACGTTGGAGGTTCGCGTCTCGGTTCGATGTTCGGTTAAGCTTTTTATAGCGTGTTATCCGCTCCTCGCGAAAGACTAATAAAAACTCTGGCGCGCAGAGTATGAACCAACGAAATGGAGTTATTCTTTTGAATCTTTTTGTTCCGTTTATGTTATTCACTTGTGAAATTTTCTTCCGCTCAATGAAAATTATGCACAGTAAATAATAGTAATTGTATCTTTTAGTGTATAGAAGGCGTTGTTGTTCTCTATTTCTCAATGACTTTTGTTCAGAGGGAATATTATTTTCATATCTTTCATGTCTTTTTTTTTTTCGCCCATGCCAACAATATATGGTCATCGTCCAAAATGTACAAAATCTTGAGACTCCCCAACGACACCTAAATGCGTGTTACCTTTGCAAATATAGGATGCCTTCATCTGCTGCCGCTGCACAACTTTTCTTAAATTACCGAGAAGAATTATTCGTCCTTTGTTTGGGCAAATGCATTCGATCAACATAGCAAAGAAGATCAATTTTTGACATTTACGTGTCAAACAGAAAAAAAACGCAAATGTTCTAACTGAGTTGTCTGTTTGTGGTCAGACTTCTTGCTTACCTCGTATCAGCACCAGCAACTACAAGACAAGCGCCAAGTAGAATTGTCAAGCTTCCCCAATCCATCATCCACCTAAAATGAAAAAAGAGGCCCTAGGAGAAACGGTTTAGATGTTTGCCGTCCTAGCCTGTATTTGCTTCGCGGGAAATGAGCTTGTTTTGATTGATTTCAGGGGCTTCTATCTTGATAAAGTATCATGAAATATAAATATGGCAGAGCTGATAAGATTGCAGATAGCCAATGAGTGGTTTCATACTTTAAATAATTTACGATACAGCATGATACCGAACATTGTACACAAATTATCGCTTCACTTGAAATTACATTGTCAAACAAACACTATTGTGCTGTTTTGTTCACAGAACATCCTCAAACATCATTTTTTTGTTTAGGCAAACTAGAGCATTACCGTCCTAATCTTTTCAAAGCGAACAAGGAACTGATCTTCAAACGCTCAGATTTTCGGCTGAAATTTGTTGTGGATAAATCATGATCAATAATTGATCTTGCTACATGATACCCTATCCTGAATCGTATCATTACTTCTGTCGATGTTTTATAAATGTAATGGAACCGTGCACTTCAGTGATCTGCACAGATCCGCTTTATGTTGTCTCTATCTATTTCAAAATTAGACAAGTTTATGCGGAATCCGTAAATCGGAATTCACTCATATGTGTGTACAGAGAGATAAAAAGTTTCGATGAATCAAATCGACGCTTAAGTCAAAACAGTTGTGAATGTTTTAGAACATCGCTGTTATCTGACTTTCATGAATTTTGCCAAATATTTAGCCAACCAAATGGTTTTTATGTACCTGTGTGTTTTGGTTTATATTTTAGAAAGATTTATCTTTCTGCGGGTTATAATTATGTTGTGCGATTTTATCGTTCGCCTGATCTGTAATGTAAACAAGATTAAGGAGAAAAATCTCTCCAAATTTGTTTTAAGTAAAGGTTAAATTTACGCCGTGGCGCCAAAAAAGTTTTTTGTTGTTGTTTAGACCAAACACGTTTACCCCAGACGTATTTTAAAATTAGCCTTTTCCACACGAATTGTTTGTTTTAAACTCGTCTCACACCTGGTTCAATAATTCATGCAGTTTTAACGCGAATGCTTAAAATTCTCTCCAGTTTTTATTTCAATGAAAAGATGGAGGTCTAAATTATAATTAACCACAATCTATTTTATAATCGTCCTTGTCAATCCCTTCCGAAACTCTCCTCCTTTCCGCGCTAGGCCGCTACGTCTCACGTGTTTACCCCAGCAGCTGGTGACGATCATGCGCAGAAAAAAGGGTTTTGCTATATTTAATTACACAATGCACGGTCTGATATGAGGTGTGAGCACTTTCTAGAGTGAAACAAGGTTCCTTCGTGATCAGATTACAGCTGTTGCAGCGGTTTACTGTGGACGCACTTAGTGCGGACATTAAAACGAGCTGTGCCTTTGCAACAATATGGAACCGAACCAATTAAATCGCTTCAAAGGCTATCATTGTTTGTAATATGACAATTAATTGCTAAAACCAACAGAGTAGCTTTTACCACAATAAACAAAACTCCAAAAACGTTCGGTACTTGCCAAGAGGTTTCCATCAAGCATGAATTTTGAACAGCAGTGTCTGGCCAATCAAAATGATTATGTCTTGCAAGTTTCCCTCCGCGTGCCCTATTAGTAAATAACATTCGATATTTCCTAATAATATCAACTGAATTATAATAGTTTACTGGAAAACCTAGCATTGCTATAATGTAAGCGAAAGTCGGGGATTTGTTTTAAACTATAAGTCACAAACTTTTACGGAAACTTTAGTTGAATATTTATTTATTATTTTACACTAGCGAATTAAAGTTATTCGCGATGAGTTTTAACGACCGCAAGCTTTTCACACTAGTACGAGTGAAACTTGAAACAAACTGAGGTCGGAAAATGTCGGAACTGCTTTAAAATTCAAAAGAATTTTCTTGCTTGCAAGATCACCAATGGTTTACGGCACTGAAACCAACAACTCAGAAATTCAAATCTTTTGAAATAATCACGGAGGAAGACCATGCACTAAATCAAAAATAACTTTGGACGTGGTCATGTTTCTTCATTATTAGGAGGCCACGTGGAAATGCAAAAAAAAAAAAAAAAAAGTTATGGTTGAATAATTAATACCCTTCTCCTGGAGCCGCGAGACCTAAAAACAGCCGAGTTGAATACATTCTTTCCCTTTTTTTTTTTTTTTTAACTCGGCCGCTCCACGGGAAGCCCGAGTCTAAATCTGCGCTTGGTTATTCGTCCTTTTATTCTTTGTCGTGTTTCATTCACGAAGTTCACTTCCAGCGTTTCTGCGTATGCGCAAACTTAAAATAGCAATACTTCGCGGATGGCCCTGGGGACGAAGTTGCTCAAAAACAGTGCCGTCATCTGACGCCATGTTGAGACATACGTACATTTCACGTACACTACAATGTGGATTCACCTTGTTTTTTCGAGGTCTGAACAACTAATATGTTAAGAGAAGTGACTATACGACTGTTTGCAAGTTCAACAGTGAGACGAAAGGTTTTAACATGGGCAAAATAAAGTAAAGATGCATCGATCGTGACCCTGGCCTACATACTAAACTCCGTTATTTTGAGTGGTACATTTTGCTGAACAACTCAAGTACGGGATATCACACACCCCTGAGACTTTGACTGGGTAGTTTAGTTATTATTCTTGTACAATATCTCAATTTCTTGACATTATTTTTTGAATGACAAGCGATTTTAGTTTTTACTTGCAACAACTATAAAACTGGCTGCAGAAACCTTACTCTCTCTTTCATAACAATTTCTCTGTTTCAAATGACGTATTTTGAAACAGTTTCACCCTGCTGAATATTTTTCTGCTCACATTTCACCACGATTCCAGTAACGTTTTTGCGAAAAAATCATCCGTTCTGTAATGGTCTTTAATGCAAGCTAGCAGACCTATATGAGGAAACAAACTCCTGGAATCAAAAGCAGTGAAAAGCCACTAATCATTCATTGTTTTTATGGGTCATCGTTTTCTTGGCAGTCGGTTCTCTATGCCGTCGTTTTTTGGGTCGTCGTTTCCTAGACAGCCATAACACAAGCAATATTGACTGTACTTGAAAAATATGTTGTGTTAGAGAAGTCAGTGCTACTATCTGTACACGATGAACGTGATGCCATAGTGTGAAAATAAAATATGGAAAGGTATTCAGATGTTGTTATTCTAACTTTGCCATAATATTACAACCGTGTGGATGAATCCGTGAAGTTCTGATTGTCACTTGTGCGAGGCCGAGTGAAGGCCCATATGTCACTTGTTTTTTATAAGAACGTTTTTTAATAATGATGATGATGATGATGATGATGATGATGATGATGATGATAATAATAATAACAATAACAATAATAATAATAACCTGATGGAAAGCGATTATTGTTCAGAGGTCTAATGACGTATCGATGACTCCATGTGATCATTTTCAAATTCATAAAACTAATGCAGGTTCGGTATATAATAAGTACTGTATATGTGCCAAAATTTAGATGCATATGATTAAACAGTACAATGTGACGTGCAGAGGGTGATACCATCTAATATTAATTGCCAAATACTTAACAATTACTGTAGTTTTGCTTCAGTATTGACTAGTTAATTAATTGTGCGATGTCATTATCTCAAAGCTTCGTTGCGTTTGCCTCACGGAAGAATTGTGAAATCACTTTTCTCATGTAAGATTTTGGCTTGGGGTGTAGTAGAATTAGAATTATTTCTTCCAAGCAGTCATTTTTTTAATAGTTACTGGGAAATGTAAGTAAAATAAACACTTCTGCATTTTCAAGAAAAAAAAAAAATACGCTAACTTATGCTGTAGAGCTATGATCATAACCATGCGATCTTAATTATATGGAACTTACGTACATTAAAAATAATAACGTACAGATATAGTTATAACTATCTGTGAGGGCGACTTTATTGACACGCGAAATCTAGAACGCCAATGCCATATGTTGTTTGAAATTCAGATAGTGTAACCATTGAATCTCAGATTAGCATTCAAATGTTAATAAATACTCCTGATTTTGGAAAGCAAGATTCGATGGAAGAGACTCTACAGCTACATGTTTGAAGCCTAAAATAATGAATCGCTGGTAAAATTAAAAAAAAAATTGCTTACCTATCTGTATCTTTTCAGGAATTCGACCAAAGTGACGGACGCAATTGAATACGCCTAAGCATTTTCAGATATGCATGTATAAAGGTATGTCACTCTACTATTACTGCAATATTTTCTGAAGCCGATGACCTCATTTCAGTCTTTGGAGAGTGTTATAGTTAATAACACGCAGTGCGGTAGACAATGCCATAAGTTGAATTTAAAAGCCCCGAGGCTTCCAGCTTGGCTTTTGACTCGAAAGATGTTTTCCGATATTGAAATATGCTAAATAAGCTCAAATAATCGTCATTAAAGGTGTTTTTCAATTCAAGCAGAATGAATGAATCTTTGCACTTAAAATCTCGTGTCTCATTTTTACAGCGTTTTCAGCTTCCTCATCTGGATTTAAATTCCTAAAAGGGCTTTTCGATCAAAAATGGGTTTGCCTGAAAAACATTATAAGTTATTTGATCGGGACCACGTATTGTAAACTGAACTTCACTTCCCACGCATTTGTGAACTAACAGCATTTTATTGGGCCAACCAAAACTAAACACGACTTATTCCCACAGTATAATTTAGTCCAAACTACAGGAACTTGTTTTGGGAATAACCATTTTGTTCGCGCTGTTTTCGTATTGAAAAGTGTCAGGGGGATACAAATGAGGGGTCATTACTAAACAACGAAACAACGAAACGAAAAACCGAAAAAGCGAAACCCACGAAACAGCGAAACGAATCACCGCAAGAGCTTTTTTTTTTTTTGACTTCGTTTTTTTCGAACAACGAAACGAACTGACTAATTCAGCGGATGTTGGTCATGTTGAGGCTCGGTTTCCAGCGGTGGGTGTCTCGATGCGCTCACGATTCATTAGATAAGCAATCTGGATGCAAATTATCACTCAGTCTCGTTGAAAATCTATTTAGACGAAGGTAAGCAATTCGTACAGCAGAATCATGACCGAAAATCGTCTCACACTAAACAAAGACACAAACCTTCGCTGATGTAAAAGTATTCGACTGGCGTCGCTACCGAGAGAACACTGGGCACCGCAGTTTTGCGATTGTTATTGCCACATAATTTGTATACAGATTGCTTATCTAATGAATCGCGGGCGCATCGGGACACCCACCGCTGGAAACCGAACCTACCCTCTTTGCAGATGCCACAAAATTCTAAAAATGACAAACATCTGCTAAATTAGTTACCTTGGGAGTTTCGGTGTTTGAGATAAAATGGAAAAAAAAAAATAGCTCTTTCGATGTTTCGTTTCGCCGTTTCGCTGTTTCGTGTTTTAGTAATGCCCCAGATGAGGTAACATTTATAGGCATCAACATTTCCCTTGCATGAAAGCGACTCTTCGTCGTGCAGAGATGTTTTAAAAAATAAGAAGCTTAGCTTTATTTTCATTTTTAAGAACGTTGAAAAAACATAGACCGGTTTCCTTTTTTTTATTACGATGCAAAGATCAGAGGCTGTGTAAAAAAGAGATTGAATAAGGCTAATTATATAAGATGCGATTAAACAAGGGCATCACGAGAGGAATATATCTGTCAATCGAAGAGAAAACGACATATTTTATCAAGAGAAAATAAGTAATGGTAATAGGACTGAGTGGAGTCTAATTCGGTCTGTAATCATACGAGTGATAACAAAATCGGACGACCGCGCAGCGGGAGTCCGATTTGTTTATCACGAGCATGATTACAGACCGAATTGGACGACACGAAGTCTTATTACCAATTAATCATAAAAATTATAATTTCCGAGAAAAGAAGAAGAGCCAAGTGATAAAAGGGAGGGAAATTTTCCATTAAAAGACTGACAAAGGAAGCGTAAATTGTTTAATGTCGCTCTGAAATTAACTATAATCAAAATATATAGTGATTGAAACCAAGGTTGTGATTAGTTGATTTAAACTACAACTTTGAATGTGATTGGTCGATTTAAAATACTACTTGAAATTGATTGGCTTATTGAACTGTCCGATAACAAACTGTCCAATAACAAACTGTCCGATAACAACTTGGCACGTGAATTAATGGAAAATAGCAGTTTTTTAAACCAATCACAATCACAATCACAATCAATATATATATTTTTTCAGGCTTCTTTTCGCAATTGCGTAAATTGCGTTCACAACTGCGAGGATCATTCTTCATTTTGACCTGCTCCCAACGTCAGTGGCTTCATAGCTCAGTTGGTTAGAGCATCGCACCGGTAATCGTGAGGTCACGGGTTCAAACCCCGTTGAAGTCCTGAATTTTTTTCAGGCTTCTTTTCGCAATTGCATAAATTGCGTTCACAACTGCGAGGATCATTCTTCATTTGATTTCATTTCCGCAGTTCATCAGTATGATTCATTTCATATATCATTCACACTCATTCCTTTCACGGGAACATATGAACCCACAATTGACCTGCTCCCAACGTCAGTGGCTTCATAGCTCAGTTGGTTAGAGCATCGCACCGGTAATCGCGAGGTCACGGGTTCAAACCCCGTTGAAGTCCTGCATTTTTTTCAGGCTTCTTTTCGCAATTGCATAAATTGCGTTCACAACTGCGAGGATCATTCTTCATTTGATATTATTATTATTATTATTATTATTATTATTATTATTATTATTATTATTATTACAAGTAAAACCGGAAATAACAATATATAATTATATATCCCATAAAAAGGTAGATATAAGGCAAAGAAACAAAATGATGGTCGAAAAGGGTAACTTTTAATGCCATATATTACGGCGAGACATGACTAACCTTCTTCAGGGGCAACACTGAAGCAAAGTAAAAATGGAGAAAACGGTTACAATACAGAAATAGAAATAATAGACGTGTACTGAAGCGGCTACCAAAAAAGTGGCATTCCCAAGGTGGCATTCCCAAGGTGGTAAGAACAATGATAAGTTGTGATGAATTTGCAATTTTGTTAGACTCTGCAACAAAGTTAAGACATAAGTAGATACTGCTACGTAAGGGGTAGAACCAGAAGAAAAAAGTACAATCAGTTGAAGGTTCAGTACCCCTGCCCCACCCATTCATGCACTACTGACTTATTATTTAGACCTTGTAGACATTGTTTCTCTCATTTAACTTCTCATGGTTTTGAAAGTTATTTGTTGCTGAGCCAGCAAGCCAGAGCTTACTAATAAATGTAAAAAAAAAAAAAAATGGTTGTATTGAAATTTGGTGGTTAAATGTTGTACAGACGGAAGATTGTATTCATATTTTTGTGGATATTTATTATGAGTGGGCTTGGATCGAGGCAAGTGTATTTGTACGTCTTTGGGAAAATAGTTGACAATTTTTCTTTATTATTTTTACCTGTTTTTAGTTTTTGCATATTAATTCATTCATACCAGAAATCACAAGTGTTAGTTGAGAGAGAGAGAGAGAGAGAGAGAGAGAGAGAGAGAGAGAGAGAGAGAGAGAGAGAGAGAGAGAGAGAGAGAGAGAGAGAGAGAGAGAGAGAGAGAGAGAGAGAGAGATAAACGATAACCGATAAACCAACAATGAAATGTTTTGCAATTTTTTTCTTTGGTTAAATTACGAAAGAAGACATCGCCCGCTATGTTTGTCATCGAATCGTAGATTCTCCACACCTCGCGATTCACACGTCATTTTGTTTAACCAATCACAGAAAGTGAATCCACCTTCTGAAACGAAGCGACGGTTTGCTTGCGACAGCGCTGTAGCTGTGGTGAAAGTGGTATTTGCGGTCAAGTTTAACAAAGTAATGGGAAATTTCTAGTCCGAAGCTTAACTACATTCAAAACGGTGAAATTATTTTGAAATTTGGTTCATCCTGTCTCATAAAACCTTAGACCAAGTCAGTGGATTAACGAGCACATGAACGCTGTGCGATACCTCGTTCGACTCTCTCGTTCCGCCACTTCGACTAGGTCACCTGAAGATGTGTTAGAGTGTGAAAATATTTTTAACTGGCCACTCTGGGAAGAATTATATCAAGGCTTGATGGACGGCTTTTTGGATGTATCTAAAGCGTTGTGAAAGGGATTGAATTCGCGCCGCGACTGCATTCGACAACACATAAATTTTCCCGCTGTGCTTTGAGCATGACTAAAGACGAAGGATGTGCGATTTACGCAGTGGCCCGATGTAGCCTTTTCGACGATTGGAGAAGGTATTTACCGTCGCCCTTTTATTTAGTCGTTTCTTCAAAAAACTTACGGTCAACCGATAAGCCAGATAAGCGTTGTCTTTGTTTATGTGCCCAACTTTTGTATGGCTCGGCAAGAAGTTAAGCCTTCTCTCAAATTTGGTTTTCAAGTTTATCGTCAGTTTGTTTGTGAAGAAGGTTTTCAGGATTTCTGTGTTGGACCCATTCTTATAGCAAATTACATTTTAATTTCCCCTCAGTTTAAAAAATAGATTCAAATGAAATTTACCGTAAGCTTAAGCTTATAATTTAAACATTGTTGTAAAAAGGTTTTTCCTCAGACTACCATTGTAAATAGGTGCCACAAACCAGAAGCGTAACACTTTGTAAAACTGCCAAATCTATTAAAATAATTATTTGCTTTGTTTTTTTTCGACTGGTTCTTGGTCGGTTTTGACATAAACTTAAGTACTTGACTTCTTCAGAGTTATTAAGCTTAGGTACTTTCCGCGTTTAGCGCGTACGTACACAAACTCGCACAAACAGCCGTGATTTTAAAACTTTTCTCTGTTTCTGCTGAATCTTTGACATACAATTTTTAGCTTTATAAAATTGAATTAAATTATGTGAACCCCCATGCATTACAACCTCTGTGAAAACGTTTTTTGTAGTACAGTAATTTTTCAGATACAACAAAATGTTTCGCCACTCAAATTAAACTTATGTGTCGGAATCGTGTAATTCATTTGGGTAATCCATTTGAAAGCACGAACTGTTCCAGTATTTGTTTATGTGCAACTATTTTTCTTAGGCCAATACTTTGAATAATGGCTTTATTGTACACTTTGTTATAATTGTAATAGGGAATTTAGTTCATGGACAGTATAAAATAAAGTTTTGATGTCTGTGCGAATGAAGGTAACGTTTTAAGTTCCGGTTGAAAATAAAGTAATCATTTATTCCGTCACTGTTTAAGATACGTTTTTAACCTTCAAATATCGTATTTAGTAAAATTACTGAGCTTGCATCGGTTGCCTTAAGCAACTTAAATTGTTTCATTTAATGTTAGCATTAATTTGATTTCATTCGCATTTCTGCAACTTCTAGTTTAAGTTTTATAATTTCAAGAATTAAACAATACTTTTTAGGTGGGAAGTGCATTTAAGTGTACCACAAACGCGCTTTTTTTTTGTTTTGTTTTTTTAACAAACAGCAACAACTATCTGTATCAACTTACCTTCTCAGGTATACATTGTCCCTGAGCAGACAACAGCCATAAAAAAAAAAATAATTAAAAAAGTCGTCAAAAGTTCCGTTTAAAGAAAATGCAAGTCCAGTCCGTTGTCCAGTCCTTGGAATTTTTTTTTCTAGCTAACCTTTTGTGGCGCGGCGTCGCAGTGAAAACAAAAAGCGCGCGAAAGTATAGCCTCGTTTTCGTTCTTTCCTCCAGGCCCTCTCCTCTGAAAAAAATCTTAAACATCGATCATCGCCAAAAGCAATTGTAATTAGAAGAAACTGACAACGCCATCATAAAGAGCATACTCTCAAGCCTTAGGCAAAATTTTCTTTTGTTCCTACCTCAAATGGTCGTTGAGCAGGAAGCTGACAAACTTTTCAGTTAGATTTTCTACTGCCGCACTTTCTTAGGAAAAAGTAATCATGGCCATTTTTTAAAACACTATTTATTAAACCACAACTTCGCTTAAAAATATTCTTGGAGAAAGGTTCTAGTAAACTTGTAGAGCGAATATTAAACTTCGGTCCGTTCTGGTCACGTGACCGATGACGTCACAGCATTAAAAATGACAAAAATGTATATTTCATAAAAATATCTACCAATATCCAAATTTTTGTTTCCTCGCGTTTAATGCAACGCGAGATAGCACTTGTACCCAGACTCCCACTTATAGAAAATTGTATATACCTCCCTTAATATTTATATTTTGTTCGGTACCCGGGCAGTCCGAAATGGCTCACACCATTGTGCTTCAAACCACGTTGACTGCTTTTGCAATAACAAAATAACTTCGTCACAGTGAGCAAAAACGCACTTGTGAGCAAAGTCACGTGACCAATGACGTCATCGCCCTTAGTCTTGTACAATAATTAGTTTATGGTAAGACTTATTTCTAGACAACGTGGGGGTCTTGCTGCCCTCAAACTGACCAAGTTATTTGGGATTGACGATTTTCCAGCTGCAAAGAATTCTGGGAAGGTTCTTATTATAATTATATATTGTTATTTAATTATTATTATTATTATTATTATTATTATTATTGCTTTAATGAACCACACGATATTTTTGAAGTTCATTTTTTAATGAAAACATGTTTCGGATGAGACATCATCCATCGTCAGTTGTACAGTAAAGAATAAAATGAAAATGAGCAATAAATAGTGTAACAGTGAGATATTAACAAGAATAATTAAGGGTAAAGAAACTATTTATGCTAAGAAAGGAGACTAATTAATAAGAAAGGATAAATTAAGGTGTTTGACCTGAGAATTTAAAGAAGGCTGCTCCCAAAGGATGTGCATGGCTTCCTTGATTTTCAATTGGAAGCTAGTGGAAGCAGAGTCGAGAATTCTAAAAAAAAATAAGGAAGCCATGCACATCCTTTGGGAGCAGCGTTCTTTAAATTCTCAGGTCAAACACCTTAATTTATCCCTTTCTTCTTCTTTTCTTCTTCTTCTTCTTCTTCTTCTTCTTCTTCTTCTTCTTCTTCTTCTTCTTCTTCTTCTTCTTCTTCTTCTTCTTCTTTTCTTCTTCTTATCATCATTATTATTATTATTATTATTATTATTATTATTATCATTTGTTTATTTATTTATTTTTCTTGATGTTGTTTTGGGGGAGGGCACGAACGACTCGAAGTACTTTTCTCCGATCATCCATAGATGGGTGTTAGCATATTGCGTCATGCATCCTAAGGTAATCGGAAACAGTAGCATAGAATGTCCAAACATGTAAATATGTTATGGTGACGGAAAGGTAATAAAATAAACACTCAAAGAAATGCATTAGTGTCCAGCGACTTTGAAGGATTGATGGCGTCGCTTTCGACTAATATTATTTAATCGCTTTGTTATAAAAAATCGGCCGTTTCCTCAAGATCTATATAAAGCTGAGAGCTTTTTAAGTAGGGTGCCTAATCATGAAAGATGCCACCGGAAAACTCATAAATATTATAAACCACACAGACTCGATTTTTACCAACAACTGACTCCCTTAAATCGCCGTGGCAATGGAACGCGCAGTTAAGTCTCGTACTGACAAATACGCAGTGGATGTATTGTCTTCTTGGGTCTTCTTGGATATCATGGCCTTGTTGCAATTGCTGTACAGCCCACACTATATAGGCCATATAGATTGAATTGATCTCAAGATGTTCCATCTTTGATTTGTGGATTTTAGTGTAAGCTTGAGATGACACCGTAACAATTAATTACGATATATTATGACTGTGTAAAAAACTTCGCGTTAAAGTACTTTGTATATTACCAACCATACGTATATGTTTTATCTTACCTAATGAATGCCTTCTCTGTGTTTCAGCTTCATGTTTCCCTGGAAGCTGAGGAAGAACTCAAATGCGGTAACAGAATTCCACTACGGACCTCCGCGAAAACGCTGTATCTTCCACTGAGGACAACTTTATTCTGCCGCGTTCTCTTCGTTCCGCTTTTTTGACGTATTTTGTTCTATCGTCGTTGGCATCTTTATGCACAGAAACCGTGGGGTGCACGTAATGTTCGGGCATTTCTGTTTCAAGAAAAAGCGCTTTCAGAAAGCGAGAACCGAGTTCTATGTCACCATACAACTAGGTTTTTTTGTATGGTACTTATTTCCTGAATGTAAACTCGCAAATCGGTGTTGAATATTACTGAAAATTGAAAAGCGATCAGTAATAATAAAGATTGGCAATGATAAACCAATATTTGTTGAAAACCAATTTCTTGATTTTGCTGGTTTTCAAAGGATCCCCGGGTAGCTTTTGTTTATTCGACGTTATTTCACTGTCAGATAAGATCACAAACAAGGATTACAAAAGATTATAGCAACAACTGGCGGCGATAAATTGAGATTGATGGAGAAAACGTTATTAAGTGGCGTTGAAGAATGTCTGAAGAATATGCGAAAGCAAGTTTGAAACGGTTGTTCCTAAAACGCGGAGTGTGGAGTGTAATCTCCTTCGCAGCCGTTTTGAGGGAATCACGAAAGTTGCCCCCCACCCCCTCCCCCCCCCTCCAAAAAAAACCACGGCTGCGAATATGCGGAGTGAGGAGTCAGCCTGCCCCCCCACCCCCCCCCCAAAAAAAAAAATTAAGGAGAAATTACAAAGAGAGGAAATAAAAAGGAAAGACATTCACAAATGAAAAATACCATACAAAAAAAATATAAAAAGAAAACAAAACACGAAAATGAAAGTATAATGGCAATGAACAAAACGAGCGAAGTTTGGTATCCACAATGATTATCATGGAAACTTGTGTGGATTAGTCTTTAAGCCTTTCCGTTGCTTTATTTAGTTCACAAGTGAAGCATTGTTTTGGCATAACGTGCTTTCTTTTTCCATGCGCTGAGCTATATTTAGGTCCGCAGTAATAAAATTCTTGCAAGCAAAATCCAACTTTATAGTCAACCAAAAGTAGAAGTTTCCACGATGTTCATTTCACGCATGCATAAAGCCTGGTTTCCATATGATCTTCACGGTCTGCAATCGGTCTGCGACACGATAGGCGCCCTAATCGGCGATCGGTCTGCGACACGTTGCAGACATATGAAAACATTTGTCCACGGCGTCTGCGGCGGTCTACGACACACGGTCGGGGTGATCGGGAAAGTATAACCTAGTTCTACTTTCCCGACCACCCCGACCGTGTTCACAGTTACTAACTAATTACACTGAAACTCTTTCCTCGCATCGGCAAGCTCTGAAAGTTGAATCTTCGTAGCGTCAATCTTCGATCGTGGTATTGGGTCCCTGCACTGTTCAGCCAATCCATTTTTTTTTTTCATTTCCCTTACTGAAATCAGAACAAGTGTGACTCTTGTCTTTTTCAGATGCAAAAGAAGCTGCAAGCGAAAGGTTGAAACCAAAGTGAAAATGACATTTGAAGCTGAGGTCTCTTTTGATTTCCAGAGTTTTTTCCCGACAATCTATGATACGGCCCCTTCAAGGCAAGGAATAAAAACTCCCCAACACTGTATAGTCGGGCAGCCGTCCTATTTTTAAGAGAAAGACAGAACTAAAGATCATTGCTGGTCCATTGTTAATTTATTTCATTAGTCAAACTTTCTGGATTTTACCTGAAAGTCTTACCTAAACGTTTGTCGTGTTTGTAAAATTCTTGGTTCTAATAACAGGCTTGGATACAGTCGCGACACGCTGTACACAATACCAAGTGCATTCTACTCAACAACAACAACAACAACAACAAAAACATGGCGACTCCTACTATGATGCAGGCGAGGCTACATACGTATAAATTAGTAAACGCGCGAAACGGACGCGCATACATTACATCTCCCTTCCTTGCGAAGAAAGAACAACACAACAATATCTAGCTACGGTGAAATAGGAAGCAAGCAACCTAAACACGAACTGTTTGAGTGGAGTCCCTGGAAACCAGTAATAGTTCACCGTGAAACAAACGGCTCTCTTGCTTACAGTCACATTAAACCCTAAAGTTTGTAAATACTCATAAACAAAATAGTTCACAAGTCCAGTCTCTCAGGTGGTTTGTCAGTAGTACCAAAACGGGTCTTGCATGGGGGGTCAGCTGCTTCCTGTTTCCGCGTATCCCCTATAGTTTCGGTAGAGGTTGGAGGAGCACTTTCTTCTCTGTCCACTTGTTTTCCTTCTTCTACATTGTCACGTTCCTGAACTCTGGATGCGTCCGGCTGTTGTAAAGATCAACTCGGTGTTTTCACGAGGAATCTCCTGTTTCTCCGGTATTCCCCGCCATCATTGGTACGAACTGTGTACGACCTAGGGGTATCCTCCTTTTTCAAGACAGTGGTGGGCTTCCAGGTTTTTGACTTCGTTTGGATGTGTACTCGGTCCTCACTTTCCAATGGTTGCAGCTTTGTGGCACCCCTGTTATAATACTGGCTCTGGGTGGCCTGCCTCTGGTTTTGCCTGGCACTAACCATTCTGGGTCTGACAAGTTCAGGTTTTAGCTGATTTCTGACCGTTGGTAGAGTCGCACGTAGTAATAAGAGTTGGGCTGGAGAGGCTAATCCATCTATTTTAGTGTTCCTATATTCTAAGAGACCGAGGTAGGGATCCTGGGACCCGGTCTTGGCTTTCTTGAGTAGGTGCTTTGCTATTTGAACAGACCTTTCAACCAGCCCGTTCCCTTGTGGGTAGTGTGGACTCGTTGTTACGTGGCGGAATTCCCACTCATGGGCAAAACGGGAAAATTCTTCGGCGGCAAATTGGGGCCCATTATCTGATACTACCCTTTCAGGAATGCCAAAGCGTGCGAATATGGCTTTCATTCTGCTTATCACTGCTGAGCAAGTGGTGCTGGGCATTTTCTCCAACTCAAAGTATCTTCTGTGGTAGTCTACCACGATGAGATAGTGCTCGTGGTCAATCTGAAATAGATCGGTCGCGATAATTGCCAAGGGCTTTTCGGGATTTCATGTGATATCATGGGCTCTTTTGGATTGGACATGCGGAACTGTAAGCAGGTCGGACAGCTTGAGACCATTTTCGATCTGACTGTGCATGTTTGGCCAGAACATTACTTCCTTTGCATGGTTCTTGCACTTTACTATTCCCAATGTCCGACATGGATTCGCTTCAGCATTTCTTCTCTAGCAGCGGTGGGAATGACTATTCTATCTCCCTTTAACACTAGATCGTCAACTACTGCGAGCTCATCTCTGTAGTTCCAATAAGGTAGGTCTGATTTAGGACACTGACTTCTTTGATCTGGCCAGCCTTTCTGGATGATTCTAATTAGCTCCTGCAGCGCAGGGTCATCTCTCGTCTGAGCTTGTAGCTCTGACATCTTTGTGTCTTAGACGGGTAGATTGGCCATCACAGTGTGAACTTGGGCATCAAAAGCCTCATGTGTGTCATCGGTGTCTTTCAGGTGCAGTCGTGAAAGGGTATCAGCAACTGGAATTTCCTTTCCAGGCTTGTGGCGAACATTTATATCATACTTTTGAAGGCGTAGTATCATTCTTTGAAGATGCGGTGGGGTAGCTGATAGAGGCTTCTATAGAATTGCCTCCAAAGGCTTCCACAGGTCTACCGTAGATATACTGGTGAAATCGCTCAGCTCCAAACACAATTGGATACATTCCCTTCTCTATTTGCGCATACTCTTGTTCGGTGGGGTTGAGGGATTTTGAGGCATATGCAACAAGTTTCCTATCCTGCAGGAGCACCGCTACTAGGCCATGCTAGGAAGCGTCGACCTCCAGGGTTACGCTCTTGTTTGTGTCGAAATAGGCCAAGGTTCCTGCAGAAACAATTAACATCTTCATGTCTTTTAAAGCAGAGTTCTGTGCACAATCCCAGACAAATTCAGGGTCTTTCTTTAGAAGACTTCTTATGGGTGCAGTGGCTTCTGCCAGATTAGGTGTAAACTTCGCTAAGTAGTTGACCATGCCAAGTAGGGTTTCGAGTTCAGACTTGCTCTCTGGAGGATTTATGTCCTGAATGGCAGCAATTTTCTTTGGATCTGGCTGTACTCCTTTGGCGGATAGCACGTGACCAAAGTAGCTAACCTTTGTCGTTCCAATAGCACACTTCTCAGCATTCCACATTTATCCCAATCTCTCTCGAACGCTCTAAGACTCTCTTAAAATTCTTGTCATGTTCCTCTTTGGATGATTCCAAGACCGGAACATCATCAATAATGGATTTACACCCATCAATCCCTTCAAATGCCATGTCCATTGTTTTCCGGAATACCTCCTGGGCTGAGTGTATTCCAAACGGCATTTTGGTAAACCGGTACCGACCGAACGGAGTCTTAAATGTGGTTAACAATGAGCTCTCCTCGTCGAGCGTTATTTGCCAATAGCCCGAGGTTGCATCGAGAACGCTGAAATACTTAGCGCCGGAGAGCAACAGGGTTAAATCCTCCAGGGTCGGAAGAGGATAGTGCTCACGCATAATTGCCCGGTTCAGATCTCTGGGATCGAGACACACTCGCAAGGCGCCTGTGCGCTGCTTTTCTGGTGTTGCGGTGGAGTTCATCCAGTCAGTTGGTTCGCTTACTTTAACTATGACCCCAAGATCTTCCATTCTCTTTAATTCCTTTTCTAGCTTGTCACTGAGCGCTACAGACACTCTGCGTGGGGTGGTGGATGGCCGGTACTGCATCTGGTTTGAGCTGAATTTTGTGAGTCCTTGGAAAAGTCCCTAAGCCTTCAAACACCTCACTGTACTCACTAAGTACATCACTTTGGGTTTGCTCCGGTTTCAGTATTTCTTCTACAGATAATATTAACTTTATCAACTTTAGTGAAAGGCACGATGACAATCCCAGGACAGGGGTGCTTGTGTAGATACCAAGTAGAACTCTAGCAGTTCACTCACCTCCTTGTATTTACAGGGCAATTTACACTTTCCTTCGACCTTGAGAGGTTTTCCCCCATATCCACACAGTCTCTGGGTGGTTTTCTCCAGATTGTTCCCCTTGAGTTGATGGAACAGTTCTAAAGGAATCACGTTCACTTGGGCTCCCCTGTCCAGCTTGAAACTTACTGTCTCCTTACTATGGCCTAACTCAATCTCCACAAAAACTTGATTTGGGAACTTTTTGTCATCACATATGGTTTCAACAAATAAAATGTCACTTACTTGGTATTCGGCCTCAGTGATTTCATGTACCTGTTTGTTACTCGTCCTGCACATTCTGACAAAATGATTTGCTTTCCCGCATTTAAGGCACGTTTTCCCCACAGCTGGGCAGAAGTCCTTTGCATGAACAGTGCCACATTTGCCAAATGATTGCGTTCGTTCCTTGGAAGGTGTGTTCGAAGATTTCCTTCTGTACCGCTGCCCCTCGCTTATGCCATAAACTACTTCACTGCTTGACTCCATTGACTTTAGTTGTGCTTTCGACAGTTCATATGTTCTTGCAATTTCAATAGCTTTGTCAACGGATAGATATTTCCCTTCGTTTATCAGCTTTTCTCGAAAATTTTGTGAGAATTCGTACCAAAGACGATCCTGTCCCTGATCATTTCATCCGGTTCCTTGAAAGCACAATCCCTAGCTAGAAGTTTTAAGTCAGTTACGAACTGCTCCACCGTTTCCACTTCGCCTTGAACGCGGTTGTGAAATTTGTATCGGGAAAACACTGGGTTCGCTTTTGGTTCTACGTGTGCTTCAAATCGATCAAAATAAGTCGTGAGTTTCTTCTTATCCTCCTCGTTGATATCTGACCACCTGTTGTGTCTCGCTCCTTTTCGCCACACCATATGAGCAGATAACCACACTTTTCCTCCTCTTTCTTACTGGAAAGCGGACCACTGAACATAAGTTCCACGTGCTGGTGAAAACGCTTCCACCTTTCCGGTAAATTTTCGGCTTCCCAATCCATTTGAGGGCATTGTACTCCAGCATCTTCGAGAGTTTATTCCACTTTTAACACCATGTAAAATCCTTGGTTCTAATAACAGGCTTGGATGCAGTCGCGAGACGCTGTACACAACACCAAGTGCATTCAACTCAAAAAAAAAAAAAAAAAAATGGCGACTCCTACTGTCATGCAGGCAATGCTACATACGTATAAATAAGTAAACCCGCGAAACGGACGCGCATACATTACAGTAGCTTACAGTGTTCTTTAATGAAAACTATATGAACTAAAAATGCTAAGTGAACTCTGTTTTGACTATGGTATGCATCTATGAATAACTAAAACTTCAACTTCTACCTCATCTCCTGAAAAGTTAAAATTTAAATTAACATATGAACTAACCGTCGCTTTCTAACCAAAGTGATATACTCTTCTAAATTATATTCCAAGTCCATAGCGCATTTGTAAATAACGACGTTTATGCTTCATTGATTGCTTTGAGGTAGTCCTATACAAAGCAAAAGCGACTGGAAATATCCTAAAGGCGTACTCATCTACACTGCAAATAAATTTGTCGGTTAAATTTTCTGTCGTGGCTCTTTTAACGAATGATGCTATACGGCTGTTTTTGATGACTGAATTTTTCCTCAGAATAGTTGTTGCTGGACAGCAACGAGCTGTGGAGCTGGTCATTGCTGCTTTTTTCTACCACTGACGAAAATATCCAGTTCATCTCACTGCTTTCTTTAGTTTCATCTTTTTTCTATATACCGTAAGAGAATCCCTAATTTACTGTAAATCTCTTACGGTATATAGAAAAAAGATGAAACTAAAGAAAGCAGTGAGATGAACTGGATATTTCCGTCAGTGGTAGAGAAAAGCAGCAATGACCAGCTCCACAGCTCGTTGCTGTCCAGCTCCTCTTGAGGAACTGCACACTGTTGAAGACCTGGAGGGAAGTTTGCAAGGCCTGTTTCGAGATACCTTGGTGCATGTTTCATCAATTCCTCGGACTGGGCTACCAAACTTATGCTTTCATGGTTGTCGCACCATCTAGTGTCACTACCGTCACTACTACCCTGCTGAGTGCGACCTGCGACTGGTTGGTATGTTTCAGAACTAATCCGTATGTCTCGGAACTAATCCGAGTTCCAGATGGGATTTGAACCCACGACCCTCCGTGATCAAGACGGACGCTCTAACCACTGAGCTACTGGAAACGTTATGGTGAGAGAGAGTGAAATGTCGGTTTGACTGGAACGGCATTACGCGGTCACACAGCCAAATGATGACAGGCGCATATGATTCAAAACTGCATCCCGCAGTCACATTAAGTCATATCAAAGATGCAACCAACCAAACCTCCAAAGTGAGTAAATACAACATGATAATATATATATTTAGCCAAGCCTAAAAGCGGAGCTACAAAATTATTCTTATTTTTTAACAGGCACTTAATCCTCATAGCATTTGGATGGGAACATATTTGAAAAAAATTTTAATGGCGCGGTAGCTTAGATTGTAAAAGATGGCACATTTGCGTGGAATCTTAAAATGATTCATTGGCAAACCAAACAACCAGTTTTTGAATATTGTTTACAAGATTAAATCACTGCATTCCCTAAACCCATGCAGTCAATATCAGTTGTATCCTTGTTTTTATACATAAATGATTTTGAAACTATTTAATTGGACAGCAAATGCTGAGATTCAAAGACACTTCACTTGGCATACCTGGGATCGGCGGAGGTACGCCGTACGTACGGTGACGTCATAACCAAATTTTCTGGCATTGATGGTTTACCATATTTTCTTACCAATGGTTCTCCGCGCGCACGCCTTCGGCTCGCGGAGCTCCGCTATAAATACATGTAGCAACAAATGGAACTGAACTCGGAAAAAATCGAGCTTTTTTCCGAGTTTCCATTTGGTGCTATATGTATTTCTATCATGTTGTATTAACTCACTTTGGAGTACTGTTTCATCCTGGTTTTTTCTATTTGCTATCATCATTTCCCTAATGTCGTAAGGGAAAGGGGATGAGGGGAAGTAAGAAGCATAAGAAAAAAAGACACTCATTATGTACATGATTTGATATGACTGCCGATTGGAAATTGGTCTTGTTGCATTCTTTTGCGAAGTTTCCCAGTAGCTTCAATACTTTTAGCATAAATAGCATTAACGGGATCATAGTGAACGTAGTGCCTGGAGTATTTGATCGATTACGTATCAACACATTTCTTATTAGAATGTGTTCCAACAACAATTAAAAATAATCAATTCGTTAGTCGCACGCTTTAAAATTTAGTAACATCACATTTCTCCTCATGTCTTTCTCAATAATGGGTTTGAAATAACTTACCCTCCATGGGATGCCTGAATATAAAAACCACAAATTATTCCACACAAAACTGATTCAATAAGCCTCTTCATCTTCAAACATTCCCAGTCTTTTTATCCTGCTAATATCTTTTAGTTTAGTGTGGTGCTTATTAAGTTTATTAAATGCGCATAAAAACAGTCAATTATTTTATGTTTTAAGGGCCGCATTTTTTCCCAAACTTTCGTTGATAATTTTACTTCGAATAAAAGCACACTTCGCGTTTAGTTTGAAACCGGTCACGTGTTTTGGCCAGAGTGTTAAGAAATATCAATGTGGCTGTTTGACCGCGGAGGAGGAGGGGCTGGTAGGCCTAGCCCTACTATAATGTCCACACAAGAGACTGTATCAGTATGTTGAGAAACTGAAACTGTTTAATGGTCGATCACCAGCATCACAACTTACATTCGCCATGTGCACGCCAGTCTCTAAATGTGCATGTCCTTGAATAACTCGACTGCTGACCTAATGAACATTACATTTCTTCCCCCGGCAGAAAATGAAACGGGAGATTAAAAACAACTGAAAAAACTACAAAAACATGCACAAATAAATCGTGCACGAAGAAAAAAAACTAAGTTGAACCTAATTTTTTGTTGTTGCTGACCTAATGCTGTTGTCCTAATGACTGTGCATAACATAGTCCTTAGACCACACTGGTCTTTGGATTCGTCTTCCACCACCGGAGTATCGGGTAGGCGTTGGTAGGTCTTGGCCATCGGTTTCAGTAGTCGGTGGGACGCTGGTATTGCTAATGAATTCTTTAGGGTTTACTGCTTCATCTTCCAGCTGGATGGAAGCGGCTTGAGAGAATTCACGCATTTCTGGTCCGTCAAATTCTGCTGCAGCTTGTGGCTCTTGCTGAGGTGTATTTTGAGACTCAGCTCTAGCTTGGTCAGATGGGCTTCCAAGCTTCTTGAAATGGGAGCTATTCCGAGTGACTTCCCTCAGGTCTGTTGATCTGCTGGCTGAAATCATAGAGCCTTTGATGTCACGGATGGTGTATGGTACTGGCTCAAACGATAGACTAGCCTTGTTCGATCTCTTCTGCTTCACTAGTGCACTGTCACCGATATGGATGTCATGAGGTTTAGTGCTCCGTTTGGTGTCGGCGTGACCTTTCATGGGTGCTTTCAAGTCCTGATCCTTCTGCTGGACTTTAGGGTCTGGTGACACTTGGGTGAAGGAAGGTAATTGGTTCGCACTTTCCTGTTCATGGATGGTTCGTACGGGCTTTTCCCGGTACAGGGGTGGGGTGTCAGGTGCACCCAACGAGCAAAATCAACCAAAAGCTATAGAAAGGCATTTTTGGGTGCGTTATGGTGTTTGATGTCTGTTTAAAGCGATGTTTTCATAAGCTAGAAGAAATTCATCTGTTGGGATTCCCTAGCTGAAATTTTAACTGCCCGAAAATGTTAGGGAACAAAATCTTCCTTTGAGAAAATGCAAGCTGAAATGAACTTTCCACGAACCTTCTAGGGAAGTATTTTCTTTCCGAAAATGGTAGCTGACCTGTTTGACTGCCTAAAACAACAATTACGACCTTTCCGAAAACTTAAGGGGCTACGATTTCCCAATTTCGAATATTTTAGGCCACGTTTTAGTTACGAAAATCCGAAAGCAATCTTTAATCGACGCCGAAAGCACAAGGCGAATTACCCTTCACCAAACAGATATCTACCGAAACTTGTCGTTGGGTGCCCCTGAGGTGTGGCTCGGTAGTTCCCTAAAAAGCAGTATAGCTCTCTTCTCCAGTCTTTCCCTTCGGAGTGAGCAGTTTTTGCAACTTTGCCGATGCTCTTCATGAAACCTTCTGCGTGGCCATTAGCTTCTGGCCACAGTGGCGTAACCTTCTGGTGCTTGAACCCTTTTTCCTCTGCAAATGAACGAATAGCTTGCCCTTGAAACGGAGGACCATTGTCGGATTTCAAGGTTTCTGGTATCCCGTGAGTGGCGAAGATTCGTTCCATCGCAGCGAGGACTTCTTTTGCTTCTGTACTTTTGATAATTTCTACTTACGGGTACTTTGAGTAGGCATCCATGTTAACAAGTACAGTTTCGCCGGTAGGCAATGGGCCACAAAATCAGCTGAGGCTTGTACCCAAGGTCCTTTCGGTGTAGAGGACATTCTGAGAGGTTCGCGCTGATCAGTGTTAATACTGGCTTGGCGGGGTATGCAGTTAGCGATCCGCCTCTCTATACTCTTATCGATTCCTAGAAACCACACCTTTGAACGCAAAAGCTGCTTTGTTTTGACAATTCCGAGATAACCCTCATGGCATATGTAAGTGACCTCCTCCTGCAAGCTTCTTGGTATAAGTAGCTTGTGTCCGCGAAGGATTATCCCTTCCATATAGCTGAGCTCCTGAAATACTTGGGCATACTTTGCCAGTTCGGGTCTGCCTTACAAGCACGGTGATTTCCAGCTTGGATAAGCGGAATGCGTTTGCAGACGTCTGGGTCTTTTTCAGTGGACCTGAGCGAGTGTGATGGCTTTAGGTACGGTGTTCTCTATTCTCTATGATGTGGTGTACCACTCGGGATCTGGCTTCGCTGGTCTTGGTGTCACTGTCTGTAAGGGGGAGCATGTGTATTGATAAGTAGTTTGCGACATTCTTGTTTCCTGGTGAGTACACCAGCTTGTAGTCAAGCTGTTGGAGATAGAGGAGCCAACGTTCGATCCTCATGGGGGGGTCTGCTGTGGGAGTTGTTGACAAGGAGCAGCGGCGGCTGGTGGTCGGTTTCAATTACGAATGAGCTACCGATCAGGTACATGTAACAGCGTTCGCAAGCGCATCGGATGGCGAGGGCGTCGCAGTCAATCTGGGAGTAGCGTTGCTCTGTTCCTGTCAGGCTTCTACTGGTGCATTCAATTGCTTTCCATCCCTGGGGTTTCTTTTGCACAAGGATTAATCCTAGGCCGTTGGGACCTGCATCCACTAGCAGCTTGGTTTCTAAACCTGCTTCGTTGTATCCCAGTACGGAACTGCTGGATAATGTTTCCTTCAGTTTATCAAAGGCTGTCTGCTCTGTTGAGGACCATTTCCATTGAACACCTTGGTGAGTGAGTTTGCGCAGGGGTGTGGTCAGCTCTGAGAAACTGGGGATGAAACGTGATGAGTACTGTTTAATACCCATCAGGTACTTCACTTCTGATACGCTTCTCGGGGGATCCATTCGCTGGAGAGCCTCTACTTTAATTTGCTGGGTGATGGCTTAATCCCATCTTTGGAGAATACAAAGCTGAATAATTTGATCTGGGGCAGGTGGAACTTGCACTTCTTGAGATTGAACGTGAGACCACATTCTCTAAATCGTTGTAAGAGGTTCCTGAGTGCGCTGTCATGGTCCTTGATGTCTTTCCCAAACAAAGTGAAGTCGTCTCTGATGTGCAGGACGCCGTTTAGACCCTCTGTGGTGTCATCCATTGCCTTGTCGAAGATGTCTTGTTCCGTAATTCAGCTTTGTACGTGTATCTCATTCTCGAGTTTGTCCCATAGAAGGTGGTAGGGTGCTAGATTCATCTAACTCCAGTTGGTGATAACTCTCGTTCATGTCAAGGACACTGAAAACTGTGGCTCTTTCAAGCTTTAACTTTATGTCATCTACAATCAGGGTTTCTGTTACTGAGCGGAGAATGGCAGTGTTGGGCTCTCTTATGTCTGAGCAGAACGTTATGGCTTCCGGGTTGTGTGGTTTTGGTGCTATCACTGGGTTGGTACACCATGTGGTGGGCTGATCTTCTGGCACTGTTTCAATAACTCGCAGCTCGTTCAGTCGCTATTCTTCCTTCGCAGCTTTCAAGGCTAGATTGTAGGGGATTTTTCTCGGTTTGTGGGCAATGGGGGTTACGGTTTCATCCACGATTAGCTTTGCCTTGATTTTCTTGTGTTTTCCCAAACCAGAGATCACATCCTTTAACTCTGAGGTCAGTTGCGTCACAGCATGGTCCTGGTTGGCACTAGCACTGCTCTTTGCTCGAGGCTTGACCTCTGTATGGGGTTTGTTTGTCAACTGCAGTAATCCTAGTTCCATACTAGTTTCCAGGCTTAGGAGGGGTCAGGACGTCGGGGTTCCATTGACAACAAGAAACTGTGTCAATGTTTTCTTCCCTGTACTGACGCTTTCAATTTCTGCATCTAAGCGGCCAAGAAGAAGTACTGGTTCTTTTTGGGCGAAGGCATATAGCTTTGTGTCAGTGGGTTGCAGTGATATTTTTTGTTCTAGTGCATCCTGGAGTTTCTGGAATTTTTTCTCGTCCAGAATGTACGCTGATGAGCCTGAGTCTGCTTCCATTTTGCCCTTACCCTTTAGAACATGAACAGTGGGTGCGCTTCCTGAGCGGGGACTGGCGGGTTCCAACTGAAAAGCAAAGTCGGAGTCTGATGAGCTGTTTATCTGTGCCTTTCTTTCTACCTTTGCACATTTTGGCAAAATGACCTTTCTTGGAGCAAGCGGTGCATGTTTTTCCAGATGCCGGGCACTTGGATAATGGTCCCTCGTGGTCGAATCCGCAGTATTGGCAGATGCTCCCATTGTCTTCCTTCTGTTTGGGGGAGCTTCCTTTTTGTACCGTTGCCCTTTGGAATTCTGGGGACTCCTTTCGTGTTCTCTGTTCACTGGAACTGTTTCAGAGGTGAGAACTTTTTCCATGTCCTATGCCAGGAGCCCATAACTAGGAGCGTATAACTGCCCTATATTCCTGTCACAGCGTTTTCACAGACCAATTTATTTTTAGATTAAATTTCCCGCCAATATCAGATTCCCGCAGGAGCCCCGATGACCTCACTCGAAAGCGTTGCATAACTAGCATATATATATATATATATATATATGAGTACTGCGAAAGGAAGAATGTATACTGGGAGCGTTTACTGAGTATACGGACTCATACTTTTGTTTAGATTCCTTGTATTCAGGACACTGCTCTTTATTCTGAAATGTAATATGGACATTATTATATTACCGTGTCCTCACAACCCGAAATACAAATTAAAGGAGCGGGATAAAGGATGTGCAAGGACGTGTAGCTGTAGCGAGGCATTGCTTAAACGCTAAACGACGAACAGAAGCAAGATTTTATGAAAGAAATATTTTGTTTTATTTATATCTAACGGCGCCTTTGTTCTCATCAAAAACTTTCTGTAACGAAACATCATGAAATGTAGACTTGGTATACAACATGCCTCATAAGTCTAATTTATCATCATTTGAAAATTATAAACCATGATAAAAACAACAGCCTAAATGTCATTTTTTTTTTGGTTTTCATTTGGAATCCAATTCTTTTATTAATTATAAACAGAATAATTTTCTGTCTCTTCCCATTCAATCTTCCGAATTTTCGCGCTTTCTTGTGCTTCCTCTTCCCTCTTGTTGTCGTCTTCTTCCTCTCCGGAATCCGCGTTGTTTCTGTCAATAAAAATCGATATTGTATGATAATGAATATATGAAAATCATATCAGTATTTGAACTGCGGATTAATGATTAAATATGTGACTGATCATCGCAGTTATGAACACTACTTAAGCAGTAGTGTTCGTTACTGCGATGATCAGTCACATATTTAATCATTAATCCGCAGTTGAAATATATGATTTTCATATATTCATTCTCATATATTCACCACCCACGGGTATATTACGAACCAACAAAACCACCAGCTCCCAGATGGCTTGTGTTATAGTGCTAATTAAATGCGATAATGGCTTCTCTTATCCGAAGTCCAAGAAAACAGAAAAATACATTAATATGAATCTATCAAGAGCATCGATAACAAGATTAGCCTCCAGAATAAAACAGACAACCAAATACTAGCTGTGAAACTGAGAAAACGTTGTAAACGCAAGAAACAAATTCATAGACCAGTGTGTTAATTGTTTATTCAGTCTTTTGCCCCGTAAGCTACGTTTTATAAAGCACTCTTGATTCACTGAGTTAATGACTGGTTTCCATATGACCGCAGACAAGCACGGATCACAGTTCACTAACAGTTCGGCGATTCCCTGCGATCAGTTGCTATTATACAGCATCTTTCAATTAAGAGTCGTAAAACCAAAGCAATTAATTGCGTTTACTTTGTATTTGCATTGCTTTACTCTGTGATTGGTTGACAAAACTCGCTCCACTTTCTCAACCAATGAGAGGCAAAACCAAAACCACTTTCCATAAACACGCGCGGCCAAATCAGCGCACGTTGTAGCATTAGTAACAAGAAATTTATATCATGGAAGTAGTTGCGATGTGCGGGTGTCTTTACCACCAAAACTGTGTACCAAAAGTACTTATAGCGAACGAAAGTTCTATCACCTGGATCGCGGCGATATTCGGTTAATTGATAATATTACAATGAGGATTAAGTGAAACCGCACATTGCCCACTGACCGTCGGGACCCTTGACAATTTTACTGAAATGTGCGATAAAACTTTGCTTTGCTATAATTTGCGATTTATGAAAACAACACTCACTGCAATATTTTGCGATTTGCGATCCGCGATCATTTGCGTTGTTCGGGATCATACCGAAACCAGGCTTTAGGCTGTACCGTTATGACAAAAGCGTCAGCTTCTTTTTGAAGCGAAAAAAATTTTCTCACCTGGGTAATGACGCCGAAAGATTATAAATTTTGAATTTGTAACTGACGTTTTAAGACCTAAAACATACTATAAAGACCGTTATTCTGACAAATTTGAGCGCTAAAGCCTAAAAAAAATGAAATTGTCAATATTTCTCATTTATGTTGAACGACGCGATCATATAAGGTTAGCGGTAAACCTCTTAATTCATTTCCAAGTTGAAAAAATTTCCGTTGGAACCAGTAAGATTCATTATTGCGCGCATCGTGTCCTACACCGGTATCCAATGTTTCGCAGTTAGTCATACATAAAGATAGGAAGTATACTTACTTGAGCTACAAGAGATGATTTAGGCCTCCTTCTTTCTTTTATTTTCTTTTCTTTTATTTGCCCGTTCATCACCACAGCTAGGCTGATCAGCTTCTTCCAGATCGGTGCGTGATAATACCTTCATTTTGTCGTCAAGGGCATTTACTTTGTCCGACAGCTTTTTTTTATCCGTCTTTTGAACTATACACAGACTGTAGAAGCTCCCCTACTGTTCTTTGGCAGGCTGTAAGACCAGCGATTACCTGTTGCATCGTCTCTCGACTCCCTCGTGAGGACAGTGAGGTAGAGTCGCTCGACCAGTTAGCAGACCTTGACGTGAAGATCTGTTAAATATGTTGGAACTTGCTCTCGAACTCGCTCGAACGGGTCAGGGTTGATGGCGCTGAATAAAAATTGCCAATACTGCCGCGATTAAACGAGCTGAAATCTTGAGACACATTTATGAAATCAAACATACTAGCAAGGGGCACGCTCAACCGAACTAACAATACCGTGATAAAGACGTGATGGGTCTGACTTCCCCCCACAAAATGAACTCATAGTTCAAAGGGACCGCTTCGGCTATGTATCCAGGCCTTCTTGAACGAATGGCAAGAACCGTCGAACTCGGTTGAGTTTACTCCCGATTTCATCTTCCGACAAAGTGAAAATGGATACCAACAAGTCTCCCGCAAATGATACAACTGCACATAGTTCGAGAACGAAAAAGCGATTGTGCGAACACTTTGATCGTTTAGTCTAGCTCAATCCGGACTTACAACGCTATTGTTATACCCGAAAATTTGGCTTATCAACGGAGTTGATAATGTAAATTGACCACCGTACAGGGATTCGATTAGCTGACGTTTCGAGCGTTAGCCCTTCGTCGGAGAGAATCGAGGAATTGTGGGTTGTGTATGGTTTATATACAGAAAATGGAGCTACGCTATTGGTGGTAACATGGTAACGTGAAAAACAGGAATAAATTAATTGAATGAAAAGCGCTCGTTGATACCGTGGGGATTAAGAGTGCCAATTTGAAAGATCAGTTTTTGCTCGAGATTTTTACGGCTTTCCGTGGTACCTTGATGTAGGGAAAGGCTGGAGATCGACATGTACTGTTTGGAATGGTCAGGGAGATTAAAATGCCGAGCGACAGGTTTGGATGCGTCTTTGTCATCTTTCTCAACATCACGAAGATGTTCTCGGAATCGGTCACCTAGTCGTCTTCCTGTTTCGCCGATGTATAACTTTTTGCATAATGTGCAGGCTATGCAATAGATAACATTTGCGGAGGTACACGTGAAACGATTGTGATCTTAACAGATCGCTTAGGGCCCGATATTGTGTCAGCGTTTTGAATGAAAGGACAAGTTTTGCATCGCGAGCGCGCGCATTTAAAAGTGCCAGGTTGTTCAGTTGTTTTGAATGCGCTTTTAACTAGAAAGTTCCCTACATTTTTGTCGCGTTTGAATGAAATCAGCAGTGGTTCCGAAAAGATTCTAGCAGTTTCTGGATCATTTTGCAGTATCTTAAAGTTATTAAGAATGATGGCTTTAACTGGGTTATTATGCGGGTGAAATGTGAGGGTGAATGGAATTCTGTCATTCTTTTCCTTTTGTGACGTCTGTAGTGCTGACTGTTGATCAATCTGCTGAGCGCGGTGATGGCCCGATTGAACTACAGAATCAGGATAGCCACGTTTCTCGAAAAAATGGCACATTTCCTCTGATTTGTTGGAAAAATCAGAGTCATCACTACATAGACGTCGAAGTCTAAGAAATTGAGAATAGGGAATGGCGTTTTTGACATGAGATGGATGTGAAGATGAATACAACAAATAACTGTGAGAATCGGTGGGTTTGTAGTGCACACTGGTACATAAACCGTTGCCGCTGATAAAAACTTTGATATCAAGAAAGGCCAGGGAAGTTTCCGAAATTTCCCAGGTATATTTTAGAGCCGGATGAAAGGAATTAACGGCGGTTATAAATTGGTTGATTTCCTCCTTGCTAGACGAAATTGCGCCGATACAGTCGTCAATGTAGCGACCGTACAGTTCAGGTTTAGGACCGTTGTACTGATTGAAGAATTGGTACTCGACGTACCCTACTAAAAGATTGGCGTAGCTAGGACCCATTTTTGTGCCCATCGCTACACCATTAATTTGCTTGTAATAGTTGTCAGCGAAAGAAAAACAGTTAAGTGTTAAAACTAGTTCAGCTAGGCGGAGTAGCGTTTCCGAGCTAGGTTCCTTGACGGTGCGTTGATCGAAAAAATACTTAAGTGCTTGAAGACCTTCGCCGTTAGGAATGACAGTGTATAGAGATGTAATATCCATAGTGAAAATTAGTTTGTCTTCGCCGGTGAAATTGAAATCGCGGAAAATTTCAAGTGCGTGTTGACTGTTGCTACCGCTACTAATCTCATCATCACTACTCCGAGAACCTCGTGTATTTACTTTTTACCCAAAATCCACAAACCTAACAACCCGGGTCGACCTATCGTTTCTGCCTGTAGTTGCCCTACCGAACTCATTTCTAGCTATTTAGATAAGATTATGGCGCCCATCGTCAAATCTTTGCCATCTTACATTAAATGGATATTAATATGGATATTACATCTCTATACACTGTCATTCCTAACGGCGAAGGTCTTCAAGCACTTAAGTATTTTTTCGATCAACGCACCGTC
>JAEMWC010000541.1:415000-417500 GCA_016490735.1 Pachyseris speciosa | reverse complement strand
AAGGAGAGTGAATGGGCAGACAATAATTCATGATTACCACCTGAATTTGCTTCAGTTGCTTGCACATGGGTGTCCAGTGCTGTGATAGAGTGGGTTGTACTGAAGACAGGATTCATATTTTCTTTATCAGCAGGGGAGTTTCTACTAGAATACGGTGCTACCAACTTTTGGGGACGGGTGTAATCTTGAAGTTGCTCGTGAATTGTTGAACCTTTAGGAACAGTGCCAACTACAGACATTATTGCTGGAATTGTCTTTTCCTCTGGTAACATAACAGCAAAGGGTATTCTGGCATTTATTTCCTGAAGATCTTAGACGTCTAAGTTTTACAATTCCATGAACATCAAGTTTCTGAGACTTAGCTGGTCTGGGATCATAAAATTGAGACTCAATACCCCTCCTCTTCCTTCCAGATAAGTCAGATGCATGTCTTGGTTTTGTAAGTTTTGAAGCCATCACCGGTGAGAACTCTACTTCTCGTTTACTACCTTTTCCCCATTCCCTTGGTTTGGATGGACAGCTTTTGCTGTCAGGAGTGAGATTTTTCAGCTCGGACTTTCTTGTCATGTCCTCAAGTTTCCAAATGACAGCCATGACATGACAACAGCATCCACTGTTGGAAGCCGGACAGTGTTTATCACACTTTGCAGCTAGAATCTTTGGAGTTCCCCTTTGTTTACACACCATTTTTACCTTGTATTTAACATTCCTCTTGTAGGAAGCCCAGCAACAAGCACGGACGTATATGATCTCATTTTCCGAGTTACTGTACACTTGTAAATCGTGAACAAAGTTCATCATACGAAGTCCTTTGTCGTTCGAGTTTATAACAGCATCGGCATTTGCAAACTTCTTCATTGATTTACCAGAATTCTTTACTTGCTCGAAAGCATCCATAGGTACAAATGAAGGAAAAACAGAAAAGTCCTCTGAAAATTGTGTACTCTCGTCTGGCGGGAAGGTGTCTAAAACCGAACTACACGAACTTACTTGTTCGCTCAACTCACTTCGGACTGTTCCAATTGCGGTATTACTTGTCTTGAGCTTTTCAAGCTTTGCTTTTGTATAGCACCGCTCAGGATCAGGGTCGTAAACTTTATCTCTGTAGTAAGGAATCGAGTTGAATGCTTTAACTCTGGCCAGAAAAGAAAAAAATCTTAAATGAGAGCCAAAGTGATGAAGCTTTAAATGAAAACCATGCTTCTGTTACTGTTGCTAAAAGTTTTTAAGTCTTAATACATGTACATGAGCGTTCTAGTTGTGTTTATTTACGAAACTTACTTTGCGACAAGATCTTTCTTCAGTCCCTGTTGGTTAAGTCTTCGGCACTTCAACCAAAATTTCAATTGTTGAATTGTCCACTTACTTATATTCTCTCCAGCTCTAACGGATGAGCATGGGATATCTTCTGGTGAAAGATTTACCTCTAATAAAGCCTCTCTTGTCCCAGCGTTTTCCTCCATGATTTTTTAGTTAGCCCTTAGGCCTTGCTTCCATGCAACTTCCGGTCTTAGGCTGAATCGTGTAATCAGTTGAACTTTCGACAAACAAATCATTTCTAGCGAGCCAGGGTTGCGAGCGAATGTTATATTGTGCGCCAATGCGCGCTTATTATCATCATCAACGAGACAGAGTTAATTGCGATTATCTCTAGAAGAAACAACAGCCGAGAAAAGCAAATGGTCTCGCAACAGCGAACTCAGTGCCTCTTAACTAGGTCGTCATCACGAATCCTGACCGATTTCTCATTAAGGGGGCATTATACCTGGATGGTGATGAAATAAGAGGTGATTTGATGAAGAAATTAAAAAGGGAAAATAAGGCACACACAAACACTCAGACAGTCCACTACAACACATGTGCATGTCAGGTTGAGGACGAACTGTTTGGTGTTTGTCCATTAATTTTTAACCTCCAAATTTAATTTTTAATCACCTTAAAATCTTCATTTTTCTCACCATCCCTTTCAATCCCTCTCCCCTCCCACCTTCTCTTCTTCCTCACAAACACTGTAAAAATCACCCAAAAATTCTGAGATATTTATGGGGTTATGTGCTACAAAACTATGATGGGTTTTTTGGACGGCATGAAATCTCGAGAAGATAATAAGGTTTAAAGGTAAAAAAATGAAAAAATGTAGCATTCGGGTATATTGCCCCCTAAACGTAGAATTATCATGGACAACTTTGAATGTAAATTTTTCCATAAAGGATCATAATGGGGGCTGGCAGATAAAGCGAATGTCAGACATTTTAACAGCCCGACTGGAAGAAATATTGGAACGTGATTTTCCTTGAAGACACTCGCTAAGCATGCCCTGTCGCTTTCGGACTACTAGCGGTAAACACAATGATAGAAAACCACTAGCCATTGTAAATAAATAGCATTTGTAACAGAACCCCTTAAAGATCGGTGAGAGGCTTCTTATAAGGGTTCCAAGGTTTGCATCAAATACGCGGCAGCGTTAAATGGGTTTGGTGTCCCAGTGCTAGTCCTCCCA
>JAEMWC010000541.1:365000-410000 GCA_016490735.1 Pachyseris speciosa | reverse complement strand
GCGGAATGGCATGTGGCATGACTTGCGGCATGGCTTAAATATGCGGAATGTAATATATGCAGATTGAAGTTAATTTAACTGAAAGCGCGCCCTTTCTGTAGTTAATAATTCTACAGTTAATAATCTAGGAACTTGCGATTATTGATCGTGTCTGACATTCTAACTAACACTGAATAATCGCAAGTTAGTTGCCGAACTAGGTCACAACAGAATATTGAAAACAAATTGGTCAGAATTTGACCGAGAAATATTTCAGTGTTGAGTACTGCTCTCTCACTGGAAAATCTGGACCATTTACAGAGTTCATAAAATGTCTATAAATATAGAATTTACAGTCTTGGTACTTTTACCAGTTAAAAACAAAATCTCTGTAAATTTATTTATCAGCCATTTTATAGAGCTTCTTTGTCTACTTCTTTGTAAAATGTTTGTAAAATTCTACGACCTATAATAAGAGGAAAGACTTTTCATTTACAGACTTTTGAAATGTGGGAAGAAAGTTTGTAAATCTTCTATTTACAAAGATTTTATGGTCCGTGGACTTTAAAATAAAATGTCTGTAAATGAAACCGTGTGATTTTAACCCAATACAAGTTACAGAATCTCTGTAAATTAATGCTGTTTGAAGTTGAACATGTAAAAGATCTCTAAATAATTGATCTAAGTGATCTGTTTCGGGCTTTCGTAATTATCATGTTATCCGGCATTGGTACTGACTCAGCATAACTTTTACTGCCCCGAAACAACAAACAATAGTCAATCTGTTTCTGTTCTTTTCCGAAAGCGTTGAAAACTTATAGAGGTATTGACTCTTATTTTACTTTTGCATGGATCGGTACTCGAGTCGAGTATCGTGTTTCTACATTACCGAAACGCCAAACTTAAGTTCCACCATTATCATGCATACATACTTCATCTATTTGATAAGTAACTTTAAAACTGGACAGCTATAAGCTGATCTGGACCCACTATAGAAATAACAGCAAAGAACTATAAAAGATTAAAATATATAGATGTGTTTAAGTAAACTATATACAAGGCAAGATTTGAGTAAAATTTGTACATGTGTAGTACTTCATCGTCATCAACACTGATCGAAACCTACTATTACTTCCTAGTAATAGGCTAATGGGGATGTGCCGCTGAATGGGATCGCATTTTCACGACTGGATTGACTATAAATGGGTTGCATGATCAGGAGCCCATGGTTGCATTTTCAATAGAGTTACTAGAATGATAACTGATATGATATGATATCATATCATATCAGGAGATATTTTTTGTACCTCATTGCAGGCCTTCCACTTTGTACTTTAGAAGGATTTTTGAGAGAACATGCGTGGACGGGAGAGCATGCGTGGACGTAGCGTGCGGTGGAACGCATTTTGAGAGAACGCATTTTGGAACGCATTTTTGGAACGCATTTTGTAAGTGCTAATAAAATGCGAGGAACCTAATTTTCACGCGGATTTCCAAACTTTTGGCAAATTGTGCTAGGACGGCAAGTTGCAGTTCCTTTCAAAATACTTGTGAGAAGTATTGTTATTGTTATTATTAAACAAATTAACTCAGGAGCATTGCTGGGAATGACACTGCCCCTGGCCAGGTGGCAACAAGCCACCTTAGATTCCAAGGTCTCTTCGGAGGATTCTCGCAGTCCCTAGCAAAACCATCTTTTGAAAAGTTACTAATCTTGTCCGTACACCAATCTGTTCCAGGTTGCCTTTTAATCTTCGGGGGATGGTTTCCAATGCTCCAATGACAACTGAGAATACTTTCACTGACTTCAGTTTCCATAAGGTCTTGATCGCCAAGTCACGGTACATTTCAATCTTTTCTTCTTCGTTGCTTTCCACCCTACTGTCCCAGGGCATGCAACATTAGTAATTTGGCACTCCCTCTTTTTCATACGAACAATGACAACATCCGAGCGATTATGTTGTTGATGTTTTTCAGTTTGCACTTTGAAGTCCCACAGAACTTCAAGATGTTCGCTTTCCGTGACACTTTCAGTTGCCGTTTCCTATTTTTTCTCTAAAACAAATAATTATCGTAAATCTTAATCCTTGAAAAACTTTCTAGCATTCAAGACAGAATAGAAAGGGGTTTCACTAAAATGGACGATGATTTCGCAGCTTTAAAACTGGAGCTCCAACATGAAATTCGTGTTCTAAAAAAGGAGCTAACCGAGGTATCAACGTCGTTAGATGCTGCCTGGGCTGAGGTGAATACACTGAAAGAAAAGAACAAATCCTTGGAGGAACAGCTACAGGAAACACTACAGAAGAATTCTAAGTTAAGCGAAGAGGTTAGTTCGCTTAAAGGCCGTGCAATTAGACAAGAAGATTATTCGGGGAGGGAAAACCTTCGCTTTTATAATATTCCTGAAGATCCAGAGGAAACGAACGAGCAGTGTTTTGGTAAAGTAAAAGAACTTGTCAGTGAACTCGGCGTAGTTTCCGACGACACAAAGTTTCATGCAATCCATCGGATTGGTAAGTTGAAGTCTACCGTTCGAACTGATTCTGCGGCAACATCGACCAATGCCGGTAACACCGAAGCCTCTACTCGTCCACGGCCTGTCATAGCACGATTTGTTTCCCGTTTGGATGCTGATTTGGTGTGGGAAAAAAAGGAAGCATTTATTGAAAACTCGCTTTTCCTCCGTGTATATTGATAAAGATCTCTCGGTGGAATCGGCAAAAGAACCTGGCAAACTCCGAGCGGCTTATAAGAAAGCTAAAGAGGCTAACATTGAACGTGTGTTTATCAAAGGTAACAAACTTATTGTAAATGGTAGCTCATACTCAGTGGATGCTTTGCCACAGTACTTATTGCCGGACAATAATCGCCGGTAAGCCCAAATTTTCTGATTATTCTTCAATTATTTTTTATCAAAATACAAAATACGTATCTACTCTTTAAAACTAATCCAGATTTAGAATTTGCATGCCATACCACTTCTCACCACAATGTAATCCATTATGATCACGTGTCCCAGTGGAGAGCCCCAGCAACCCCATCATAACTCCGTTTGTGTTCGGCGTTTTCAAGTTCAATAGGAAACACTATCCTCTTTCTGTCTACACATACGGTATAATGGATCATCCTGAGTCTTGCCAATATGAGCTTTGACAGCATTCGTTCTCAAGGACTATGTTTGGGCAGCCATAATCAATAACACAGTCCTTTTTGAGGTACACATTTGTAAGCCACTGCCAGCTGGACGTAGCATCGACCTGCTCATTTTACCTGTAGAACTGTCCATGCAATTTCTTTCTCTCAGTTCCCCGGATCTCTCCTCAGACTTTTTTCTGTTATAGCCTTTAGTGCCTTCCGGATTACCTCCAGCGCCACAAGACGCCTTTCATTACTCTTGGCAACATAGTTATTTACTGAAGACGTGAATGATCATCGCAGTTATGAACGCTACTTAAGCAGTAGTTATTTACTTCCAGGACAGCAAGATCCACACAATCCTCAGTGAAGATTAAACCCCACCCCCTACTTTTCTGGGTAAGTACAGCCGCGCTACACTATCTCTTGGGTGGAGCGCATTGTACGTATTCATGTACTTCCTGGTCCATCTAATGCTATCAATTCGATCCGTGTCCAACTGACAAATGGAGCGGAGCACCTGAACACCGATATGTATGGATGGTGTTTGCCACATTGACCCCAATTTAGCTTCAACTGCAGTAGCTTTCTTAACCTGCGAAAGTATTGTTTAGTCAAACTGTTCTTCATTTTTCCGTGCTTGATCTCGTTATGCTCCAAGGTTCCTCGCTCTTGCCTTGTTCACGAGTTTTAATGAAGGCGATGATGATGATGATGATGATGATGATGATGATGATGATGATGATGATGATGATTTGCATACTTGATGGTTGTTTCATCTATTAGTTTGTCTGGGTTGTTACATTAAGTTCATGTCTAAATTTTTCTGCCTGTCGTTGGATGGAGTACAGTTTTTTTTTACCCGCCATCATGCTCACATACTAGTTGGACTGGGACGTCTTCAGTGTTCTTTAGGTATGCTTAAGCCCTATTGTGGTTGTCTTGTAAGCGGCTTCTAATTGGATGAGTCCTCTTCCACCAGCTTTTCGTGGCCAAGGTATTACACGTGTTCTCTTGGTCTAGATCCTTGATTCTATATCCTTGATACAGACATCAGTGTCAAGATGTAGATCGAATGTTTCAGTCATTTTTCTTCTTTGAATGTTGCTTTGGCAAATTTTTCCAGCCCGAATTCCATCCTGATGCCATCACTGAATGTCTTCACAGTGTTGATCATCATCATCATCGTCGTCGTCGTCGTCGTCGTTGATGCCGTCGTCATAGTCGTCATCATCGTCATCGGATGTGCCAATTCGCAAATTTTCCGTTTTAAAAATGAAGCTAAAACTGAGAAATAGATTTTAAAACTGAGCGAAAGTACGAGAAAGTAATGATATGAAAGAAACAAGTATACAAGTCGGTAAACCAACTGCATTCTTCAGTATTTGTGCGATAGCTGATTTCACTGTTCCTGAAATTGTAATGTAAAACAAATCAACAAAGTAAAATTACCAAATCATTTATCACTTAATTCGCCTCGCATATAAACAAGTACCAAGCGAAGAAGCCTTACAACAAAGTTTACTTAGGCTTCCATCTTATTAACTTGTGACGATTCCGCAAAACAGTGATGATAATCAACGCACTCCTCCGGGTGAACTTTATTTAAGCGAAAACAGAAAAATTGGTTTGTCTCACGATCGTTTTCAGTCTGTTTCCTTCTCTTCCGGCAACTAGCAAATGCCCTTCAAACCGCGTAAGGGGAGGTTTTCTCCGATACAACTCCATATCTGAGCAGCTTCTTTCTTGGTGCAACTGGCTAAAAAAAGTCGTTGTGAGAGCTGAATTCGTCGCTTCTTCGTGTTCTGATTAGCCTGCAGAGCAGGCGTATTTTTATTGGGCGAGCGATAAAGGATACGAGATAGGATACGATTTAAGCCATGCCGCCATCGTGGATGATGAAGTTGGCAGAGGGTTAGGGTGAGCCCAAAAAGGATTCCAACGAAGAGGACGTTGTCGACGCAAGCGTTTGCCATATAAACGAATTTTCCTATACCAAAAAACCCCTGTTCTGCAGGCAACGGTTCTGACGATCCACTTCAGTTTGGGATTTGAACTAGACACCTACTTCGCTACGATGCGAGTTGAGGAAATAATGTCACGAGAAAATGGTCGGTGTGCGAATCACAGCATTTATCCCAAGCTCTCTGTGACACACTTAAGGACTCGAAATCACTACTTTTCTAAGCTCAATATTTCCGCTTTACTGGACTGAAACTTCATTTCAGTGGTTAGGAGCAGCACAAGTACATGTAACAAGCTATACGCAATGAGTTTTTACTTAGTTCAAAAAGTTTTTTTAATCGTAGTGGAACTTTAAAACAAATTTGAAAATTCCACGACATTATGCCAATCGTGCTTGACGAGTTGTACGGTTGTGTCGTAGTTTGTAATTTATGTTTGTTTTTAACTTATTGTAAGGCACATGTGAGCGAGCCTTTACTTGGAATTTTCGCTTTATGTATTATCGCAGGCTCTTCGTCAGTTTATACTATACGAAAAAATTGTAACGTACAAACTGGCTTTAAAAAGCGCTCGCTAACTTCCTATCTGTTATTTTCTTCAAATAATTGCTCCGGCTGCCCTATTTCCTGAGTAAAGGAGGAAAGAAATGAGAGCTCTTTCAGAAGTCTTAATTTGGGCCTTTTAATTAATTAATTAATTTTAGATGTGAAACTCATGGGCAGAAAAAAATAATATCAATACCAGATTTACATTTTAATATATTAATATCTTTCGGTTTCATATTTGTGCATTGTACATATTAAGCCAGTCAAGCCAAGCTTGCTGGTTGTGGCTTTTGACTATAAGAATTGTGTAATGTTTAATAAATGAGCAGGAGTGTTTTATCAAGTTTAAAACACGAGGCACAGCCGAGTGTTTTAGGACTTGATAAAACACGAATTTCGAATTTATTGAACGGCTTAAAAAGCTTTACTGTACATCTATCCATTCTTAAACTAAAATTTAGATTTTGGGTTATTTTGGCCTCGAAAATCGGATGTAAAATTTAGCGGTGTCTTTATCAGATATAAAGACACTCATTAAAAATTAATTTCTTTTGTATTTCCTTGATGAATTATTCAGCAATGAATGTTTTGAGAAAATATTTACATTGATTAAAGGGGCAGTGTCATGGACTGCTAGTAAGAGTCTAGTAACATTCTGGAAATCAAAGGAGTCCTGTTTGTGTGTAGCAAACGAAAATTTAATGGCCAAATGTTTTTCGAAACGGCTATTTTAACTCACGCGAACTCTTCTTACCTGTTTTTGGTTAGCCAAGATGAAAATGGCTTTTTACTTGAGTAAGTCGGACAGACGTTTCCAGGTTGTTCTCTTGCTATTCTTTGATTGGTGCCAAACCAATAGCCAAAACAATAGAAAAATTTAGCTCAAGGTTTGCATAACAATAGCGTCAAATTCCCAATAGACCTTTTCGCTATTGTTCTTTCCACCAACATGGCCGCCGTGACGTCAGGTGCAATCAAAGAATAGATAAAATTGGTAATAATTTATTGTGGCTCAGTTTTTCTTTTTCAACTTACTCGATTTCCTCTCACTGGTGATCCAGATGCAACTCATGAATAAAAAGGACACGGAAAATAGGTTTAGCAAGTGTTTATCCAAAAATATGAGATGATTCCCATGATACTGCCCCTTTAAGTACAGTTTATTTAACAGCATATGACTCGTTGTCTGAAGCTAATGAATACATATTTTGCGTTATTACCAGTCCAGAGAAGTGTGTGTCTCTTTTTGTGGTGTTTTTGTCTTTCTGTCGCTTCCCTGCCTCTTTTTCCGCAAGACTGGTGTTAAATTCTCACCGAAACTGAACAGTAGTTAAAAAATAACGACGGACACGAAATCTTAAGGTTGGGCTGGACACTTAATCTCATTACGTATGTACTTATTTAAAGAGAAGCATGAACCGTGCGAATAATTCCGACGATGCGCAGAATATTCGTGAGAAGAGTTTTTGCATTCTAAATTTATTCCAAATTAATCAATACATTGTGTGTTCGGCGTGTGATTGAAATCTCGGAGTATAAACTCCTTGCACATTTTTTAATACATTAGCGGACTCGTTCGATCTTCGGAGAAGGAAAATACTGCAATTTGTGTCCGAGTTGTCATCACTGATACATGGAACCTCAGGAACTGATAGACCAGGAAGAATGATAATTGCAAAAACAAACTTCACAAAGAAAATAATGCGCTTCGAAGTCACTCACAGTTTTACTGTCGGAAGCGAATCAGAAGAGGTTATCCTTTATCGCTAAGTAATAAACCATTTATTTTGCCGCGCTTCTCAGCGGTCAGAAAACACGGACACGAACATTGTTTTTTTGCCAGTTATAACATTAGCAACCTGAAATATCACCGTAAATCGCGATCCACCTAATTGAAACGACTATCATGATGTATTTCCATCATCCACCAAGATCCCTGTCAAATTTCAGCGGAAGCGACCCTCACAATAGCCCTTTTTATTATATGACTGCCTCTTTCAGCGGTCAAGATGAATCAATTCTCCTGCTGTGATTGGCTTCCCGAGAGGTCAAGATGGAACCATCTTGACCGCTCGGGATAGCCCGTTCGTCCCGCGTTTTACTGTCTTTTAATGGTGTCCTTTGAGTCATATAATAACTCCTTTATTGACAACGCTTGTTCGGTCAAGATGGCGGGATATTGGCCTCGTTCTTTTTATGGACCTTGACTTCGTCTCGGTCCATAAACACGCAACAAAAGAACTTGGCCAATATCCCGCCATCTTGACCGAACACTTGGCCAATAACCCATATTTACAGTTCCCGGCATCTTGGAATAGTAACCGCGCGAACACGATGTCGAGGCTTGTAGTCGCTTGGAGTCGTGGTTTGTATCTTGAGGTGATTTGTGTAGAACAAGGCGTATATTCTCCGGTATTATTTGGATAATGAACGAAAATAATCTCCAAGACACTCCTTCGTCTTCGAAGAAGAAAAGAGGAAAGCACTGTGCTGTTTTTGGCTGCAGCAACAACTACTATGACGAGAACGGGCATTACGCTGGCTATCAGAGATTTGAAGCTTGAAATGAAACACCTACCCCAAAAATTTGGCTAATGAATTTATTCATAGGCAAGTAGCTGGCGCGAGCTTAACGAGCTACGGCAGAGCTAAATGCATTAACACTGCATTATCGTCAGTGCTGCGGCGGCAGCCTTTCATTCGCGAGAATCCTGGTTTCAAGGAAAACTACAGGAAAATTAAAATTATTTACGGTCGAAAGTGCTTATTCCATAAGAGAATTTCGACAGTGAGGGATTTGTCGTATGGTACTAAATAAATGCTTCACCCACTTTGGTCTGTGCCGACATTTTGATTGGATATTTAGAGGTGAAAACTTTCTTGAGATTTTGAAGGGGCAACTTACATTTCGAACGAACCTTGCTCTAGCTGTTCAAACGTTCATTGTCGTCTAAGAATGAAACGTTGAAAGGAACGACTGCTTGACAAGTGAATATCACAAAACGATTTAGTAAACTCAAAACGCCATGTAAGCTCTGCTGGTAATTATAAGATCACCGGACACCTGAGCGGAACGTCGTTGGATCGAATCCCAGATCGGAGCACAAACCAGGATGAAATAACTCGGTAAGGTCATGCTGGCTGTATTCTCAATATTACTTTTAGTTAAAAAGAAGGTAAAACTTAAAGGGGACGTAAAATCACCTATACACTCATTGAGAAGAGTAGGATACATAGTTCCCGGTGCTGTGGTCTTCCTGACGCAAAATTAGTGTTTGGGTGGAGGCTTAGAGATGGACTGACCTCTTGTCCCCAGAGGTCGACTCTTCTACAAATGGACAAAAATTCTTGGAAAACTTATGTTAAGACGACAGTGTCTCCGTACCCAAGAAAGGCAAGCCAAGACTTAATTTGCACATGCATAAGGTAATGTAGCAAGTTGTAGCGAGTCTGACATGCTCACCCGTTGGTGGCATCGAAAAAGTAATCACGCAAACAAGTAAGAATTGCCAAGCTCTTGTCGATAAAAAACTTACTCATACTGGTAGAATGTTTTAAAAGTGGCTTCGATGATAACCAACATGTGTAAGATTTTTCAGCTTGACTAGTGGTAAAATGAGGCGAAAGTAGCCGCCTGAAGATGGCTTACTAGCCGGCAGTTTTGGCCGGCTACCGGCCCTTATTGACAGCTCTGTGGCAGACTCTGAATATTAAACTGTAACTGCAAAGTTATCGGCCGTTAATAAATGTCCAGCTAACTAGGAACTGATTGTGCTTGCATTGCAGCAAATGGGGGAAGCCACCTCATGCTTTGAACACTGGATATCCAAATGTTGATTTCGGTTTTCTGTATTTTTGGATATAGGCCCATTATCACCCTTGATGCATCGCGCGCCGCGACCGTTAATTCTGGAATTTCGTGTTACACGATAGTACTCAGACTTCGAAGTTTAGTCTTGTTTTATGGCATAGACCTTAGATCACAAGTGTAGGATAACAGTTCCCAAATATCAAGTGACGCAATTGAGAACTACCAAATTTCTACTCACTAAATAAAGGATAGTTAACTTATAACAAGCATAATTTTGATGAAATTGTTTCAAGGTGTAACAATAGGACCTTGGAACTGTACATCAGGGAGCTGATGGAGGCCAAACCAGCTTCCTGTTTTTCATTGTTGGATCTTAGAACCTGGATACTGAAAGTTTTCAAAGCTTGATCTTCACCCGCTCACAGACATTTCAGACCGAGTAAAACCACAAACAGACCAGTGTTTCTGAAAAGGTGTAGATAGTAAATCGATTCGTGATTTAAAAACCTTTTTCCCATATGTCTGGCACACATGTACATTTTGGGACGGGTAACCACGCGATAAAGGAACGCCGTGCTCGCTAGACTGAAATATCCAGTCTTCTATATTCATTTTAAAGCCATTACTATGTTGTGCTACCCAGTTGTTATGACTAAGGTGTTCAGGAGAAAGTTAATCCTCTTTAAAATAATAATCATCATCATCATCATCATCATCATCATCATCATCATCATCATCATCATCATCATCGGACAACTTATAATCACCGCATCTGTCGGTAATGAAATCATGGCAGACATCCCATAGCTTTTAGGCCTGTCAAAAGTCTTTAATCGTGTTATTCAGTGAAAATGTTTAAAAAAAATCTTAGAAAAGTGGTTATGATGGACATGTTGTTCAACAAGCCTCTAGAGAAAAGTGCATCTTGCCTCCACTTCACAACAGATAAAACACGCAAAGTAAATAGGCAAATAAGTTTATTAAGGGAGGACCTGGCAAGAACCAACCCAAACTGCGTTACAAGAACTACAAACGAACTACAATCGATGACGTGAACTATAGTTAAATAGATCCAAAACCAAGTCCATGCACACAAACTTTAAATCTCACATGCTAACTGTGCTCGGCTCATTGACTGACTTCCAACCGCTACCGCTGACCACTCGGATTCTTGCTGATATCCCTTGTAAGTGCACTGTTATAATGTTTATAGGTTATAAACAACAAAAAAATACATAAACACGTACACATGGTGCAAAGGCTCTTAAATCAAGACTGCCAGTTAGGCTGGGGGAGTCCACTTCTTTATACCAATGCAAATTAGCCCAAAATACAAAAAATTCAAAAGCCATTAAGGCCAACAAACTTCACGTCTGACTTCCACCGGGTTTGATCGAGGGATTGCGTCCACGACTTTGGATCAAAATCCCCCATGTACAAACAGGTCACAAGCCAGTTAGACTAACTGCAAGCCAACCTTTATTATTATTAAACCTTTATATGAGGATACAAGAAAAGAAATACACAAAATAATAAATACTGCTAATGAAGCTGAGCAACCGTTTACAGTGGAAGTGCGATTAGAACAGAGGCCAGAAAAAACCCACCGCAAAAAACCCGATGGGAATCTGGGTATTTTTGGTAGCCCATCCTTTACATTGATTTCGCAAATGTCAAGGAGAGTACGGGCAAAAAAAAAACAACAACAACGAGCTGAAAAACTGAAATAATAAAAATGAATAAATAAATGAAAATGAGAGAAGCCCTAAACGGGGTTGTTTCAGAGGCCTTGATGACTATCACGTGCTGAACTCTCCCTTATATACCCCTACTTTGTACCCATGATGCACGAGGGTTGTCCAATATACCTGATTTGAGTCGGGTCGAGTCCGATCGGACTTACCGGAAGTCAGGTCGCACCAAAGGGAATGTAATGATTTCAACCTTCGTCTTCTGTAAAGCACGCGCGCGTTCTTCCTCGTTGTTAATGTAGCCACGCGAAAGTGGCTGTTTGTGCGAGACGCGTGTGCAAAAGACGGTCTCTCTTACCGGAAGTCGGTTTGCGCGAGACTTAGAAGAATTTAAGCAAGTACGGCTGTGAGGGAGGGTAGAACATGTTGGCGGATCGACTCCGTTCGAACAAATCGAGTCGGGTCGTCGATCCGTCTCGACCCGACTCAACCCGTCTCTGTAAAAGTCGGTTCGTCTTAGCGGAAGTCGGTTTGCGCGAGACTTAGAAGAATTTAAGCAAGTAAGGCTGTCAGGGAGGGTAGAAAATGTTGGCGGTTCGACTCCGTTCGAACAAATCGAGTCGGGTCGTCGATCCGTCTCGACCCGACTCAACCCGTCTCTGTAAAAGTCGGTTCGTCTTAGCGGAAGTCGGTTTGCGCGAGACTTAGAAGAATTTAAGCAAGTACGGCTGTCAGGGAGGGTAGAAAATGTTGGCGGTTCGACTCCGTTCGATCAAATCGAGTCGGGTCGTCGATCCAACTCGACCCGACTCAACCCGTCTCTGTAAAAGTCGGTTCGTCTTAGCGGAAGTCGGTTTGCGCGAGACTTAGAAGAATTTAAGCAAGTACGGCTGTCAGGCGGATCGACTCCGTTCGATCAAATCGAGTCGGGTCGTCGATCCGTCTCGACCCGACTCAACCCGTCTCTGTAAAAGTCGGTTCGTCTTAGCGGAAGTCGGTTTGCGCGAGACTTAGAAGAATTTAAGCAAGTAAGGCTGTCAGGGAGGGTAGAAAATGTTGGCGGTTCGACTCCGTTCGATCAAATCGAGTCGGGTCGTCGATCCGTCGCGATCCGACTCAACCCGTCTCTGTAAAAGTCGGTTTGTCTTTCCGGAAGTCGGTTTGCGCGAGACTTAAAAAAAGTTAAGCAAGTACGGCTGTCAGGGAGGGTAGAACATGTTGGCGGATCGACTCCGTTCGATCAAATCGAGTCGGGTCGTCGATCCGTCGCGATCCGACTCAACCCGTCTCTGTAAAAGTCGGTTTGTCTTTCCGGAAGTCGGTTTGCGCGAGGGTAGGCCAACTCCGTTCGATCAAATCGAGTCGGGTCGTCGATCCGTCGCGATCCGACTTTCTTAGTTGTTGGTTTGTCATTTATGCTGTTGCATACCTTCCAATACCATTGCTGTGTCAGTGAATCAGTGAACATAACCTCGACGTTGAGGACCAATTTGGGTCTGCCTGTAATGTAAACGATGGCTAATGTAAAATACGCCGTTTATACATCATTACTTTGTCTTTTGACAACCTGACTTGTCGATTGCTTGGTACAGAAACTGCCTTGTTCGCGTGCCGGTTTTAAGAACAAGCTAAGTTTATATATCATTACTCCGAGGTGGGTTTATATATCATTACTTTCTCTTTTGTGCGACCTTGCTTGTCGAGGATCGACGTTTATTACTTTCTCTTTTGCGCGACCTGACTTCCGGTGACGGGTTGAGTCGAATCGACTCGGGTCGACGGGTCGACTCGAGTCGATCGGATGGAGTCGATCCGTCGAGATTTTCTGCCCTCCCTATGCGTGTGTTATCTTTGTCACTTGCGACATGACTTCCGGTGAGACTGATCGCGACTTGACTTCCGGTAACGGATTGAGTCGAATCGACTCGGGTCGACGGGTCGACTCGAGTCGATCGGATGGAGTCGATCCGTCGAGATTTTCTGCCCTCCCTATGCGTGTGTTATCTGCGGGTCGACTCGGATATTACTTTGTAGGTCGCGCGCGTTTATTACTTTGTGGGTCGCGCCTGAGGTCGCGCGTACGTGCGTTAAGAACGAGGAAGGTTGTCTTTGGTGCGACCTGACTTCCGGTGAGTCCGATCGGACACGATCCGACTCGGATTGGGTATATTGGACATGCATGTAATGCACCGTCCTTTGACCAAGGCCTTATTGTATCTCGTGCCGATATTTATTTCAACCTTTTTCTCAAGATCATACGTCAGAAATAGCATTGATTTGTTGCATCTCCTATTTATTGACTACTTAATCACCGAAACTGAATAGGGGTCTTGCCAATAACGAGGTCAATACAGCTAGGCCGAGGTTTAAGATTTTCCCGTACCAACCGAACAAATCGAGTCTGTTAAGTTGCTTATTACATGACTAACATAGCGTCTCTAGAGAAAAAAAAAATCGCTTCACGGAAATGCAAGGGCTGATCCATTCACTAATCGTTCTAAGCCCAAGTGAAACTTTTCAGAGACAGTTTTTCGGTCGTGTTCTCACCTTGGCCTTTGGATAACGTACATTGCATTTTCTTTTGCACTTGAACGTTTCTTAAAGTGCACCAAAAATTTTTCGCTAAAAATAAATCTTTGAACCTGTCACAATAACATTTCGCCTTTATTTCCAGTTTTGGACATTTTTATGGGCTTCAAAACGTACAAAAAACGAAGCATCATTTGGTACACGACCAAGTCAAAAGGAGCTTGAGTCTATTCTCGATTTGACGTCACGAACTACTTTGCACGCATGTTTACAAGGACCCAAGCCCCTTCTGACTCGGTCGTGGGACAGACGATGGCCAGATTTTGCAACTTTTACAGACTGCGAAAAGTCAAGATAACTTGTCAAGATTTGGTAAAAAAAAAAAAAAAAAAAAAAACAGGCGCAATGCGTTTCATACAGGTGGAATGTATTAGCTAAAAAACAATTTAACTTTCTGTCTGACGGACTGTGCCTGAGGGAAGGAATGATCACATAATTGGGATATTAGCTACCTCACTGTAATATTTAACAATTATTTACCGAAGTGGACGTGAAAGTCGAGCCGCGAAACTTTCACCGACACTGAGGTGAATAATTGTTTTAGTATATACCACACCAGCTGAATAATTAGCGGACCAAAACATTACTCTATGTGTGACAATATCCCGACAAGCGGTCGGAAATTGTAAAATCTCGCGCGCCGGCTGCTCGGAGGTGAATAGTACTTGGTAATCACCTCCAAGTTAACCAATCAGAGCGAGCGAAAAGCACTATTCACTTGTGTGGTATATACTGATACGACTTATTGACTTTTTTTTTTTAAGCATTTATGCACTTTTACGGTGGGGTACGTTTAACCGCCCACGTTGGTTTTCTTTTATTCTAGTATTTTTTTTTTGTCCATGACTGGAATATTTTTTTTTCCATACAGACACAGATGAGTGCTCAAGAAAAAACGGTGGCTGCAGCCATTGGTGTGTCAATACCCCAGGAAGTTATTATTGCGAATGTCCAAGAGGTTACCGATTACGTTACAGCAAGGAATGCAAGGGTATGTTACATGGAATTTCATATTCAAGTCGAAAATAAGTGTCTGTTTCACGGATTGGAACTAGCGATGCATTGATCAAGAGAGGGTGATTGAATAGTTCACTGGATGATTAATGGACAAATTGACCCGCTCTTGCAATGCTTTCATGCACCGTTTCACCTCCCTATGGTTTTCTTTCTTTTCTTTTCTTTCTTTTCTTCTCTTTTCTTTTCTTTCTTTCTTTCTTTCTTTCTTTCTTTCTCTTTCTTTCTTTCGTTCTTTCTTTCGTTCTTTCTTTCTTTCTTTCTTTCTCTTTCTTTCTTTCTCTTTCTTTCTTTCTTTCTAAAGGATCTCTGATGATTCACAGTCCTGATTCGGCGAATAATAAAAACCAGTTAAAAAGAGACCGAAAATGGACAACTTTTGGTTGAAAAAGGATAAAAATTTAAAAATGTATGAATAAAAAACGTTTCGGTCTCTCGACCTTCGTCAGTTACAAACAGAATGTTAAAAACCTACGACTTAAATACGATTTTACAACAATGGTTACAAATTACATACAGGTTACGTAATTAAGACAATGATAGTGGTAACGAAAATGAAACAAAAAACAATAGGTGTACAAAAAGTATGAAACCACTACAGTAGATTAACAGAATGCGAAATAACAAAAAATAATAGAACTAGTGATAAATGTTATGTAATTGTGACAGCGCGACAGGTTCCCCATCAAGGGCCTCTGAATCACCATACCTGTCAGTATCATAACAAAATCCATAAAGAGGGCCCCTGAGCGCTGAAACAACTACAAGTGCTAAAGATTACAATTAATGAGTCGGTACACACTGACTTATTAAAACATGTATAAAAATAAATTCACTGCTAATGCGCACCTTAAGAAAATCGCAATGTATTGTCCAAACTCTGCTGAGATTAAGTATAATGGATGCGGTTTTTTGAATGAAATTCTTGTCTTGCAAAGTAAGTATGTGTCCACGTAAGTGTTTTTAAGGGTACAACCACTTTAAAAAAATTCATAGAAAAATAACCACTTAACGTACACAAGCAACTGATGCACCGTTAGAAAGCTGATGACTTGTTCTATACAGAAATGGATTGGTCAAGAACCGTTAAGTTAATTAGTGCGCATGCGCAGTAGCTAAGTGGCTAAAACTGTGAATAAAGGGAAGAGTCATTACGAATTCATAAGATAGTAACGTATTGAGATAACCAAGGTACAAAGGGCATCCACACCGCGTCCAAACCGCGTTTAGACCGCGACAAAACCCTACAAAAACCGCGTGAAAACCGATTAAATCGTGAAAAAAAAGATGTATGTCGTTACCTTAGAAATAGAATTTTTGACGAATTTTCTACAAAACCACCTTTTTCAAACGAAAAGTGGGAACTTGCCCCCCCCCCCCCCCTAACCCAAACTTTGTCATTTTATTACTCAGCCAATTTTTACTCAATCGAAACGTAATACATATCGATTTAAAGCTCTTTAAGTTTTAGGGTTTAGGGTTAGGGTTAGGGTTAGGGTTTAGGGTTTAGGGTTTAGGATTTAGGGTTTAGGGTTTAGGGTTTAGGGTTTAGGGTTTAGGGTTTAGGGTTTAGGGTTTAGGGTTTAGGGTTTAGGGTTTAGGGTTTAGGGTTTAGGGTTTAGGGTTTAGGGTTTAGGGTTTAGGGTTTAGGGTTTAGGGTTTAGGGTTTAGGGTTTAGGGTTTAGGGTTAGGGTTGGGGTTAGGGTTAGGGTTTAGGGTTTAGGGTTAGGGTTAGGGTAAGATGTGAGTTGCGTGATCGAAGACGTGGTATCCCGGGAAATTTTACTTTCAAGATGATAGGGCAGGGGAAGCCTGTAACTCCATTTAAAACCCAACTAAGGATCAATTAGTGACACACGACCGAAGTCAACTTTACGGATACAGGCTTGTTTCAATTAATTTAATACTGTGTATGGAGGAAACCCTAACCCTACACACCCCAAATAATCATATGGGCCGTGTCACGCGAAAAGGGCCCGGACGACATGACACGTGATTTCGAGTAACACTGCTCAAAATGGTGGCAGAATTTGGGTACTCCCGCGGAATTTTCAGTTTATGGCGATAAATGTAGCTCTAATGGACTTCAGGTACCCATAAAAGCGGCCAGGAGCTCCATTTGAAACCTAGGTAATCTTTTTCCACTCAAAGATAAAGGATCGAAGCTTTATTTCATTACGAATTTTCTGGATTAAAGCGAGTTACATCCTGACCTGTGGATTGTTTCGTTTCTTTCATTCTGTTAGCGAGGTTTGTTGCTTTGCTCTCTGCGTTTTGTTTAGTTTCTGTCAGATTTATTTATAGTTTTTTTTTATCTTTACACAATGGAGAGTTTTTCTTTGGATTCTTTAATTGATCCTGAGCTTCGCGAAGCAATGGAAGACTTATTAGAAACCGTTTAGGGTGAGGAATTTTTAAGCCAACAAAGACAGCTTTCGATAGTAGCACCGGTGAGTGACGAAGATGACAATTCTGATAGCGATCACGAGGTTTCCAGCACTAACCCGGACACTGCAACACTGGCTAGAGATTTTGTAGAGTCGAGGAACTGTGAGGAAGAGAATGAAAGAGATGTATCTGGGGAGGGAGAAGAAGACGAGACGGAAATTCCGGAGCGGTGCGGCTGTTCAAAACGTTATTTCTCTGCCTTCGAAGACAAGCAACAATTGATCACCGAATATCGAAGAAACCTGGCCGAGTTTACGAAAGATGAAAAGGATATTTTACTGCTGGCTAAATTAGAACAAATGGAACCCTCGGGAGAGGAGACCAGGCAGGGAACGAGGACTTGTCAACGTTTTAATTACTCTTTCCAAGGACATCCGATTTGTGAGTCAGCCTGGCGATTCATTCATGACATCGGTGAGCTGATAACAATGAAATAGTGTGACCGTTCAATCCCATCACAAAGGAAGAATATATTGGATTTAAGACTTTTATTCAGCTAGGAATAAAAAGAGGTCTAATCAGTTTTGAAGGCAAAAAAGTCTTCTTTTATGGGAGCGAAGAATGAACAGCGAGTTTCCCCGTAGTAATCAACGAGCAAACTAAACCTTGCGATTGTTTGTGAATGAGGAATGATCATCGTAATCGTCTCATAACCCCGATTCTCGCGATTGGGATAGTGGTTTTTGCTCATGCTCACTGCGACCAGAACCGCCAGTTTACATGTGTGTGTCTTTTTGCAGGTCCCAAAAACCTTTCCTGTATATACCCAGGCACCAAGCAAACCGGCATATTTGCACCACACACACCCGCCCATTAGAGAAAAGCGCGCAAAGGGTACACAAAGGAATGGCTGCAGCACGCGTAGGGGAAGAGGTCCTCAACGAGTACTACGGCGAAGCCGCCCCAGCGGGGGGAAACAACGGCCCGGCGGTATGCCGGTTTTGATTCTTTTAGAATTTCACAAACCGATTTTAATGATTTTTTACATGTTTTCAGGATGGGCGTTGATCCTGAAAGCCCCTTTAGGCAGAGTACTATTTCTTTCACGGAAAACTTAATGCGGGACAGAAGTTTTGATGTTATAAAGAATGAAATTGATAAAATCGGAAGCATTAAAATGCAGTTTGGTTTGGAGGTCCATTTTAAAAGAGAAAGGCAAAATGAAAACGGGGAAACGGAAGAAGAAAAACAAAGACACTACTTCAAAGACGAGCCACTTGTCTTTACAAAAGCAAACCTTAACCAACGATTTGATTTAAGATTTGACGAATTTGTCGACATGGTAAACGGGGATATAGATAATTGGTCAGAGCAAGGATCAGGATGGGGCATTGATAAAATCACAATTGTCTATGTCAATGTTGCAAGATATCAACCTTTGAAAGGCGGCACTTACATCCCAACACCAAACAAATTGGCCTGCAAAAAGGCAATTATCAACGTGCAAAACAAAGATAACGAATGTTTGAAATGGGCCTTGAAGGCTGCTAGGTTTCCAGTAAGACAAAATGGGGAAAGACCCAGCAAATATCCAGTAAATGATGGTATCAACTGGGATGGCATTGTCTTTCCCACATCTCTAGGACAACTTTGCAAACTTAAAAAACAAAACCCCACACTTGCATTGACCGTGTTCGGGTGGGAAAACAACGACGCTACTTCTCTCAGAATCAGCACAAAAGACAAAAGCGTCCCAAGAATCAACTTGATGCTTCTTCATGAAGATGAAAGAACACACTACTGTTTTGTGAAGAGATTGCCATCTCTGCTTTATGACCAAACAAAGCACGAACATAAAAGACACTTCTGCGTAATGTGCCTTATTGGGTTCACAACAGAAAAGATTTTTGCAGACCACCAAAAACACTGCAATGGTGTGAACGGAACTCCAACATGAATTGAAATGCCCGAAAAAGGCAAAAACACACTGAAGTTTCAAAACTTCCAGAATGAATGCACCATTTGTAATTTACGCCGACTTCAAGGCTTTGATTGAAAAAATTCCCGAAGCCCAACGCGAAAGAACAGCCTGCACAGAAAAAACAAACAAACACCAAGCCTGTGGGTTTGCAGTAACATGTGTGAGAAGCGACGGGCAAAGCAGTCAAGTTGCTAAATACAGGCAAGGCTGTGATGGAGACAAAAACGCAGCGGAGGAGTTTCTCAACAGAATTCTTGGTCTGGAAAAGAAAGTACGCGAAAGCCTGGAAACCCCAGCGCCACTCAAAATGACAACAACTGATTGGCGTAAATTCAACACTGCCAAAAACTGCCACATCTACAACGAAGGACTTGTAAAACCAGAATTTCTGAATTCAATGCCCGTGTGGGACCGCAACACTGGCAAGTGCAGCGGGCAAAGCCACAGAGGCTGCTTTGACAAATCTTTGAAAGAAATTGTGTTCGAGGAATCCAAAGCACAAAGAAAACCAAAAGACGACATTGATAAATGGATCGAGAAAAACCAAGAAGAATGTCTTTTCTTCGGAACGCCACTTCTTTGCGAAAACTTCAGAGACGCGGTGAAAGATCATTGCCACATCACAGGAAGATTCCGCGGCGCCGCACACGACGCGTGCAGCAAAAAACAGCGCATAAACCCCAAAACAGTTCCCATTCCTGTCGTGTTTCACAACCTGAAAGGCTACGACGCGCACCAACTGATGCAGGCGATGTCAAAAGTGAAAGGAGCTGGGGATCTGAACTGCATTGCCAAAAACATGGAGAAATACATCTCATTCTCTTTGGGAAACCTGCGTTTCATTGACAGTAATGCGTTTCTGCTATCCAGCCTCGACGCACTTGTGAAAGCCACGCCGAAAGAGGCGCTGAAAATAACGAAAAGACTTTGTCCCGAAGCAGCAAAACTCGATCTGCTATGCAAAAAGGGTATCAACCCCTATGAGTACATGGATTCATGGGGTAAGTTTTCCGAAACAAACCTTCCGGCCAAAGAACTTTTCTTCAGCAACCTTTCTGGCGAGCACATCTCGGACGAAGATTACCAACACGCACAAAAGGTTTGGGGAAACATTTGGGTGTAAAACACTCGGGGACTATCACGACCTTTACGTGAAAACAGACGTTTCACTTTTGGCAGATGTCTTCGAAAACTTCCGCGATCTCTGTCAAAGGCAGTACGGCTTGGATCCCTCTCACTATTACACATCACCCGGCCTGTCGTGGGACGCGCTTCTGAAAAAGACAGGCATCGAGCTGGAACTCTTGACCGACATCGACACGCATCTCTTTGTGGAGAGAGGGATGCGGGGAGGCATTTCAATGGTCAGCAAGAGGTACGCCAAAGCGAACAACCCCCTGGTGCCGGGTTACGACAAAAGCAAACCGAACACGTTCATCATGATCTTGACGACAACAGCCTTTACGGTTGGGCAATGAGCAAAGCTCTCCCAGTTGGCAAATTCAGGAGGAGCGGTTGGTTTCCAACAGAGGACGAAATCTTTGAGATCGGAGAAAACAGCAAAAAAGGCTTCATCTTCGAGGTCGACCTCGGGTACCCCGAAGAGCTCCACGAAGAGCACAACAGTTATCCCCTGGCTCCTGAGAAAAAGGCCGTGCAAAAAGAATGGCTGTCCCCATACCAAAAGAGAATGATAGAAAAACTCCATCTCAACCCGCCAGAGTGCAAAAAGATCTTGCTGACGTTGCAGGACAAAAAGAACTACGTCGTGCACTACCGCCACCTGCAGTTTTACCTGAAACAGGGAATGAGGCTGAAGAAAGTCCACAGAGTGTTGGAGTTCGAACAAAAACGCTGGATGGAGCCATACATAAGGATGAACACTGAGTTCAGAAAGAAGGCCAAAAGCGCGTTCGAAAAGGATATCTACAAACTGATGAACAACTCTGTCTTCGGGAAAACAATGGAAAACTTGCGCAACCGCACAGATGTGAAACTGGTGCGCAGCCACGAGCAAACCAAGCTGAGGAAGCTTATCGCAAACCCCCTTTACTCAAGGCACGAGTTTTTTGCAAACGATCTTGCAGGAATAAGCATGCGCAAAAGCAAGTTCTGCCTAAACAAACCTGTTTAAACTGGGATGACGATCCTGGAAAACAGTAAACTGCTGATGTATGAATTTTCCTACAACATCTTGAAAAAGCAGTATGGGCAGAAATGCGAACTTCTGTACACAGACACCGACAGCTTTCTGCTCGAAATCGAAACAAACGACATTTACAAAGACATGGGGCCCGAAGGCTGCCTTGGCCAACATCTCTTCGACACAAGCGACTACCCGAAAGACCACCCGCTGTTTTCAGAAGACAACAAAAAGGTTTTGGGGAAAATGAAAGACGAGTGTGCAGGTACCCCGATCGCAGAGTGTGTGTGTTTGCGGCCAAAGATGTATTCAATCATCAGAGCCGACGAAAAAAACATGAAAAGAGCGAAAGGCGTGAAAAAGAACGTGGTCAGAAAGGAAATCCTGCAGGAACAGTACAAAGAAACCCTCTTCGGCAAAAAGCAGCTGTCACACGAAATGAACATTCTGCGGAGCGAAGGGCACCACATCTTCGGCATGAACGTGAACAAGACTTCTCTTTCTGCATTTGATTCGAAAAGATGGATAGAAGAGGATGGAGTCAACACAAACGCCTTTGTGTACAACCCCCCGCCGACTGATGCAGAAATGGAAGGCATCATGGCGCTGTTAGATGGCATTTTCGTGTACAACCCCCCGCCTGCTGATTATGAAGCAGAAATGGAAGGTATTATGGCGTGGTTAGATGAGGTTTTCGGGGGGTAGCTCTGTGTTTGGCGGAACAACCAACAACTCTTCGCGCACGAAACTGCGTTTGGGCCCGTCGTGCAGATAGTACAAAGACCAGTACAAAGACCAGACAGGATCTGTGGCTCTTTTTTTGCCGCCCTCCAACTCGCCTGGTTGGTAAAGAGAGCGGACATTGACAAGAGGGGGGAGCTGTTTTTCGTGCTTTCCTACAGGTCTTTGATATGACGTTGAAGGCTTGGAAAAAACCGCTTTTTCTTTGATCGCAACAGCAGGCTTCTTCCCAGTCAGGCTTGTTTCCTCATTGTTCAAGGCTGCAACAACTTCTGGAAGCCGTTTCACCCACGCGACAGACCACTGGCCTTCCTGCAAACGCATTTCTGCAGCATACTGGTAACCAAAAAGGCGCTCAGCTAGGGTGTGGTTGAAACGCTCGACAATGGCCTGGTCGCGGTGAATTTCGGGTTGCCCGCGCCGGATATACGTTTTGTGGCTTCCCATCTCTTTCGTGGCAGCACCCATGAATTCGCTCCCAGGACCTACCTGCAGCATTTCCGGCCATTTCAGAGGCGAACGTTTGTAAATTTTGCGAAAGGCATCGGTGACCTCGTCAGAGTTTTTCGAGGTCAAAGGTTCAGCCTCTTGATAGCGGCTGGCCACGTCGACAACCGTCAACGCGTACTTGAAAACTTTGCGCCCACGGGGGAGTTTGTCGTGCGGAAAAAAAAGAAGGTCAGCTTGGTGCACCTTGTTGGGGGTGAAAACATCGAACTTCGGCCGAGGAATGCGACGCGGTGCTGGAAGATAAATCTGCCAAATCGCCTGCTTGATCAGCTACTTTTTTGCGTAGTCCTCAGATACCTTTGCAGCTTCAGCCAGGTTTTTAATCGCGGCGAGGCCTTTCCAATAGCCTCCGGGACTGTAATAAACCTTCGCTAGTTTGGCGTTCATTACAAAAGGATTCATAAAACTTCAAAGGAAACAAAAATTAGCATAGCCCAAAGCGAGAGTCCCGGCGCTCAAAAAAACAAGTTCGCCCTTTTTTTGCTGCTCGCTCGGCTGGTAAAAATCGGAGAACTTGGGCTCCTTCATCGGAGTCAGAAGTTGGTTGGGGTGTGCTTGGTTATAAAGTTTGAAAGCGTAGTCGGTGTTGGTGAAGTTCTGCTTGGCCAGTGCTTTGATTTGCGCGTTTGTCTGGATCCAGTCAAGGAGCTGGGTGCGCTGGCTGCTGTATTTCGCGTAAGCCGCTTGGTAATCCTCGAGAGCTTTGTCGTGGCGCTTTTTTTCGTCAAGCGCGGCGTCGTCGCCGCCGCCAAGCGCCCTCGCGAGATAATTGCCACCGATGAAAGTAGCAGCATTGAGGACCGCGGCGCCAACCATGATCGCGATCGTTGCCATGTATATAAAAGGACCCATTTTTCAATTCATCAACACTTGTGGGAAGGACTTTTTCCTACCTTAGTCTTGCTTGCACTCAGCTTCCTCCTCCACCTCCTCCTCCTCCTCCTCTTCCGTCTCCTCCACCCACACAAGTTTAAAGGGTGGGACACCAAGAATATCAAAAGCTTTCAGAAACATCCTCCTTTTCATTTCAATAAAAAGTACCCCGAGACCAAGAAGGGCTGCTCCATTGATTAAAAGTTGAGGGATATCCATGCATTTGTCACACATCGTTAGTATATACTGGTTGTAAACCTTCAATAGAAAATTATTCCATATGCCCGCCCCCATTAGCTAATCAAACCCTGGTGGGAAATTTTTTTTTTGTCCACGAGATATTGTTTGAGCGCGACGGCGCGCGCAATGACGGCTGTGAATTCCATATAGTTCGTCAAACTAGTGCTGGGGTCGGATATGAAATTCTCTTTCAAAACCTTTTTTCCTGCCCAACCGATACCAGTCACGAGGCCGGAAAGAACCACCACATCCATGATGGTTTTGAAAAGCTTGTTCTCAGACATGCCAATATAAAAAAGTCGGAAAGTTTAATATGAAATTTTCACCACTTCACTTCTACTTTAACTTTGCTTCCTCCTCATTTTCTGACAACTCCTCATCATTTTCTGTCTCCTCTTTAACAAGCCTATGAAGTTCGGAGTAAAGAAAATCAGAAAACCTTTCAGCTGTCCACATAATGCAGTCAAAAGTTAATACCCCATAGCCTACCACGGCCGCACAATAAAAAACAGTTCTGGCAACATCTGTATAGCTTCGTGCCATAACCATGTAATGTATATGCAAATCTTTTAATGTAATAATTTGGTAGTTGTGGTTTCAACTCTTCATCGGCTTCCACCTTTTTTGCCGATTTGACAAAACGATGTTTGCTTTTATTATCGTCAAATCGTCAGGAGCCTTATATTCATCTTCCATGTCCTCCGCCTCCTCCCATACAAGTCTGGGAAGCCGGGAATGTTGAAAAAACGCTTTTTCTATTGAGTAAATTTCTACCCCTAAAATAAATCCTGCCACGCCAAGGAAAAACGTTTCATGGGTCTGAATGCATTTGAAACACATCCTTATATACAACGCTGCAAATCTTCAATAGAAATTATTCCATGGGCCTGATCCCTTTTTTCCTCTGCGGCATTTCAGGAGCGGGCTCCCTGGGAACAGGAGGGCGCGGAGCGCTTTCCTTTTTTCCTGGAGCCAAAGACTGTAAACTCGTTTGTATTGCTTCACGCTGATAATAAACGCCAGCCACCGCAACAAGAAGCGAACCCACGCCCAGAACGGTAGTGAAAGAAATGCGGCTTGTGGCTTTGGGATCAGCTTCCTGCTCCGAGGCGGTGGGAGCAGCACCAGCAGCAGCACCCGCAGCAGTCTTTTCGGCGGCCTTTTTTCCTTTGTTGTCTGCAATTATGACATTGGCATCTACCACGGCTTTTTTCTATGCTTCTCGAGCCAGCCTTGTTCTTTCAGCCACCAACTTGCCCGCAGCAACGCGTTTCGGGTTTTTTGGCGCTGTGTGGTTGGGGCAGGCGATGTAAGTTGTCTATTGGACGGCTGCGGTGCCTGTGTTTCGACAGCCGGTGCTTCCGACATTGTGAAGATATTCTAACAGAAGGAAAATACCGAGCAAGCAAAATATGGTCAGCAGTTGCTTTGTAATTGTCAGTAACTATTCAGCAGTTGTTGAGGATTTCTCAGGAATTTGTTCAGCATGCGGTACCGGCTCATGCTGCACATCCTCGGAGCCGGGAAAATCAATGTGTTTTGCGGTGATCAGCGCCGCGTTGGTGAGAGCAAGCCACCGGCCGAACTTCAAAGCAAGGTTGCCAACCAGGTTGGAGAGCTCTTTGCTGATTATGTAGTCTTCTTTATCTCTTTTTGGTAAGCGTCAATGTCTTTGATTTTGACGAACAACCCGGCGGCCTTGGTCACAAGAAAAATGCAGCTGTCGATCAAGCTCTCGGTTGTCTTCGAGCCCACGTAAGATTCATACCTTTTGAAATACTTCTCAACCTCTTTGTCGGTTAGGCGCTTCACCTGCTCGTGCGACAGCAGGACGCCGACGGCTTCCTTGGCCTTCCCCGTCGTCACCAGCACGGCCAGCTGCTCGCGGAGAGCAGGAATGTCAGGGCCCTGGGCGGCCAAAGTCATAACACCACCAGACGCCGCGCCCGTTTCTTCTGCTTCCAGCATGTTCATAACTTCTGCTACTGCCAGCTCCTCTTCTGCCATTGTTATATTCAGCTTTTTTTTTAATTGGTAAAAAACCGAACTCCGAAGGGGTGCCGCAGCGAGAACACAAGGAAAGAAAACTTTCGCTCTTTCAGCTTTGAAATCATGCTTTTGTACTCCTCTGAGGGCAGATCGTCCGCATAATCCTCAAAGATTGCCTTTGTGGTCTTGGCCGAGGGGTTGTAAAAAAGAACGACTGCCGCAATATTCTCCCAAAAAGACGCGGTGAGGCTGGTGTAATTTTGGGTCAGCACCCACAAGCTGATGCCGATGTGCCTTGCTGAAAAGGCGAGATGCACCAGCTGGCCTGTGCTCTTTTTTACCTCTTTCGAGGCGGCGCAGTCGTAAAGGATTATGAGGGTGTTGGTCCCCTCAAAAACAAAAATTACGATCTTCAACCAAAGTTCCACCTCGTGCTGCTCGCAAATCACCACATCCACTCGCGGATCGTTTTCCCCAAATCGTTGTGAGCGAACATCGGGCAAATAAGCACGATGAAGTCGAACTTGCCGCGGAAAGGGCCTTTAAGCTGGTCAACCACGAACCTTGTTTTGCCTGAATTTGTCGGCCCCACGATGAGAGCGTTGAAGGGAATGTTATCTGGGTTCATCTATTAGTATTGCACAGATTCCAATTGCCGGTCCAACAGGTTAAACTGCGAGTCGCTGATTGTGAAAACGTGGCAATTGACGTTTCCAGACCCGCTGGCGGTCCGCTCGATCTCAAGCTGTACTCCGTCCTTCGTGTTGACAAGCCTCACCCCACTTCCGTGCATTTCCTGGGATGCCGTTGACCGCAAGTCAATTAAAAGCCCGAAGCGTTCACCTGTGTAAAACTTTGTTAAATTCATGTGTTGTGTTTTGTTCGTCTTTTTCATGAAAAAGCGGCTGACTTCCTCCCAAATGTCCTTGCCGTCGAGGCCGTTGTTATACAGTCGGTTGGACGAGCCGTTAACCGTGACGCTAACTTTTTTGATGTCGGGGTTGAAAACGTTTTCCGAGTCCCTTCTTCCTGCCGTGTAAGGTTCGATGAAAAGGAGACCTTCTTTGCGGGTTGACGCGGAGGTTTAGACGCGTTGTGGATCCCTTTGCAAATGACACAACCTCTTGCCGATGCACATGGTCATACAGGAACTCTTTTCCGTTGGTATAAACACTCTGCGCCTCGGTAGCCAAAGTTTCACTTCTAATCATTTCGTACTAAATCTGGATGTTTGTCAGCTTGTATTTAAGTTTTGTGGCGTCCGAGCCTTTCACGACATTGTCAGCATTTGCGAGGGTAAGTTCGAATACAAGGTACATACATTGTTGTAAAGAGCTTGAGGGTAAAAGATTCCGTGGTCAGACAGGATCTGGTGGTTGAGCCGGTTGCGGTACTTGCTCTTGTAAATGGTTTCCAACTTGGTTTCAGCGTCGACACCTGAGGGGGGCTTGTCGCCGGCATCTGAGCGAATCTAGTTGAGGTTATCGCTCTGGATACCCTCGAGAAGCATGTTGTCCCGCTCCTCTTGGGAAAGGAAAAGGTCCTCCCAGATTTTGAAAATGTCGTAGCCGACCGTGTCCTGCAGAATGATGCCCCCGTACTTGACGACCAGCTTGTCAACCAATACCCGCGAGACGTTTTGCACGAGATGGTTGTCGGCGTGGCCGCCGGTTAAATCTATGTCGAACAGCAGGGAAAGCGAGCCGGGGACGAGGACCTCGATTGCATTAAGTTTGGGAACTGAAACATAAAGAGTCTCACCAGGGCTGGCTTCACTCTTATCAAATGTTATCCGGTTAATCTTGCGCTCGGCTTTCATCGCGCCGAGCGTTTTTTCTTTATGTGACGGAAGAAAGTTTTCACCCACAGCGGCCATGATATAATCTGGAGTTCAAAAGTTCAATTGAAAAATAAATTTGGAAGATAACAAATACGCGATGGCGGAAGGCGGCTATGACGCGGAAATGGAGGACCCCCTTTCGGGAAATAAAGATGATGATGATGACGAAGAGGAGGTCAACACAACCAGTAGATTTGATTGGGGTGGGCCCGGCGCCACATCGACGCCATACGTTGAGCATGTTCCAATGAAAACATGGCAGACCGAGCAAAGCGGGCTCCCAGAGGCCTCTTATGCTGAAACTTCTTTTGGCGGAGAAACATCAAGACAACGGTCTTGGAGAGATTTGACAATTATGTTTCCACATGCAAACGGTCGTGGGGTTGAGTCTGATTACAACCCCCAAAATGGCAGACTTATGGTCAAAATTCCGAACTCCAGTAAATGGCACGATCTTTACACACAAAAAAGGGGAGGTGCTGGTGAACGCCATCTTAATCCAAGTCTGCCGAAACAAATAAAAACCGCTCTCGGGATTTCAACTGAATCTGTTATTGCCGAAAAAAAAGGTGAAGTACGTGATCTGCGGCGAGAATTACAAGATAAGCAAACCCAATTTGCAGAATCAAATGTGCTACTTTCAAAAAAGGACAAAGGCGAAGCAGAAGTGCAATATCTGAGAAACAAAATCTATGATGTTGATTCAAAAATTGCACAATATGACAATCAACACGGCACTGATGTTGAAATTGAGGCAAATGTGCGCGAACTGCTTCATCAGAAAGGAAGTCTTGAAAAAACATTGGCTGCCAAAACAAAGGAGGCTCAGGCTCTTCAGAAAAAATTCGGGAAAAAAGAAATGTTGCAGAAAAGATTGACGAACTAAAGGGGCCCTATCAAAAGAACTGAAAGAAACGGCCGATCTTCGAAGAAGGCTTAATACGACAAAAAAATCGTGTTGATCTTAATAAAGAGATTGATGAACTAAAAGAAAAAAGAAAAAACAAGGAAGAACTGCGAAAAGACCTGAACACAGGAATTGCTGAAAAAGAAGCATCCAAAGAAAGGGAAGCTTAATACAAAGAAAGGCTTAAGACTTTGGAAGCCGGTGTTGCGGAAAGAGAACAGCTCTCCCGCTTCGCGAAAGAATAAAAGCTATCTTCAAAAATAACGGCGTCACAGTGACTTAGTCACAATCGGGGCCGTTATTGGCGCCATTACCAACTCTTTGAAAGCCCTCGGGAAAGGGCTGGGAAACGACCTGAAAGAGATCGGCCAAAAAACCGCTTCACTTTTGCCCGGCCTAATCGGCTCGATTTTTTCTTTTCTTTTCAAAACAGCAGGCCAGGCCATTGGTTTTCTTGCCGAACATAGCTGGCTGATTATTTTGGCTGTGGTTGCTTTTCTGGTGGAGAGGTATGTTAAGAGGGAGAACAAGGAGAAGAAGCCTTAGTTTCTTGTTTGCGCCTCCCCATTGAAAATATCACTATCTCCGCAATTAAAAGGGCTCCTATCGCGACAACTATTTTGTTCAAGCTGTGGTCGTCGGTTTCCGGGGGTGTTGGTTCTTTTTCTTGTTGTTGTGGATGTGAAATTGAAGCAGCCTTGTGGATTGGGTTTGAAGGGTGGCTGTTTGGCTGGTTGACTTTTGAGGGGCCTCCTGCTATAAGATGGAGAGCCGCTTTTTTGTGCCTTGATTTACGTCGTTATTTATCCCCAGACTCATTTCGTTTGTTGCCTGTTTTAGTTTGTTGTTGTAACCAACCACGATTCCTGTGTTAATTATCATGTTGCTCGGCATTAGCCAGGTGCCTGGGGCAACTGCAAGGTTCAAACGAACTTTTGCCTCATCAACAGCCAACTGATAACGTTGCACGCTCTTGGCCATGTCTGGTTGCCTTATCGCATCTTCCATCAAAACAAAAAACTCGTTCCGCACCTCCATCGCTCCCCTCTCCCCCCCCCCCCAATCTCCCAGAATGCTACTTCGAACGTTTACCTGAGCGCCCAAAATGCAGTAAACAAACGCCTCTATTGACTGATTTTTTCTTGACAAACCTGCTGGTGTAAGACCGCTGGATTCGTTGGGGCAAAACCAATCAAATTGTCTTTCGGCGACGCTGGCGTACAGAATCGTGTTCGCTTTGTTTGCGGAACCACCTTCGTCGCTGAATTTGTCGTAACCAGGGTATGCTGCACGGGTTTTGTATGGGCCTCGAACCCAAATATAGACGCTGCCCAGCCCGTGATTGGCGCCTTTGTTGAAACGGAAATCGGTTGAAGGATCAATCACGAACTCGTTACAAATTCTTTTGTACGAAGCTACGTCATACTTGTTGTTTATCAGATTAAAAGTTGGGGCGTCTGGTAAAGCGCTCATGTTTTGAATCCCGCCCATTTGAAACAGGATCCGCCTGATAGTAAAATAGACGTGAAATTGATAAAAAGATCTTATCTGGGGCGGCAAACTAAAAGTTTTGGTATCTTTATCAAAAATCTCACGACCAATTCCGCTGCCGGCTGTGGCGCACCGCACTGCAAAGTTCAACTGTGGTGCCAATACGACATGCTTGGCCCAGCTAGCCAGTAATGCGACTATTTCCCTGAATGATGCGTCAAATCAAAGTTTTGAAATATATTTTTTAATTTCGTTTTAAATGTCTGCGTTGGTGTTATGAATATTTCTATTGGGTCGCTGAAGAGGTTTTTCAAACGAATAAAGGGGATTAGTTTCTAAAGAAACTGTGGTGCTGCGTCGGTGGGGGAGTGAAACACGAAAATTTGGTTTATCAACGGAGTTGATAATGTAAATTGACCACCGTACAGGGATTCGATTAGCTGACGTTTCGAGCGTTAGCCCTTCGTCGGAGCGAATCGAGGAATTGTGGGTTGTGTATGGTTTATATACAGAAAATGGAGCTACGCTATTGGTGGTAACATGGTAACGTGAAAAACAGGAATAAATTAATTGAATGAAAAGCGCTCATTGATACCGTGGGGATTAAGAGTGCCAATTTGAAAGATCAGTTTTTGCTCGAGATTTTTACGGCTTTCCGTGGTACCTTGATGTAGGGAAAGGCTGGAGATCGACATGTACTGTTTGGAATGGTTAGGGAGATTAAAATTCCGAGCGACAGGTTTGGATGCGTCTTTGTCATCTTTCTCAACATCACGAAGATGTTCTCGGAATCGGTCACCTAGTCGTCTTCCTGTTTCACCGATGTATAACTTTTTGCATAATGTGCAGGTTATGCAATAGATAACATTTGCGGAGGTACACGTGAAACGATCAGTGATCTTAACAGATCGCTTAGGGCCCGATATTTTGTCAGTGTTTTGAATGAAAGAACAAGTTTTGCATCGCGAGCGCGCGCATTTAAAAGTGCCAGGTTGTTCAGTTGTTTTGAATGCGCTTTTAACTAGAAAGTTACCTACATTTTTGTCGCGTTTGAATGAAATCAGCGGTGGTTCCGAAAAGATTCTAGCAGTTTCTGGATTATTTTGCAGTATTCTCAATTTCTTAGACTTCGACGTCTATGTAGTGATGACTCTGATTTTTCCAACAAATCAGAGGAAATGTGCCATTTTTTTCGAGAAACGTGGCTATCCGGATTCTGTGGTTCAATCGGGCCATCACCGCGCTCAGCAGATTGATCAACAGTCAGCACTACAGACGTCACAAAAGGAAAAGAATGACAGGATTCCATTCACCCTCACGTTTCACCCGCATAATAACCCAGTTAAAGCCATCATTCTTAATAAATTAAAGATACTGCAAAGTGATCCAGAAACTGCTAGAATCTTTTCGGAACCACCGCTGATTTCATTCAAACGCGACAAAAATGTAGGTAACTTTCTAGTTAAAAGCGCATTCAAAACAACTGAACAACCTGGCACTTTTAAATGCGCGCGCTCGCGATGCAAAACTTGTCCTTTCATTCAAAACACTGACAAAATATCGGGCCCTAAGCGATCTGTTAAGATCACTGATCGTTTCACGTGTACCTCCGCAAATGTTATCTATTGCATAACCTGCACATTATGCAAAAAGTTATACATCGGCGAAACAGGAAGACGACTAGGTGACCGATTCCGAGAACATCTTCGTGATGTTGAGAAAGATGACAAAGACGCATCCAAACCTGTCGCTCGGCATTTTAATCTCCCTAACCATTCCAGACAACACATGTCGATCTCCGGCCTTTCCCTACATCAAGGTACCACGGAAAGCCGTAAAAATCTCGAGCAAAAACTGATCTTTCAAATTGGCACTCTTAATCCCCACGGTATCAACGAGCGCTTTTCATTCAATTAATTTATTCCTGTTTTTCACGTTACCATGTTACCACCAATAGCGTAGCTCCATTTTCTGTATATAAACCATACACAACCCACAATTCCTCGATTCGCTCCGACGAAGGGCTAACGCTCGAAACGTCAGCTAATCGAATCCCTGTACGGTGGTCAATTTACATTATCAACTCCGTTGATAAACAAAATTTTCAGGTGTTTCAAACTACTGTTTGGAGCTTCAGAAAAGGCTAGTGCCGGGGTTGGAAGTTTTAAGTTTTTAAAATCTGGTCTTATCATGAGCTGGTGTGGAAACCCCCCAATCTTTTCCAGCCCCAGAGCCTTTTTCATCGCCTCGGGCCAATATTTTTTGTCTGAACCGAAAACGCTTTTCAGATAGTCGGGCCCCGCTTTGTACATAATTTCCGCCATTGCCTTGTGGTCTTCGGCAAAGTTGGTTTCCGCGGTAAATTTATACCTGTCGGCATAGGGGAATCTCGACAAAAACTCGGCCCAAGCCTTATCTTTTGCATTTTTTGAAATTTGACGGGCCTCCGACGTTTGGATCCACTGCAAAAAGTTTGCCATCTTATGAAGGGGGTGATATTTTCAATTGAATGTTAATGTACGCTGTGATAAATGGTTGTGATCACCATTTCCACAACTGACAACCCCTACACCGTCTATTTAGACGAACGGGTTCCGAAAGCCGATTATGTCCTGCTGCTTTCCTGTTCACTTTGCAATTCGTGGCTTAATCTGAAACAGACAGGGACAATTTGGTTGTTAAATGATCATAATCGATTGCAGTCTACAAGGGGTTTCCCCCGGGGGCATTACACTCCCTTTGGTCTTGCAAAAACTCTTAAGTCCATTTTTAAACAACTCAACGCCAATGTAACCGCAGAATCGAATGCACCCACCGGATCTGTGGTTATTAACAACCATGGAAACCAAAAACTTCAGTTTTCCCAAAATTTGGTGGACTTTCTTGGCGTCTCCTGGCGGCTTGAGACGGATGCATTTATTTCAAAGCTCAACGCTCCGAGTGTCTTCTTTGTGTACTGCGACTTGGTAGACAGGGACCAAAATTTTTTGAATGCGGAAAAAACAAATCTGCTTGCCAAGTTTGATATCGTGGGAGAGGCTTTCGAAACAATAACTTATCGTACGCCCGAACAGCAAGCATTTCGTGCCGCTTCGACAGGCAAACATGTGAACAGTGTGACTCTGTCTGTCAAAGATGAAAATGGAGAACTGTTTGACTTTCGCGGACAAAAGCTTTACTTTGAGTTGATGATAATTTAAAGAAAAAAATTTTGACTATTTATACACCATGCCGAATGAGGATGTGATACCATTTGCTCCTGTGGCATCTGCTTCACCCGAAAGCGTTGCAGAACAGCAGTATACGCAGCTCTATCCCAATCTCCCCAATGCCGAAACGTTTCGGCTGACTGAGCTCAGCAAAATTGAAAAACAGATTTCTGATGAGGCGGAGCACTACAGAGTTGTACTAAAAAAAATACAAAAAGGCTCAAAAGGCCTGCAGCTATGCTGTTGCCGGTCTTGGAGTTGCAACAACGGCTCTGTCTTCTGGAGCGGTCGCCTCTGCACTGACGGGCGTTGGAGTAGTGGCCAGTGTTCCTCTCGGTGTTGTGGGGTGTGTTTGCGGTGCGGTTTCCACCGTTTTGACTAGTGTCAACAAAAAGCTTGAAATGAAAGTTAACAAGCACAGCAGACTGATTGCTTTGGCCGTTGCGAAGCATGACACAATAAATGCTTTTGTTTCCAATTCACTCGATGATAATCGGGTTACGGATATAGAGTTTAAACATGCAACACATGAAATGAAAAGCTACGCCAAAATGAAAGAGGCTTTGCGTACAAAATTCGCAAAAAAACAGCCCGATTCTAACCCTCCAGATCTTAAAAAAATAAGGGAAGAGGTTCGCGAGGAGTTCAGAAAAAAGCTCGCGGCGAGCGCAGCTTTGAACTAAAATTTGAAAGAAGAAACGTAAAATTATATATAAGTTTCTTGAAAAGCGAAAATTGAACAAACGGCTAATGTACATATTCTGGGACAGAATGATTGCTCTGTTCCATGCTATTGTATGCTTTTTCCTTGAGCTTTCAACGCCTGTTTGGCAAAAAGAGGTCAGACAAATTACCTTTGAATTTGTTGAAGCCATGAAAGATGCAGAAAAAATAGCAAAACTGGTGGCCACCAGAACCTCTCATGAAGGACTTAATTTGGAATTTGAATTACCACCCGTCACTCATGAGAGGTTTTTTTTAATTTCCCACCACCACACCACCAGAGCACTATCATTTTTGTTCCCACCACCACTCCGCTCTGGCACGATCAGACCCTCTTAGGGCCAAGTATTTGTTAGTTTGTTTGTTTTTTCGCCCACCACCACGCCGCCCGGGCACTATCATTTTTGTTTTTCCCACCACCACTCCGCCCGGGCACTATCAGACCCTCTTAGGGCCAAGTATATGTCTGTTTGTTTTTTCACCCTCCGGCTTGAAGTTGAACCGGCACTTCCGTCGGGCGTCAAGGCCCAACCATAGCTCTACCCAACAACCCGACACCATCTCAGGGTGACTTTTTTTTATTTTTTAACCCATGGAATAACGACGGGGGTCGTTATTCCATGGGCGGCTTGTATACATTTCGCTAACGAAAGGCCCCCGCTTTTTCCAATCGTGAGATACTTTGTATAGAAGCCACAATTTATGTATGTAAAAACCCTTTTATATGCGCTTGTGTTTTCATTTTTACACTTGTGGTACATAAATGAAATTTTGAAAGAAAAAAATTAATACGCATGTGTAAAAAGCGAAAAATCTAGAATCCCCAAAACATGATGACGTAATTCGATGACTCATTCGAAAGGGAAACCCCAAAACAAGGGTTCCTGTCGCATATCTTCGGTAAAGGGTCGGACAAAGGACAGTATTTTAAATTAAACATACAAAAAACCTCAAAATATATAATGTAGGATTTTTTCTGTGTGAAGGAAGGGAAGAAAACACCCAATATTCGGGGCACAATAAAATTTAAAATAACAAAAAATGGAAGGAAAATTGTAACGGCGAAATGTAAAAGCTGTGGGATAACAAAAACCAGCTTTGTGTGAGCCTCCGCTGCTTTAAAAAACTATTTTGAAAACTCACAAAACTCAAAAACCTTTCGACTTCACCAGAATTTCAAGCAGTCTTCTTCATAGTCTTCAGGATAAAAAAACCAAGGTGGTTCGATATAATGTTTTTTGTCCCCATTTTTTGGGCATAAATCACAAAGCCCATTTAAGTTACAAGGGCTATATTTACTTGAAACTAATATTCTTGTAATTCGTTCCCTTCTGTCACACACGGGGGATTTAAGAATAACTTGACTAACCATATCCCATTCCAGAAAGTTTCGCTCTCTTATTTTTCTGGCGATTAACTCCTGAAGAATTTTTTCTCGAAGCTCGGCGGGTAAGTTTTGAATCATCTCTCCAATATTAGGCTGTGCTTGGGCGGGCGGGCCGTTGTTTCCCCCCGCCGGGGCGGCTTCGCCGTAGTACTCGTAGAGGACCTCTTCCCCTACGTGTGCTGCAGCCATTCCTTTGTGTACCCTCTCCGCGCTTTTCTCTAATGGAGGGTGGGGGGGTTGTGGTGCAAATATGCCGGTCTGCTTGGTGCCTGGGTATATACAGGAAAGGTTTTCGGGGGGCTGACCTGCAAAGAGACACACATATGTAAAGTGGCGGTTCTGGTCGCAGTAAGCATGAGCAAAAACCAATATCCCAATCGCGAGAATCGAGGTGATGAGACGATTACGATAATCATTCCTATCGCCGAGAAGCGGCGCGCCGAGGCGACAGGATGATCATCGTAATCGTCTCATTACCCCGATTCTCGCGATTGGAATAGTAGTTTTTGTGAGTGCGAACTGCACCAGAACCGCCACTTTATATGTGTGTGATTTCCTTCGCGATGTTTGATTCTAGAATGTTTCAAAGATCGAACCACAGGTTTCCCAAGACATTAGGAGCGAAAATACGCAGAAAATAAATAAAAATCTGCCCAAAACTTCAACCTCAAGTCAAAACAACATAGTACAATACCAAGTTGCAGTTACAATTTTCCCAAGCGGACCACAAAGCGTAGTTTTTGTACTCGATTCCACTCTCCTGCTCGGCCCCTTATTATTTCCAGACTCTCGTGTGTATCGCGGGGAGAACGTGAATGGAATATACTTTCAGGTGCAGAAATACCTGAGAAAGATACTTTTCTAGTAACTCTAAAGTTGGTTTAACTTACCTGATAAAATTAAAATGATTCTGGTAATCTAGACTGACTATGACGCCTTGTCATTTTATTACCGAAATTTGCGGCAAAACAAATCCACGATGGTGGAAGTCTTGTGGTAGGTACATTCAGGACCACATTCACGGCGCGATTTTTACGGTTTCAACTTTTATTTCCGCACTTTTTTCACTCCCATCACTTTTTTAGGACATGGAGTGGTTAAAAAAAACTGAAAATGGACAAAATATGTTGTCCGGGCGCTTTTCGCGTGACGCGGCCCATATTTTAATTGAATAAATGTTTGAAAGAAAAAATATATATATAAATGTTTGAAAGAATATATATATATATATATATATATATATATATATATATATATATATATAAATGTGGAGGTAGAGTCTACCTTGGCATAAAGTAGACGCTTAAGTGGCACTCATCTGTTAAACTTACGCTGGTAACTATATATACAGGAGGAGTGGAAAAGTATAAGATTAACACGGTTTCTACTTCTAAACAATAGACGCTTTATTGTTTAGAAGTAGAAACCGTTGTAATCTTATACTTTTCCACTCCTCCTGTATATAAAATTATCAGCTTTATGTTGTAATTTTACATTTGGCTGTTTATCTGATGAGTGCCGTACAGGTTGTGCGGTACAAAACTAAATAGTAATAAATATGCCAAGTCAAATCTTCAGTTGATCAGACTGTCTTGAGATATTTTTGCTCTAGTTTTTCTATTGAGCACTCTGACAACAGTTCTGCATATATATATATATATATATATATATATATATATATATATATATATATATATATATATAGACGGTTGAAAGCGCTTCCTGGGCCAACGAAAGATGCAGAACCAAAAGGATCACTAATGATTCACAGTCCTTATTCGGCGAATGATAAAAAACAGTTAAAAAGACCGAAAATGGACAACTTTTGGTTCAAAAAACGATAAAAATTTAAAAATTTATGATTAAAAAACGTTTCGGTCTCTCGACCTTCGTCAGTTACAAACAGAATGTTAAAAACCTACAACTTAAATATGATTTTACAACAATGGTTACAAATTACGTACGGGTTACGTAACTCAGACAATGAAACGAAAAACAATAGGTGTACAAAAAGTATGAAACGACTACGGTAAATTAACAGGATGCGGAATAACAACAATAATAGAACTAGTGATAAATGTTATGTAGTTGTCGCAGCGCAACAGGTTCCCCATCAAGGGCCTCTGAATCATCATACCTGTCAGTATCATAACAAAATCCCTAAAGAGGGCCCTTAAACAATAAGTACTAATTTCCCAACAAAGAGCCTTTGAATGACCTAGCTAGCACAAACATAACAGAATCCCCAAAAGAGGGCCCCTGAGCGCTGAAACAACTACAAGTGCTAAAGATTACAATTAATGAGTCGGTACACACTGACTTGTTAAAATATATAAAAATAAATTCACTGCCAATACGCACCTTAAGAAAATCGCAACCTATTGTCCAAACTCTGCTGAAATTAAGTATAATGGATGCGGTTTTTTGAATGAAATTCTTGTCTTTTATTAAGTCCATAAGGTGAAAGGGAAAACAACTGCGCACTCCAGTATGCTTCTTTCGTAATTAATAGCTGTTCAGTGTTTTCGGACGTGTTAGTTTGGATTTGATCGATACATTGAAATGTAAAGTCCGATAGCACGTGCGGAGTTCGGTTGAAGTGTGTGGCGACCTCGCAAGTCTTCTTATTGGTTCTCATGGACGATTTGTGATTTCTAAATCTAACTTTAAATTCCGTGGTGGTCGATCCAACATACTGGAGATTGCATTTCTTACAATGAACCAAATAAATCACATTTGAGGAATTACACGAAAGTTTCTGCCGAACAAAATAGGTTTTACCAGTTTGTGCGCTGGAAAAAGTTTGAGAGTTGACAAAGAAATTCTTGCAAAGATCGCATCTAGATTTATCACATGTGAAACAGCCGGCTGTGGATGCTGTATTTGATTGAAGCGAGCTCTTACTGCACTTAGAAGGTGCCAAAATTTCTTTGAGGTTCTTAGGTCTGCGAAAAGATGAAATAATAGAATTCGGTGGGAAAAGCTTCCTAAGTTTTGGAGATGAAAGCAAAAGATGAATATGCTTTTTGATTAACCTATTAATAGACGGTAAATTGGGATTATATGTGAGAACAAAAGGAAAAATCTTTTTAGACTTCTTGACTTTGGCTTTAAGTAAGTCATTTCTCGGAATATTCGCTGCCCTAGAAAATTCACGTGAAACCAATTCTGCCGAATATCCCTGTTCGATTAGATAGCCCTTGTACTCCTCCAGTCTTTTGGCGAGAAAATCGTCCTCAGAACAATTCCTACGTAGTCTCGAAGCGACCCCAAAGGGGATCGCTTTGAAAACATGTTTAGGATGGGCACTCGACGGGGGAAGGTACAAGTGGCTATCAGTAGGCTTAGAATAAACATCAGCCACTTGTACCTTCCCCCGTCGAGTGCCCATCCTAAACATGTTTTCAAAGCGATCCCCTTTGGGGTCGCTTCGAGACTACGTAGGAATTGTTCTGAGGACGATTTTCTCGCCAAAAGACTGGAGGAGTACAAGGGCTATCTAATCGAACAGGGATATTCGGCAGAATTGGTTTCACGTGAATTTTCTAGGGCAGCGAATATTCCGAGAAATGACTTACTTAAAGCCAAAGTCAAGAAGTCTAAAAAGATTTTTCCTTTTGTTCTCACATATAATCCCAATTTACCGTCTATTAATAGGTTAATCAAAAAGCATATTCATCTTTTGCTTTCATCTCCAAAACTTAGGAAGCTTTTCCCACCGAATTCTATTATTTCATCTTTTCGCAGACCTAAGAACCTCAAAGAAATTTTGGCACCTTCTAAGTGCAGTAAGAGCTCGCTTCAATCAAATACAGCATCCACAGCCGGCTGTTTCACATGTGATAAATCTAGATGCGATCTTTGCAAGAATTTCTTTGTCAACTCTCAAACTTTTTCCAGCGCACAAACTGGTAAAACCTATTTTGTTCGGCAGAAACTTTCGTGTAATTCCTCAAATGTGATTTATTTGGTTCATTGTAAGAAATGCAATCTCCAGTATGTTTGATCGACCACCACGGAATTTAAAGTTAGATTTAGAAATCACAAATCGTCCATGAGAACCAATAAGAAGACTTGCGAGGTCGCCACACACTTCAACCGAACTCCGCACGTGCTATCGGACTTTACATTTCAATGTATCGATCAAATCCAAACTAACACGTCCGAAAACACTGAACAGCTATTAATTACGAAAGAAGCATACTGGAGTGCGCAGTTGTTTTCCCTTTCACCTTATGGACTTAATAAAAGACAAGAATTTCATTCAAAAAACCGCATCCATTATACTTAATTTCAGCAGAGTTTGGACAATAGGTTGCGATTTTCTTAAGGTGCGTATTGGCAGTGAATTTATTTTTATATATTTTAACAAGTCAGTGTGTACCGACTCATTAATTGTAATCTTTAGCACTTGTAGTTGTTTCAGCGCTCAGGGGCCCTCTTTTGGGGATTCTGTTATGTTTGTGCTAGCTAGGTCATTCAAAGGCTCTTTGTTGGGAAATTATTACTTATTGTTTAAGGGCCCTCTTTAGGGATTTTGTTATGATACTGACAGGTGTGATGATTCAGAGGCCCTTGATGGGGAACCTGTTGCGCTGCGACAATTACATAACATTTATCACTAGTTCTATTATTGTTGTCATTCCGCATCCTGTTAATTTACCGTAGTCGTTTCATACTTTTTGTACACCTATTGTTTTTCGTTTCATTGTCTGAGTTACGTAACCCGTACGTAATTTGTAACCATTGTTGTAAAATCATATTTAAGTTGTAGGTTTTTAACATTCTGTTTGTAACTGACGAAGGTCGAGAGACCGAAACGTTTTTTAATCATAAATTTTTAAATTTTTATCGTTTTTTGAACCAAAAGTTGTCCATTTTCGGTCTTTTTAACTGTTATATATATATATATATATATATATATATATATATATATATATATATATATATATATAAATAGGCCGAATAAGGAGGTTTACACAAACAATGAACTCCCAGCAGAAGGATCCGAAGGATACTATGCCACCACGTGAATTTGTAGATAAATGAAAAATAAGGACAGTGGAGCGAACGTCTAGCTGATCTGACGAATGTAATGACGTTTCGGCTGTTCAGCCTTCTTCAGATTAAAAAGTTTAAAAACTAAGAACTAAAAACTATTTACAATGGTTGTGCTAGTCTGAGGTCCTAGCTTATATAAGTCAGGTGATTAACAAATACTGAAAAGGTGAGTGACAGAAGTTATGTAACCGATCAAACGTAACAAATTCCACGCAAGGGGCCTCTGAACAATCTTGATTAGTGTCATAACAAATTCCCAAGGCAGAGCCCTTAACAAAAAACTTAGAATTGCTAGCACCATCAAAATTCGACCAAGCTCTGCTGCAAGTCCAAAATTTGGAGAGGGCGGATGCTTTCAGTGTGACAAAATAAGGTGTGACTTGTGTCATAATTTCTTACTTCAAGCTCCTAAATTCCAAAGCTTGGCCACAGGTAAACAATATCCCATCCGACAAAAAGTTTTTTGTTCGTCCAAAAATGTGATTTACTTAGCTACCTTCCGTAAATGTAACTTGCAATATGTTGGTTCGACATGGACTGAATTCAAAATTAGATTTCGCAACCACAAATCAAGTATGCTTAAGAATAGAAGAACATGTGAATTGGCGGTCCACTTAAATAGCTCCCAACATGAATTTTCTGATATAAATTTTATTATCATCGAACAAATTAATTCTTTTCAAACCACTGCACATTTAGACCAATTACTGCTTACCAGAGAAGCATATTGGATGACGCAATTATTCACGCTTAACCTACATGGCCTTAACAAGAGGCGTGAATTTCGTTCTAAAAATCGCGTTAATTACAACAAATGACTTGTCCATTTCACATGTTCTTGCTTGGTTATTGAATTGCTTCTTGTCCAGTTCCTTTTGTATACCTTATTTTGTTCTAAATAGTTTCAGAGGTTATGTGATTGCTTTTGCGTTCAAGGGCTCCGTTGGGGCATTCTGTTATTCTTGTTTGAATTTTGCCATTCAGGGGCCCTCAGTAGGGAACTTATTACATTGTTTAAGGGCTCTGCCTTGGGAATTTGTTATGACACTAATCACGATTGTTCAGAGGCCCCTTGCGTGGAATTTGTTACGTTTGATCGGTTACATAACTTCTGTCACTCACCTTTTCAGTATTTGTTAATCACCTGACTTATATAAGCTAGGACCTCAGACTAGCACAACCATTGTAAATAGTTTTTAGTTCTTAGTTTTTAAACTTTTTAATCTGAAGAAGGCTGAACAGCCGAAACGTCATTACATTCGTCAGATCAGCTAGACGTTCGCTCCACTGTCCTTATTTCTCTTCTATCTATCTATCTATCTATCTATCTATCTATCTATCTATCTATCTATCTATCTATCTATCTATCTATCTATCTATCTATAAAGTAATGTAGGGAGGGGTATATTAGCAACTGATTGCCTTAATTACTTACGATCACCAGTCCCGTTTGGATGGCGATTCATTAGGGATTTCTGAGAAATACAAACAGACAAGGTTAATTTGGGAACAGAAATCAACACAACTAAGTAATTAAGTGAAAAATTACAACGTAAAGCTGATAACTATATATACAGTAGGAGTGGAAAAGTATAAGATTACAACGGTTTCTACTTCTAAACAATAGACGCTTTATTGTTTAGAAGTAGAAACCGTTGTAATCTTATACTTTTCCACTCCTCCTGTATATATAGTTACCAGCTTTACGTTGTAATTTTATCTGATGAGTGCCAATTAAGCGTCTATTGTTTAGAAGTAGAAGCCGTTGTAATCTTTTACTTTTCCACTCCTCCTTTATATATAGTTACCAGCTTTACGTTGTAATTTTACATTTGGCTATTTATCTGATGAGTGCCGTACAGGTTGTGCGGTACGAAACTATATAGTAACAAATATGCCAAGTCAAATCTTCAGTTGATCAGACCGTCTTCAAATATATATGTATGTATGTAAAATATGAAATAAATAAATATGATTATTTGGGGTCAATTAATTATGTGTCAATTACCCAGGACATTATTATTGTACATGTCCAAGAGGTTACCGATTATACGACAGCAAGTGGTGCAGGGGTATGTTATATTACAGTTCATATTTAACTTGACTATTCTTAAATGACAGTCTGACAGAATGTAAATCACGAAAGGAATGATCACAAGTGGACGTATTATTTAGATCACCGTACTTTTAGCTGACTTCTTGACTCCTTTTCGCAATGGATCCATGCACTGATTAAGTTTGGCAGATTTCACCTCCCACGTAGGTTGTCTTTCGTTTAGGAAATCGTATGAATGCAAGTGCACAACGTGATTTATGGGTACGAGTGCAGGCGAGTGCAATTTGAGAGCTTTCAAAACGTCATGAGTGACCTTAAATCACGAAATGCACGAGCAGGTCATACGATTTTTGTTCAGTATGTACTCAACACCGTCACGCTTATGTGCGCACCTTACTGTCTACACTAAATGTCTCGGCGATGGTTTCCAAAATGCTCACGTTTTATTTCAACCGAATAACTACAATCTTGTGACAAGCAAATCATAATTGCTGCGAAGCCACCAGGCTTCGCGAATTCGAGGTCCTTCGAGATGAGAAGATAAGAGAAAAGGCAGTTGATCAAGCGTTATCCGTGCATAGCAGGAAGTGATCAGGCCCGGCCAGGGGTTTTGGGCATACGGTATCTAGAGCCATTTTAATTCCGGTATATAGTATTTTTCGGGTATAAAGTATCTGGTTTTTCCTCAATTTTAAGTATTCGGCATACAGACATGAATTAAATGCTTCAAGATTGTTATAAGTATTAAGTATCACACATTTTACAATTTTAAGGTATATTGGTATCTTATGGGGAAAAAACCAGGTGTATTGGTATCCCATAACCCCGCCCCTGGCCGGGCCTGAATGGTGTTATCCGATATGGTTTTTGATAATAAAGGTCGCAGACTTCCTTCCATACGACACCATATTTCGGGAGGATCATCAGACAACTTATAATCAACGCTGTGTCGATAATTGTAACGTGGCTTATACCCCACGGCCGTTACACCTATCAAGACTCTATAATTGTATTATTCAGTGAAAATGTTCAACCACAAATTTTTACAAACTATGGTTAGTCTGTTCACACGCTTTTATAGAAGAGTGTTTTCTTCTTTCTTTTATCTTCTATTCATCTTAATCTAATTCTTTTGTCTCTTTCAGACATAAATGAATGTTCGAGAGGAAACGGTGGCTGCAGCCATGGATGTGTCAATACCCCAGGAAGGTATTATTGCACATGCCCGAGTGGTTACCGATTACATGACAAAACGTGCAAGGGTATGTTATAATGAGTTAAATATTGTAAACATATGATGCATATACAGTACATATATAAGATGAGTTCACGTTAAGATTTTACCGATTAAGATTAAGATTTTACTGGTTAAGATTTTACCGATTAAACTACAAACGGTGGTGCATGGGTATGTTCCATTGCATTTCCTATTCAACTTATATACATTTACCTGACGGACAGTTAGGCCCGATTTCAATTCAATTTTCATGCGCCGAGCATAATGCATTCAATTAAACTACTTCTTTGCGTCCAAAACGAGTATAGATGATGGTTATTTATGTCCAGTCCAAGGAAAAATACAAGTTTCATTCCTGATCTAAGAAAATTAACAACGATTAAACCAAATGTTAAGCTTTCATTTACTTAATTTACTTGTGATGTAAAGGTTCTTGAAAATACGTATCCACTTTAGTAAAAACACGAGTCTCCAAAAATAAGAAGCGGTTTTTCCAAAGGAAGAACTTCTTCCACTACGTTTGAGCTACTCGTTCCTCCCATTAATGCCAGTGAACTATTAAGTGACTTTTCTTGGTGAGCTGCAAGATGCCGCGGTAAAGTGAAAGCCCTTGAAGCGTTGAATTATTTTGTTTTTCAACCACACAATCCGAGCTCCATGCAAGTAGATCCAAGTTTTAAGCTTTTCCTGAGAAAAATACTTTTCTCTTCCGCTTTAGCACTTGGAAATTCAGCTTCCGCAGTATCTTTCAACTAGTTCCTGATTGTTATGCCTTTTATGCGATGAAATTCGAAAGAAGATGAAGTCGTTTTGATCTAAATGAAGAAACCAACTGAATGTGAAATTTCGAGCTGCAGAAAGCGCGCGAAAAATTAAGCCTCATTTTGGTTTGGGTGTCCCACACCTGGCACACCATATTTTCTTACCAATGGTGATCCACTTCGCGGCCCTTCGGGCCGCCGGAGCTCCGCTATGAAAAGTTCGGCGTCTGAACAATTAAGAACGGCTATTTTAATTTGGAACGGCTCAGCCGTTCTTTTCGCCTGGATGAAGCTTTGATCCAGACGCCGAACATTTCATGTGCCGAACCTAATGCATTAAAAGAGAAACAACACATAAAGCGGTTATAAACATGGTGAAGCAATGCATTTTATGAAGTTTGACTTGACTTTTTGTATGTGGCAACATACATTTTCAAAACTGCATTGCTTCACCATGTTTATAACCACTTTATGTGTTGTTTTTCTTATAAACTTCGATAGCCGAAGGACAAGAGTCTCTAATGCATTAATTATTATACTGTATATATTTGAGCAGTTTTACTCAGGTACTGTATTAGGAACTCCTGTGGAACGGCAAATTAAGTTCGACGTCTGTGATTTTGTTACTTTTGATCGATCCAAATTTGAATTAAATTCGTATCATGAAAAGAGCGGCGTCTGAATCGGGCCTAACTGACGGAAAGAAAGATCGGCATTGGTGGTGGATTAGC
>JAEMWC010000541.1:310000-360000 GCA_016490735.1 Pachyseris speciosa | reverse complement strand
AATGATGCACTACGTCTGGGACCATATTGCGCCGATCATTATTACCTGTCTAATCTATCAGTCCTTCTTGCAGACAAAGATGAATGCAATTGGAGTAATGGAAATTGTAGCCACACATGTGTGAATACAATCGGAAGCTATCATTGCGCATGTCCAGTAGGCTTTGAATTATCGGCCAACCAGACAACTTGCAGAGGTCAGTTTGCACGCGAAGCGACTGTTATTTTACGTCGTAAATGGAAGTTCATAAGTCATTTTAATGAATATACTGTATGATATAGTTTGCTCGTTGGTAAGGCACAGTTATTAAGTGCTAAGTTATACTTAGTGATACCAAATTCCACCAGAGAAATATATCAAGAATTACGTCCAATTTCATAGCTAGTAGTATTTAATAAAATAACGTAAGGGAAGCTCTTGATTTATATTTGCTTATCTGGCTGAAATAGGAAGTAATCAATTGCATGATGTTTGGATTACTAACCAATTGAATAATAACACAAAGAACAAATGTAACAAGTAAACGGCTTTGATGTTAACAATACTTCTGCCATTGTCGACATCAGGAAACCATATTAAACCGAGCATTGCCTTTCTAATGTATTTCTTCTCCTTGCAGACAAAGATGAATGCAATACGAATAAAGGTGGTTGTAGCCACACATGTACCAATACCGCTGGGAGTCATAATTGCACGTGTCCAATGGGTTTTGAATTATCGCCTGACCAGAGGACATGCAGACGTCAGTTTGTTGTCAAGCAATTTCAAAAACTCTGGCCAAACGGGAAATGTTTGGTGACCAAACTTTTTACCCTCTCGCCTCCTTGTTTGGTTGTTTTTGATCGTGTTTGGTCCTATTTTTTTAACCGTTTGGCTAGGTTTTCAAACATCAACATGTTTGGACACCAGACAGTGTTTGACTATGTTTTGTCACCAAACATTTCCCGTTTGCCAGGGCTAAAGAATGCATATATGGTGTTCAATTCCAAAGACACTCAATGACCCATATTTGGGTATAGAAGTGCCGCAGGAGGTTTGAAACCCTGACCCTGTTTAGCACAAAAATAACCTGAAATACCCACCCTGTGTAGGACAATGCCCTATATTTTAAAACAAAAGTGCGTTAATATATGGTTCCGAAAATGTTGACTGATGACCTACGAAATAAACGCAGAGAAATGCAGAGGACCCAAACACCATACCCTATCCAGTAGCATGACCCCGTACAGGCGATATAAGGCGAAATAAACCTCAGTAATTTGCTTACTTGCTACCTGAATGTCACTGAGCGATCATCGAATAGATGTTAACGAAGGAATTCGAGGTCAGACTTTGCGAACCGAACGTTGCTACATTAGGGAAACATGTTTTGGATATTGCAACAAGCGTATTAACGTAAAAATGACGGTTAATCTTTACCAGGTCTTACTGTTGTCAGGAATTCTTCCGTGGAGACGTCTTACGGTGAAAAATTACCGGGTAACCTTCACTTTATTATAAAAACGGTCTCACAAGTAGCTATTTACGCCTTCTTAATCATGCATAGACATTTAAGGCTAAACGTGTAATGGAAAACACTTTATATTTCTTACCTACTCTTTCATACAAGTAATTCTAGAATTGAACGACACAGACCGTTCAATTCAGGTGAAATGGTAATTCGGGTAAATTATCCCACAACATTGCCATTCATGTGAAAGATATAAATGTTCCACAAACAGCAGTGCAAATGATCAAGTTATACCGTTCGGTTTTAGGTGATCAACATTCAGTATCAACACCAAATACAAGACCAAAGAACTGCAAGGATCTCCAACAAAAAGACTTTCGTTCATACGTCCCTAATGGTGAAAATAGTATCTTCCCAATAAAGGGATGCAATATTTCCATTAAGGTGTACTGTCATCATTATAGAAGAGGTACCGCCAACCCCACAGAATATATTACCGTTACGAAATACAACATTGTAGAGGACTGGAAAGGGAAAACTGTGTTTCAAAAGGTGAGCTTTGTTTTGTTACCTGCTCGCCGTATAGGATTATTTGGGAATTAATGGTGTATTTTGGCATTTTGGGTTTGCGTGTGTAGGGCGTATGTACGTTACGTCATCACCGCCATCTTGGTGTACCGTTACCAAAAGATTTCTCATTAGCTTCTTTTCGTTATTGTCCACCAACATGACTACCAATTCATTGTCATTTGACTCCCTGGAGACTGGTTGCATACCCTCTATTAATTGTGCAGTTTAGATTAGAAAATGCTATCGCAAATTGATCCTCTCTTCCCATGTGTATATTGCGGTTTGAAAATGTCTCACTGGTTCATTGCTTTATTGCCTAGGCTATTTAAGTGGAGGCAGAAGATCCAGTCCTTTGTCGGGTCAAACGGCCATTTTAGGACGTAATTTGAAATTGTAATTTTGACTGTTTACCCCGACAAAGGACTGGATCTACCCACAATTCACCGGGAACTGATCATTAGAAAAATGGCGTATTTCGCTTGTTAATTTTTCGAGTGGCGCCAATCGTATCTTCAAGAAGCTAAGGTATATTCTAAAACCCGGTTGAAACAAAACTGTCTTCTAAAGGTCCCGTCTGGTCATTATTAACTAGTTTCAGTAGATAGATCTTAAGCCAACTTTTAATGGCTTTTGCAGCTATCTTATGCTGATCGCAACTGAGGAGCGTTAAAGCTCAACTTACCGGTATTCACCTTGCATACCTCGCGACGCTAATGGAGTTCTTAACTTTGTGCCCCTTTTAGGAATTATTTGGTGACTCGGCGTTGAATACCCAGTTAGCAGTACGTATGGGGCGGTTTTCAATTTAATTCGCATTTGCGTTGATTTTGCTTTACCTCCATCGCTGATTGGTTGGCGAAACTTCGCCGCTGTCTCAACAAATAAGAGGCACAGCAAAATCCAATTGCTACTTGCATACGCACGGTCAGCGCCGGTTAGATGCAACTGTTTCGAGTTTTGATTGGTTCATTGGGCTGTTTGCGTCTCTTGTAATTGGACAGAGTAATTGATTTGGTTTTTATTTTATGACACTCAAGTGAAAATCGCTCTATCAAAAAAAAAATGTCCTATTTACCTGCAATTCTGCGTTGTGTTTGATTAAATGCACACAAACGTGTAAAGGCCGCCGCACACGTGTGTAAACAGCTGAGCAAAATACCTCGCGAGACAGATGGCTCAGCGTTTTCCTCTTGTGTGCGGGGAAATTTTTGGTGAGAAATTCGCCTCGCGAGGCTGTGAGATCAATATCAAACATGTTTGATATGTTCCTCACGGCCTCGCGAGGCGAAAATCTCACAAAAACCTCGCCGCACACGCGAGGAAACGGCTGAGCTAACTGCCTCGCAAGGCATTTTGCTAAGCTATTTCCTAACGACTCCAACGTTTTAGTCTTCTGTTTTTTTCCTCTTACATTCTTTCGTTGTTACTAAATTTAATTGATCGTTTCTCATAAGGTGCGGCTGGATCCAGAGCAAATGCTGATTGTTAGACACGACACTCGATTTGCAAACTTCAGAGCTAACTACAGCAAAACGACACAGCAATATGGTTCAGCTCAGACACTTTGTGCCTCTAATAACTTGCGAAAGTATGGCAGAATTATGGTCGACCTCTCTGGCACTGGGCTTAGATTTCAAAGTGAGATTCCCTGGGAAAGGCCACCTGCAACTTCGATAGAGTATGACTTTGAAAGAGGGATTTACGACGTTGCATGTGAAAAATGTGGAGAATGTAAACCGGAAAGAAAACTTTTGTTGTCTATTGTTGGATGTCAATAGTCATCACCTACCGAGGCTTGTTCAATTGGTCGTTTTCTTTTGCCAATATTCACACAAGGTTAAGAAAACCGACAATATCACAAAAACTATTGTAGCGTACACTTCCAGACTGAAAGATTTTCAGTGACGCTCATGTGATGCCAACTGAAGATGAAAGATACCAGGAATCGAGAGTTTTGATTAATGCATGGGATGTTTCTATCCGTCAGCTTATTTCATTTTTATTGGACTTTTTGTACTTTGAGTTTTCTTTTATTAAAAGTATCATTTTACTTTTTGCAAAAGGTTTGTCTGAGGCACAGTTTAAGTTCTTATTTATTTTTGTTCCGCTGGGCCATAAGCAATTAGATTGTGACATTGTTAGGCTTCAAAAGGTTAACACTGATCCACTTTAAAACTTCCCGAGATCGAGGAATAATAAAAGAGAAATGTCATGAAAGCAGCAAATTGCAGAAGTGTTGCATGGGAAGAGTGAGCGTTATTCCAAGCCCAAAGTTTTACCAGCCGTAGCTGGTGTTTATCTCTCGTTGCTTTATTTTTGTTGTTCTTATTCTATTTTTTTAAGGCACAAAGACAGTGTTTAAGATGGCCCGCAGGTATTTTTGGGGTCGTGCGGTCCCCTTTTAAATTGCGTTTTGAAGAGGAAAACGTGGACCGATTTCTTAAAAATTTCAGCCTCCGAAAGAAGAATCCTTGCCTTGAATAATATAATTTTTTAGTTTTACTGGTACAGTCAAGCCTCTACTAATAGGTCACCCTCGGGAAAGAACCAACTGACCGCTAAAAGGTAAAGAAACTTTATTTATACAGGGTTAAGATTTAAAGCTACGAGCTTGTGGGGCCGTGTGGGAAAAATGTTGGTTTTTAAGGAGAGGGGGCAACCGGAGTACCCAGAGAAAAACCTCTCGGAGCAGAGTAGAGAACCAACAAACTCAATCCACTTATGACGCCGAGTCCGGGAATCGAACCCGGGACACATTGGTGGAAAGCAAGTGCTCTCACCACTGACTGCGCCAACCCTGCGTTTATTATCGTTTATGTAATTTCAAATAATTATCACTTTTAATGGCATTAATGTAAAGTTCTTCTTAGAGCAGTCAACAGGAATTGACAGTAGTTCAAAAACCACAAACAACAAAACATTGCAAGGGAACAAAGTAGGATGCGACCGTTTCTTCGAAGAAAACTTGGCGAACGTTGAGAAATTAGACAAGTAGCAAAACATATCTCGTAGTAAGTTCCAAAAATTGCAAAACAATTTTAGCATTAACGTCCGTAGTGTAAGAACCTGATCGTTTAGGGCAGTCAACAGCTGCAGGATCGGGGAATTGACTGTAATTCACAAACCACAGAACAACAAAAAACATTACAATAAAACAAGTAACGACGCGCAGGTTTCTTTGGAGAAGATGGGGAATTAAACAAGTAACAGACATATTTTCATCATTAACATCATCATCATCATCTTCATTCAAAAACACGGTAAATACATCAGGCATTAACAATTTAATATAAAAGCTACAACTATTGCGAAAAACTATATATACCGATTAATCTTCTAAAATTTAAAATATTGCTAACTATTAAAGAAAGGTAAACTAAATTAAAGCCTGTGTGAATGACGTTTCGTAGTAACTTAAAAAAATTGCTAAGCAATTTTGACATAAGATTAAATCTCGTAGAAAAGAGAAAAAGGAAAACAAACCAAACATTGAGTCCATTAGCATTAGAAGCCATGGACAGCTGTTACGCCCGCTACCATAGACCCTTTTCATAATGGCGCCCGACAAATTATTCTTTTATTCCTATGATAATGAGCCCTACTAGCCTCGTCAGCATGTGCAAAATTCAATAGAATTTTTTCATTAAAGTGAGGTTAGTAGGGCTAATTAACACATATACAAAAGAATAATTAAAATCGTCCGCCATTATGAAAAAGGTCTATGTGGCCTTAGTGGCCTAAGGTATCCTTGTCACTCCAGCCACACCCCACAAGCTTTACATTTTCACTACTTGTTTTATTCATATGTGGGTACTTGAGCCTGAGCATTAGCTATGCCATGCTGATGAGGCCTAACAAGGCAAAACAGCTGTCCATGGCTGCTAATGCGTGGGCTCAATCTTTGATGTGATAGATTCAAGGGATAATGCCCGCTACCATGTGGCCTTAGTGCCCTAAGAGTGGCTTCAGCTTACCAGATCACATTAATTGGTGAGGTATCATTAATCATTGGGTGGTGAAACCGAATTTTAAGGAAACGATAAACAATAAAGACCACAAGGCTAAAAGAATATTAAAAACAAGATATTAATTGCCCAATTTTACTTGATGGTTTTGATCTTATACCCTGTGAGCAGTTGGTTTGTCCTACGCTTCCCGAGAGAGAAACCACTGTGAGCAACCGTTCGTTTCTCTGCGTGAGCCCCCGTGCAGCGCCAAAGACGAATAAATCAAATTAATTCTGTGGGTCGTAAAAGAGTTACTAGGGACGTAACAAAACTCTGGCTGTGAACACCGCAAGGCACTCATTAGTTACCTCATTAACTGTAAACTGCACAAGCAGTCTGGCACAGTTCCCCGGCCAGTGTTGTAAACTATACCTTAAAAGCCCCGATGGGCAGAGGATAATCAAGAATGTATATTATCCTAGAGCACTACAATGGTGTAGAACTGAAGCGATTCCGCATGAGAAAGTTGTTAGTATTGATATTTTTAAATCACATCCTAATGTCGCACTGAATAATGAATCACCAATACCCATTTACGGTATTCATGATGTTGTGGAACCATTCAGATATAGAAGCGATTTGAGGAAATGTGGAGAATTCTATATTGATGAAGTAATGTTGAACAATTATAATACACCCATTAAGACTGAAGCGGGATTCTATTCAAAAAATCTTGTATTTTATTTGGTTGATAGATTGAGTATGCCATTCAAATATATCAAATATGTGATCACATCCACATACGCATTGAAACCAGAAACATTCAGCGAATTCATGAAATATTTATTTCATAATTTCCCAGAAAAACAAGCCAAAAAGTTGGCTAACAGTTTTATTGGAGGATTGGGAACTTAATATAATAAGATAAACCAAGCATTCACTTGTACTGAATATGATACTGCCATGTGCTGTTGGACCAAAGCCATGACTGAAAAAAAGAAATACGTAAATTGATCATTTCAAAGGTGTATACTTGGCGAAGGAACAAACTTGTAATCGTCTATTTCGTGATATTAAAAGCATTAATAGATTTGTGGTTTCAGAGGCTAATTCTTAAATGTCTGTTATTAATAAATCAATGTTGGGACGAAGAAAGTAAATTACATGGTTACAACACAGATGTAATACATGTGGAAAATCCGAGGGTTTTGTTGAAGAATAAGAAAGATGTTGAGTTCAGTACAAAAATGATTGGTAAACCCCTTGTAACGGATTCACAACTGGTCTACTTTGAGAAGCATTATAGAGACAATATGGATTATCATTCTTATGATGATATATCGGGAGAAGGGTGTATATTTACAGGACAAGCGGGATCAGGCAAAACAACTTTGTTATGTACTGTACTGTGATATGGTAAAATATTTACTATTCAATACCCAGTGCCATTGTTCTCTCTCTGCACTAAATCACTGAAAGAAAAGTAGGTAGAAAAGTAGGTAGGTTTGTATCAAAACAAGGTCACCCCCAGCCTCGCTTTCACCGATAACTGTAAAATGGTCTATTCCAAGTTGAGCTAATCAACGAGTGCTAATTATATTCTTTTGTGCGTTCAGGAACAAAGTGGGAGGAGCGTCTGCAATCAGTGATTTAGTGCAGAGAGAGAACAATGGCACTGGGTATTGAATAGTAAATATGTTAGATAGTTACTGAGGCCGACATTGACATTGACATTACTGAGGCCGACATATTGCTAATACTGTCTAATACTGAGGTTGTTAACCATTTAGTGCTTTTTTCACTAATAAAGCTATTGTCAATGTGAAGGAGAGATTAGTTCAGTTCTTTATTTTTTCTAATTAAATTTTTTTACAAATTGGACATGCCCACAGGTAGCTGATGCTAGTCTAGGTGGGTCATGTCTTAGCTAAAGAGAATAGATAGACAAGTTTACAGGAATTAGGAAGGTAAATGTACTAGTGTATAAATTATAAAATTAAGTTTGTGTGTTAATCAGTACCATATGAGGAGAAAGCGCTATTAGATATCTTATTTTTACAAAAATATTTAATAGATCCAAATCTGCAATAATACAATTAGGACGATACTTATTATTCTGAAAATGCAATAAATTTTTAAGAAAACTTGACCTTTTGTATGATGTTTCGTATATCAAGATAAGAGTCTTCCGAGGTCAGAATATCGAAAAGTGCTATTTTCATTTTTCTTTTAAAGTCATGTTTTGAAAGATTTCTTAATTTAAGAGGAATCTCGTTCCAAATGGTTCTTCCAATTCTAGAAAACGAGTTTAGTTGAATAGAGAGTGATAAAAAGGATATGCGTTACACTTTCGATAGCTACTTTTTTGAATGGAAGGCTTTTGGTAATAGATTAATTGAACAACAAAACAATATTCATTGAGGAATTCAGTATGCTTCTAAATAAATGGATGAATATAATTTATTAAAACATAAGACTGTAAAAACGAACGATAAAATCCGACGTTTCGGAGTAGTCATGACTCCATTATCAAGGAAAATATAAACGAGATCATGCAAAATACAGCATTTAAAGCGATTTTGGCGCGAAAAAATTAACATAAGAGGGTGCGAAGATTATAAAAATACTTTCGCACGAATGGAGTCTGATTGCACGTTGAGATTTGGCTTTAAAGCTCTTATAAAAAGCATTTCGTACACTAAGCAGTCAAATTTAGTTTTGAATTTCTTAAGCACTTGGAAACGCTTTAGCAGGTCCTGAGGCATTGTTCCGTGCATGTTCTTGTAGTGTTTGGCAATGGCGGAGGATTGTTGTTTGTGTCCTTTTACACGATTATGTAAATGTCCGCGTGTGTAACCTAATATAATTTATGAAACATATTTTAAACATGATAAGACAGCATATATGTTTGGTGATCCTAGTCAATATGAACCAGTTGAAGGTGGAAGCCAAGTTCATTATAATTATCTACAATCTAAAACTGTAAAGGAAATGTGTTCCAAAATAGAAGTTATTGTATAGTAGTAAAATAAATTGTTATGATGTTAAGACGCATGAAACATTGAAAGTATATTTAAGAACAGCAAACGTTGAATGTAAAGTCTAATCCTATTGGTAAGTATTATAGGAATATCTGTTATTTGAATTCCACAAGAAGAAATGTAACTAGAGAATGTTGTAAGAGATTCATCAAGGAGAATAAGAACGAAAGCATTGTCATTTATTTCAAACATTATGGTAAGAAAGAGACATATGACGTTTGCGAAGGAATGCCCATAATTGCAACACAAAATGTGAAAGAACAAGAGGTTTACAGAACATGAGTTCATAATTGAAGAGATCAATGATAATAACAATTAAAGGTGGTTAATAATTGGTTTGATAAGTAGAATGAGTTTGCACAAAATTTATTCCATCATTTCAGTCGTGGTACAGTTTATAAATACCAAGGTTGTGATATCAATGCGCAATATGGCATTTATGATGTGAATAGGATGAGTAAGAGGCAACTGTACACTGCTTAATCTCGTACTACCAAATTTGAATACATTCATTTTAATAGTAATGATATAAATGAAGGTTAGTATACACGAAGACAACCAATATTGGAATTGACCAATGCAAAATTCAATTGCGTCTTTCAAAATGGACAAATTTATAAGATAGCTCGTGACGATAAGATCTATATTGGATCACCTTTTGAAATTCTTTCAACACCTTTCATATTATGAAAGATATGGCTTTGATAAACCACACGATGTTTTTAAAGTTCATTTTTTAATGAAGACATGTTTCGGATGAGACATCGTCCATCGTCAGTTGTACAGTGCGGAATAAAATTAAAATGAGCAATAAATAGCTAACAAGGTGAGATATTAACAAGACTAATTAAGGGTAACGAAACTATTTATACTAAGAAAGGAGACTGATTAATAAGAAAGGGATAAATTAAGGTGTTTCACCTGAGAATTTAAGTATGGCTGCTCCCAGAGGATGTGCATGGCTTCTTTGATTTTCAATTGGATGCTACCGAAAGCAGAGTGGAAGCAGGGTCAATTTTCAGTTAAGGTTAACGTCAACCATCATTTAACCTACTTGTTGCGAATTTCCGTGGTTGGTGCGAAACTTTACCACATGCGGAGATCATACATATACCGCTCTCCTAAAGTGTCCTTCTGCAAAGTGGTATCTGAAATGCAAAATGAAGCATGGCATTAGCTACTATTTTGTCACGTGCGTAAAGGTTCATGTGTATTTCCGGGATGGAATTATACACAAGTACACCTCAGAAACAACCGGTAAGCTTTAAGAGTACAAAATAGCTTTACCCTTCTCCAAATTACCCTAAATTTTCAAAGGTTTATTGAAAAAAATCAGGACCTTGCTTTATGTGCACAGAAGAACACGATATGCTGCTGGTCACATACGCGGACCCACAACAAATCATCCGCCATATTTGTTTTTACGATGAGAAGCCGACGCGTAAACCGAAGATGTTCACCGGAGATCAGATGACGTCACGTCAGTTTGGCGGATGGAAACAAGTGACGACCCTGTTGTGATCTAGTCTGTCCAGGAATCATGGCGGCCCACAACGGGAAATGAAGGATGAAGGAAAGTGCACGTAGCCCCAAAATATTGTTTTCGCTAAAAAAAAAAAAAAAAAACTGTTTGAAACTCATTGCCCCCCCCCCCTTTTTCTGTTTTGTTTTGTTTGTTTGTTTGTTTGTTTTACCAAATCTTGAATAGTAATCTTGACTTTTCATAGGCTGTAAAAAGTTACAAAATCTGATCATCTGTCCCACGACCGAGCTAGTGAGGGGCTTGGGTCTATTCTTGATTTGAGGTCACAAACTGGGCCCGGTTGTTCAAAAGCCGATTAACCCTAATCCAAGATTAAAAATTAACCAAGGTCTTCATTTCGCTATCCACAAACGTTGCTCAACGCTGATATTCTGCAGAATTTTAGATTAGAAGACGTCAATACTGAAAAGCAAAAAGCACCAAAAGAAACTTTCATCCAAAACTTAAAAACTGCAACCAAAGTTTACGCTAATCCTGGATTAAGTTAATCGGCTTTCGAACAACCGGGCCCTGATGAATATCGCATTAAGACTTGGGGGAATAAAACCTGATTGCGGAGACCCAAATACCAGCTTATAAACATACCAAGGACCGATTTGCCCCCAAACAGTCCAAGAGTTGCAGAGTGCGGACATTCGAAGAAAAGCCAAACCATCAGCCACAATCAACAAAAGCCAATCAGAGGATTTCGACAGGCAAAAGCTTGAAATGTTCTCCGTTGGAAGCAAGGTAAGTATACTACTTACGGGAAGCTTAATCGATCTTTGGTTTCACGAAACTAAACGGAACGTTCCCATTCTCTCCAGTGTCTCATTGGTAGTTTAACTAGTTCCACGCTTGGCTTGTCGAGCAACTTATAAGCTCCGCCAGTTGGTTTGAATGTAGTTCTATCAATGAGATCTAGAAACGGTCTTAACTGAACTGTCTCCTGATATTATATATCATTTGAAGAATGTTCAGGAGATGGCTGCTCGGGCGTCTGCTCTTGGCGCCAGTTTTTGTCGAGAAAACGAAAAGAACAAAAAGTTGAATGCCATTACCGTCTTTGTTTCCCTTTGCTCTCTTCTCTATTTTGCGTGATTAGAGACTGATTGAAATTTTTTACCTTTATTTGACCGAAAATCTGGAGAGGACGCAGACATATTCTGCGATCCTTTTAAAAAATAGTGTCAACGTGTCAATGATGGTGTTAACTTAACGTTTCCCCTCTTAAAATTTTGGCCATTCCACTGAAAGCTCTGCAGCAACAATTTCTTGACGAATTGTTTATTTTGCTGGGCACGTACGTGATGCCTACCGCTTTCGTGTAACTTTGAAGGAAGCTCCATCAGTGTAATCAGTGACCTTTCACCACAAGCATATAGTGAAAATATACTGAGTGGCTGCTTGGATTGCTGTGGTAGTGTCTGGTTATATCAACAGTTAGTCGAAATGCTAACTTCTTGTCTTGAATTATTGGTGTATAGTTTATCAGTACTGATTATGAACTGTTCCGTTTAAACTATAGCTGAAACTGAAATGATCTACCGGATGTTGTGTTTACGAGATTCCTAAACATCCATGCTCACAACAACAGCGATGTAGAATGTCATTAAGTGCAACTGAAAATCCTTTTCGGCAGGCAAAACGTGTTTTACATAATGTTTTCAACCAAACATGTACTCTATTAACCCTGGTGTTTTTGTGGGCGAAGGTTACGAATTAATGGCTTATTACTGGCAGGAGGTATTAAAAAAAAATTATAATACAAATAAATAAATAAATTCTTCAACATACCCTTCCCGGAAGTTACAAAAAGGACCTCGAATGTTTATTTTGCTCTTTAAATACTGGTCAGACCTGACGTAGACTGACCGTAGATAGGTTTAGCGATTCTTCTTCTTTTTGTTTGGGCTAAGGGAAGCCATCAAATTGATTTTTACTCTCTGTATTTTTCTGTGGCGGTGCTCTTATATCCTGCCGCTGGGTTTTGACCGCCGCACACTGCTTTGTTGATACGTGGACAGGGACATTCAGAGGAAATACAAGCAGGTTTGTGATCGAGGTTTGTCAACTCTGTCTTTAGCTAGTCTACAGGTATACTAGTCCAACCAATTCCTAGTCAGGTTCGAATTACAAGTCAAGGTCATAATCATGTTACAGCTTTTACATTTCATTGTTTGCTATCGCTTATTTATTTACTTACTTGTTTATTTCTTTGTTATTTTTTTTACTTATCTGTTTATTTGACTTGATTTTATTGCATGCTTTGCGACCGTTTATGCTCGGTCAGTCCTTTCACTGCTACGAAATTCATGAGTTTTCGAGCCTGTATTAAAATTCGTGTCGTACAGTTTCGTATACAATCTTCACAATACAGGTCAAGACATTAATTGGTCGTTTAAATATGTCATAAAAAATTTAAGTTTACTTGCATCTAGTTGGGCTCACAAGTCTTGAAGTCAGGTGTGTCAGATTTTCTCTTCGCCATTCAGAATTAATTCAACTTTTTCAATGAACACTGCAATACACCGTTAGTAATCGAATCTTATCGTTTATCACTAGCGACTATCCATCTTATCAATTCAGGGCGCCCAACGAGCCAAACCAAACAAAAGTGATGTTTTCGTTAGCTAGAAGAATTTAATAATTTCGGATTCCTTAGCTGAAATTTTAATTTCCCGAAAATGTTAAGCCCTGGTCAAACAGCGCATGATAGTCGATGATAGTTGATGATAGTCGATGATAGTTGAAGCGCGCGCTTCCGTTTGACCACCAACTATCATGCACTATCATCGACTATCATCAACTATCATTCATTTTGAGCTTGTTCAAATTCTTCATGATAGTCGATGATATTTTTTCTCGTTTGACCACGCGTATGATAGTTCATGATAGTTTTTGGTCAACTGTTTTCCCCGAAAATCGGCGGGCTCTTTTAAAATGGCCGCCAAAAGTTCCTCGCGAGGCTCAGCTGCAGCTTCAGAAATACGTGTTTATATCCAAGATGATAATCATGACAACGAAAATATTGAAGACCAAGATAACATAGAGAAGATATCTTCTGAAGAAAGTGTCAACTCGCAAGAATTAGAAGAGACACCGCATCCCTCCAACAAATTCGCGATCGATTACTATTAAGCAAGCTGCCGCCCTCTTTCGTCGCGATAAATTCATACTTCTACAAGTTTGTCTCTCGCGAAGCCATTTTAGTGCTCACATTTTACGCGGAAAGAGCCTGGAACTAGCTGCTCGCGTGACCTTTGCTCGCGCGACTGCCGGTGAACTATCATCAACTATCATCGACTATCATGCGCCGTTTGACCATGTGAATGATAGTTGGTGATAGTTGATGATAGTTTGGAGAGATTCAACTATCATCGACTATCATGCGCCGTTTGACCAGGGCTTTAGGGGACAAAATCTTCCTTTCAGAAAATGCTAGCTGAAATAAACTTTCCACGAACTTTCTAGGGAAATATTTTCATTCCGAAAATGCTAGCTTACGTTTTTGACGGCAAAAACAGCAATTACGGCCTTTTCGCGAAAACCTTAGTGGCTATAACTGATGACAGCGTAGGAAAATCTGAACCTTTTTTCAAACGAAGATGGCTATACACGCTAAAGGAGTAGGGCCGGGGATGTAAACCGATTCCAGCCGAAATCGCATAAGTAGCTGATTTTGTATGTAAGGAGGGATGGGTGTTCTTTGACAAGTGCGCATACAGGATTTGCGTTATCATTTTAATGATTTCTGAATGGTGGTCTTTCTTTAGGTACCTAATCAAAGCCGGGATCCACAACCGGTCTGCAAACGAGCCATCGCAACAAGAGATTGCTCCAGAGACGATACTTGTTCATGAAGAATTCAAGAAAAGCTCCTATGTTGACGGTGACATAGCTCTCGTTAAACTAAACAGAGAAGTAAACCTCAACAGATATGTGCGAACGGTGTGTCTACCACAACGGCATGATGGTGATTTGGCTACTCCACAAACAAGTGGTGTCTTAGCAGGATGGGGGATAACAAGACCGTTACTTCCTCACGAACCAGCTCGAGTCAGTGACATCTCAGACGTTCTTCGTCACGGTGTGTTTGCAATTCAAACCGATAGTCTTTGTTTAAACAAATCACTGCTCTCTTATAACTCAACCATGACATTTTGTGCGGGAGATGGAAAGGGAAAGACTGACGTATGTCGCGGAGACAGTGGAGGTGCTTTTGTCCGCCAAACAAGAAGATCGCGGCAGTTGCAGTGGGTGGCAGTTGGTATTGTTAGTTGGGGAAATGGATGCGCCCAGAAGAATGAATATGGATACTACACAAGAGTGTATCCATTTATCGACTGGATAAAGAGAATTATGGTGAAGCACTGTAAGTATTCCACTTTGTAATTTCAAAAACTAGCAAAAATGAATCCTCGTAGAATACACAGAAAGTACAAAACGTTTCAGAGGGAATAAAAAGGAGTTTTGAGAATTATTGAAACAGAACCAAAGCTGGCATAGGAACAAAATTTTTGGTCTTTACTTTTTTATGTGATCACGGTCACAGCCGGGAAATAAGTTAGTTAGCCTTTATTTATGTACTTCCTATCATTCTGGGCACTATTCTGTGACGCTTGCCCCGAAGCTCGCTTCATGACTTGGTCACTTGTTCTCATTTCGGACTCTATACAACCAAATGGTTATTTGTTTATTTCCCGTCTTGGTTCTCGACTCCTTGTGAGAATATACTCTACGTCAAAATTAGGGGCTCGTGTCATTAAAAATGTTTCGAATTTTTTTATTCCAGCATGCAACAAAGGACTAGTAAGAGCTATTCCAGGGAACTGTGTTGGTAGGTACTAAAGGCAGAGCATTATGTCTGTTTGTAAATTACGTAATCCAGAAATTCTCACCCTCTCTCCTGCTACTACCCACCTATCCACTTCGTAAGCGGGATCCATGAGAAGTCTAACCCTAACCAATGGCGTTATGTACCGACAAATATGAATTCCGTCAGCAGACCTTGGCACTAATGGAATTACGGCGCAAGAGCTAAGCGAAAGTACAAAGTGGTGCAGCGGACCTAATTTATTACGCATCCCTGAGGAAGAAAGTAACATGCACACCAAATAACGAGAGCTCGGCCAGCTACAATAGTTGAACAAAGCGGATAAGTTTCTAAAGAAACTATGGTGCTGCGTCGGTGGGGGGAGTGAAACTCGAAAATTTGGTTTATCAACGGAGTTGATAATGTAAATTGACCACCGTACAGGGATTCGATTAGCTGACGCTTCGAGCGTTAGCCCTTCGTCGGAACGAATCGAGGAATTGTGGGTTGTGTATGGTTTATATACGGAAAATGGAGCTACACTATTGGTGGTAACACGGTAACGTGAGAAACAGGAATAAATTAATTGAATGAAAAGCGCTCGTTGATACCGTGGGGATTAAGAATGAAACGGTGGCTGCAGCCACGGATGTGTTAAATAGTAAAAACGGCACTGAAGTTGGGAAAAAGGAAGACGAGTCATTTCATGTTGTTGTTGTGCTGAAGATGGCATCGACATGTAAAAAATGTAAAACGCACGTGCAGAGCTATTACTTTTGCTCATTAAGCCTATTTCATTGCCGTCGCAGTCCTCTTTGCTTAAGTTCTCTATTGGTGTGACGTGAGTCCAGCGGTTTCCCTTAAGACACACCACAATAGGAGGGAAAAACAAAACGTGACATACAAACTCCTTCCCACAATCCCACAACACACCACCATGAATTAAAACAACTAATATTTAATTGAACAGGAAAAAGTAAACACACAATACTACTACTAAGAAGTAAATAATTCTTATTCCTAAAACTAATTAATATTACAAACTAAGTTGAGTGTATACTACTAATCTTACTTAAATAATTACCTAATCCTTAGATTAACCTAAACGAATAATACTTTTTTTCCTACTTACTTTACACTAATATTAACAGCCAACAGTTCAGTTCCTTTCCTGTCCTTCTCCAACTGACCACACCTTCCTGACTCGCAACCGCACCGACAACCAAACACAATAAACTAACCGCAACTTTCCCTTGACTTCTTCTTAAACTTCTTCTCAAACTTCTTTTTCTTGAAACTCCACTTCCGCTGCTAACTACATGCTGCTTTAACAGTGCTGTCTTGGTTTCTTTCCACGGAACAAGGACACACCACAGCTCACTCGCACGCCGTGTGGACTGAACGGTTTGTAGCTGATTTTCTACGACTCTCCTCTGCACCTCTCTCGCTTAGGCGGCACCCGACAAGAGAATTTAGCCGTGAAAGATGCCTCGCCCCTACTAACGACTTTTAGCAGTGAATAAGCACTCTTCTCAATCTCCTTCCTAAACTTCTTCTTCACAAACCAGAACCTTTTCCTTCGTGTGTTATACGCACCGGACCGAACCTTCAACTTCTCACCACGTTTTGAAACTTACATTTATATATGAATACTAAATGTTTAACAATTAACACTTTACATGCATACTTATTCAAAAACACGGTATCTTACAACATTCCTACATTTGCAGCACTATACTAAATTAACACTGAAAGAACAATAAACTTACAAGCTTTTTAAAATGAGGGACTAAGTTACAATACAGCTCTAATAACGAACTACACTACAATGTTGAACAAACACTAGATAATTAACACTAGGACCATACGAAATACTAAAACCGAAAAACTGAAACAAAAAGCTAAAAACAAAAACAAATCATCACAATTGGCTATAACTGACTAATTGACGTCTTTTTTGCAACGGATTGGTGCACTTATATATAGAGTGTGGCACGTTTCACCCCCTTGCTGGTTTTCTTTCTTCCTTTTGTTATTTTATTTTATTTTTGTTCATGGATGGTTTACACTATCAATACAGACATGGATTAATGCTCAAGAGAAAACGGTGGCTGCAGCCATAGTTGTGTCAATACTCCAGGAAGTTATCATTGCACATGTCCAAGTGGTTACCGATTATACTACAAAACGTGCAGGGGTATGTTATATTGCATTTCCTATTGAAACATTACATGCATTAGTCGAGCGATTCACCGGTCGCAAACCTGCAAAGTTTTTCTCAACAACTTTTGACCACTAAATACAATCTCCTAAAACCTTACGAAGCAGAATTTGAAAACTACAGTATCCTCAACGCTATCACCGTCCTGTACGTTTAAAGAAATCAATCGGTGCAAATTGCGTTTTTACACATATATACAAGTTTGGAGGACATTCAAAGTTAAGCAGTTTGAAAATCGTTTTAACCCACTTAAACTGATTGACAAATCGTTCGATCCATGTGTGATTGGCTGATTGAATGATTTATTGACTAACTGTCTGTCTTACTGTCAGTCATAATGGATTTTTCCTTATGCAGACAACGATGAATGTTCAAGAGGAAATGGTGGCTGCAGACATGGGTGTGTCAATACCAACGAGGGTTATTTTTGCAAATGTCCAAGAGGCAACCAATTGTACTACAAAAGTAGGTGCTGGGGCAAGTTACATACATTTTATATTCAACTTGATTATTACTTGAATGTTTCGGTTTGTCGGACTGTGACTGACCGAACGAATGATCACATGAGTGGATTATTTAATAGATAATTACCGAGGCTCGCAGCATTATTGGATATAATGCTGTGGGCCGAAGTAATTATCTATTATAATTTTTGATCTTCATCCAAACCCATTGTTATCTGCTTGCAATTATATCGCCTAATGCTAGCGCTCTTTTGTATTTTTCAGAACAACAAATGAAACAATTAATGATGTTGAATAGATGTTTTTGTTTAAGGTAACGGTTATGTAAGCTATTATTTGTTGAAGTCAACTCGTTGTTTCCAAAGAAAACGTAAAGCTTGTGGGATGTGGCTGGAGTGACAAGGATACTTCACAAATTAATGTGATCAAGTAAGCTGAAGCCACTTAAAAGGCACTAAGGCCATAAGGTAGCGGGCATTACCCCTTAAATCTACCAAAGCAAAGCTTGAGCCCGAGCATTAGCAGCCATGGACAGCTGTTTCGGCCTTGTTAGGCCTCATCAGCATGGCATAGCTAATGCTCAGGCTCAAGTACCCACATATCAATAAAACAAGCAATGAAAACTTAAAGCTTGTGAGACGTGGCTGGAGTGACAAGGATACTTCACAAATTAATGTGATCAAGTAAGCTGAAGCCACTCTAAAGGCACTAAGGCCAATCTTTGCTTTGGTAGATTTAAGGGGTAATGCCCGCTACCTTATGGCCTTAGTGCCTTTTGAGTGGCTTCAGCTTACTTGATCACATTAATTTGTGAAGTATCCTCGTTGTTTGCAAAGCCGCTTAGAAAGCAGTTCCGAAGCCGAAGATATTTTCCTAACGCAATTAACATTTATTGTAAATTCAGAGGATTATGATGGTAAGTACTCACTTTTGTTCATTGTTATTGTGTTCCCATCGTTGTTTAGGAATGTTGGGTGTGTCAACAAGTGAAGCGGATGTTATTACTACTGCTGAAACCAAAATTGAAATCTGTTATAAGTGACGGAACAACAACAACAACAACAACAATCTTCATTATTTACACCTTTTCTTACAATTAGCATTACATTTTTTAAAGGAATTTAGATCTGTAAAAGGGGGGAAAGAAAGGCTAAATTATTACAATTTAACGGTGTCTAGGGGCTAAATAAACTTTAGTTTTCTAGTTAGCCCCTAGCTAAGGAAAGGTAATTAAACAAATTGTAGCAGCTACAACAACAACAACACAGAAACAACAACAGATACACACATTTAAAAACTAAGACGAAAAATAAGCACATATATAGGCAGTCGTTGGCACAATTTACTTACTGGATTGAGTTGTAAGAAGAAATTCTTTTAATTTGCCAGGAAAGGTAAAAGTGTTAAGATTTTTCAAGCTAGCTGGAAGATCTTGCCAAAGGTCAACTACAATTGAAGATACAGATTGTTTTGCAATGTTGGTTCTTGTGCACCGCTTATAAAAATTTTTATTAGCGGCATATCTGGTGTTATAACTATGAATATCAGTAGCATACTGAAAATAGTTTTCAAAGATGTTTGGTAGTGCTTTGCTATGCCAACGATGTGCAAATTTAAGTGCTTGCAATTTAAAGATAGAAGTAATTGATAGGATATCTAATAGGTTCATAAGGGGAAAGGCATTTTCGGTGTTCTTTCCATGAGTAGTGGCAAAAAATATTGTTCTTATTACTGTGTTTTGTTTTGTTTGTACTTTTTTAATTTGATTTTTAAACCCACTCCCCCATGCAAGAATAGCATAAGATATGTTGGAATGACAAGACTATAATAAAGTTGTTTTAACGGAAACTGTAAGTTAGGAATGTTCTTATTATTAAAGGTACTTTTTGTGGTGTTTTAGGTTGTTTATAGAGGTAACATATATGGGGGAAAGTAGTTCACTAGTGGACGTATGGGTATATCCATGTGAGGCATGCAGCATTATGAAAACTAAAACACGCAGCATTATTTTTAATAATGCGGCTTGTTTTAGTTTCAATAATGCTGCGTGCCGATTTAGCAGGTGTTAACAATACCCCTGACAATTCCCTGCCACCAAAAAGACCGTCTCGGTTTCTCTAATACACTTAGGGCGTGGTTTTGTTTGTTTGTTTGTCTGTTTGTTTTGTTTTTTTTTTTTTAATCCACAATTCTGGAATAAGAATGGTTGGTACGGAATGCTAGGAATAATTCGGATTGTCTGCATAAAAAAAATAAAATAAAATAAAAAAAACAAACAAACAAAAAAACGCCCGTCGAGGTGGTCAGCCCTGGCACGAGTAAACATTGCGTAACAAATATGGCGGCCGACGAAGAGGCTGCCATTGCAGCCGTTATCGCATCAATTTTCCTTGTAAATGAAATTAGAAGCAATGTTTCATTGTGTCCAAAAGTGGAATGGCGTTCTGTCCATTCCGGAATAGGAATGCGGAATAGAAAAACACGCGCATTTTACATTCTGGCCATTCTCATTCCAGAATTGTGAATAAAAAAGCAAAAACAAAAAAACGCGCCCTTAGTTGGTATTCGGTGATATAATGCAAGTGGAAAACAATGGGTTTGGATGACGATCAGTAATTGCTAGCTAATTGAAGCATGGTTTCTTGAACGTACCTAATGTTCTCAAGCAGTTTAAGACCTGGGTTTCGAAATATGTTCAGCAATATAGTTGATCGCCAATATCTTTCCCCAGATTGCCTAGAACCGGATGAAACTTTTCCTGAAGATAAATCTTGTTGTTCTCTTTTGCTTTAACGTATAAGTTTGATCACGTGACCAGTCACGTGATAAAAATTTTAAAAATTCTTTAATCAACGAACTGGTGGAATATTTTACGTTTACAGATTAAAATAAATCAGCGTTTCCAAAGGAAAACCAACCTATCTAACTTTCTACACTTGAAGTGACTGTTCACGCGTTTTAGTTTTTACATTATCAACAGCCAGAATTTTGGGCCGAAAAATGACCTTTGTCCTTATATTGTTCCTTATTTTGTTCCTTTGTTCCTTGAGAACGATGGACGGTCATTCCAAACGTGAGATGCTGAAAATAATATGCTTATGAAAGTGGTGAGAGACTGGTTTATTATTAAATCGCATCGCAGTAAAATACTGAATTGCGTAATTATTTACAAGCTACAAACTATACAAATATAAATATAAATATAAATATAATGACTTAAAGTTCTATTAAAAAGTTCTCATTCATCAGCCGCACATTTCACGAAAAACGAATTAGCGAAACGCTTTGTCTTGGCTGCCGGTACATTATACGTTCTTTGGCGCCTAAAATTATAATGAGGGCTGTAGGCTTCTCGGATTAGGTGATATAATTTACTATTCTGATTCTCGCTGATTGATCTAAATAACGACTTTGTAATGTCTTCGTGGTGTTCCCTGATAGAGGTCAAGCAAGCGCGCTCTAAGGCTTCCCTGTACGGCATTCTAGGAAAAATACACGCCGGAGCTCTTTTCTGAACACTTTCTAACTCCGACTGTAAATACTGAGGTAGAGAATAATGAAAAACTGGACAAGCGTAGTCAAGGGAAGATCTAATACATGCGCAGTAGTAAGCGACAAGATCCTCGACTGGAACGCGCGCCCGTTTAAGTTGCACGAGGAAATAAATTTTCCTAGCTGCCTTCTTAATTAAACTATCAACGTGATCGTTCCATGTCAGTGTGTTGTTAATGATAAGGCCGAGAAGCGTGCTGGAAGTCGTTGCTTGAATCTGTATCCCATCAACTGTGACTGGGTCGAAGTGTTCCGGGGAACGACGGAAGCTGATGGTGAGCTCTGTAGTCTTCTCAAGATTTAGCTGGAATAAATTTTCCGCTGACCAGTTGGAGACATGGTCTACTGCTTCTTGTGCTCTACTTTGTTGCCCCTTCGGTACTTTTTCTGACAAGGTGGTGTCGTCCACGTACTTCCACATCCCAAGGAGCGCACTGGGGGTTACAAGGTCATTGATCATGAGCAAAAAGAGCCAAGGCCCCAATTTAAGATCAATGATAACGTCTATTGTACTTGAAAATGTCAAGGATGATGAGATCTTCCTATTTGCCGAATTTCGCTTCAGTGTCATTCCTCTGGGCTGTTATATTACGAAAAAACCACTTTATCAAATAAACGCCCCTGGCCCAGGTCTTATAAATATATAACTACTTGAGTTCCTAGCAATACTGTGCAAAATAATTCTTTGGTTAATCACGTGATGAATATGTATATGTGAGATAAAATCTCTCGTGTACTTGGACCTTCCTGCTTTGAGATAACGCGCGCTCATTTCCGACGCGCTTTCTTAGTACTTCAGAAAAATGCTAGATAAGTTCAAACCAAACATGATTTAACCTACATGTTTTATTTTTGATGGGAAAAAACTTATTTCACTTCTGTGGAGATAGTACCGCTCTTAATAAGTGCCCTTACGCAAACTGGGATATGAAATGCAAAATAAGGCATGGAACTCGCTACTTCGTCACGTGCTTAAATCCTAGGCCAACAACGGGATTATGGCAATGTACACAAGTACACCATATAAACCATATAAACAGCTCTCGCATCTGCTGTGATCCAGTTTGTCCAGGAAGCAGTGCGGTCCACGGCGGAAAATGAAAGAGAAGCGCTAGTTTCTGCTTTACGGCCAAGTGACCAAATTCATTTCATTTGCTTGTCCTCTATGTGCATTTTTAGTGCTGTTCACTTTTTTTTAGTCATTTTCTTTAAAAACGGGTGACCAAACTATCATATTGGTTGTTTACCATTTACCAAAAAATCCGGAAATTTTGGTTCGAATGTAAGTGGTCTTCTCAAACAGAAAGGTACGTAGTCCAAAGTTCCCAAACGGAAATGTACATTCCATTTGCTAGTTTCCAATTCCAGGCCTCTCGGCTTGGGTCGCTCTGTAAACCCGACCATATTGGAAATGTTTGTGCAAGTGGAACATGAACATCCCATGAAATTTTCATTTGGGTTTTTGAGAGCGCTCTCACCACTGCGCTGCCTCTGCTTCTCAAAGCAAATCAATATCGTGGCTCGAAACGGAGATTTCCTTACAAACCTTGGAAATCTGTAGTTATTAAGTTAGCCCTCCGTAACGAGTCTCCATATCAATAAACTAAAGACTGAAATCTACTTGTGTAATGACCTAGCTTTGGAACATTGAGTTATTCTAGTTCCTGTTAAGATGTTGAACTACTTTGTTCGCTTGCCTCCACCCTGCCCTCACAGATGTATTGTCTTAAGGGGCTTTTTGTTTTTAGTGACATGGAAAACACATTGTCTTATGGAACGGAACACACTGTTATTGCATTAATTAGATACAAGTTGATCTGCGAAACGCTGTAACCTTTAAAGATCATTAATGTCAATAAAGAAGTTTAATTAGGAGAAAAAGGCGAGGGCAACAGATTCTCATTTGCATGCTCTTCATTTTCTCTTTCCTGAGTACAAGGTAAAAAGAAATTAATTGAAATTTAATTTGAGGATTGGGATGGATGGATTTAATTCATTGTCAAGTTATAACGGATCGACGGTTGGGAAGTACGTGACCCTATTCACCCAGCCCGTCCTTCAGGTAACTCTATGACAACTACTTCCGGTTACCATGTGTCAGAAATAAGCAATCGTCTTTATTTAAATTGTGATGGTATGACAAAAGAAAAGAGGACCTTTCTCAACTAAAAATTCTTTGACTTTGCTTTATATTTTTGTGTCAGCTTTAAAATTAAGAGATGCCAAGGCAGCAAGTTCTGAGAACTATTGCCGGCAATTACAAGTGTATGGAATTTAATCCAAACAAGTGCAACATTATATGGGTAACACGCAGACGTATACCTTTCAATTATAGTGCAAACTCCGCGAGGTTCTAGAATCTGTAGACTACTACCTCTGCTACCTCTCGCATGACTTACGCCGGAATGATCATGCAAATGAAATCGCCACCCGAGCAAACTCAAGACTTTCTACGCCGCAATCTCCGCACTTGTTCGGCCAAATCCAAAGAACGAGCATACAAAGCGCTTGTGAGATCGATTGTTGAATACAGTGCCACTGTATGGGACTCTTATTTAGCTAAGAACATACATTACGTTGATGTGATCCAACGTCGAGCAGCTCGCTGGGTACTCGGGCGCTACGAAAAATTAGACAGTGTCACTGATGTGCTATCTACTCTCAAATGTACATGTGACTTTTCCACTGGAAACCAGGGCAGCTACTTCGCTACCTTCATTTAGGCTATCGCGTTGTAACATTATTGATTATTTTTTTGTTTTGTAATCGGTGTTTTTGTTGTCATTTTTAGTATTTAAAGTAGTTTGCAATACTCTGTCAAGAGTGAAGACTAATTTGGTAAACAAAGAATATTTTTACACTTAAAAGGACGTTTTCAGGGACTTAAGGCAACATAACTGTAACGGCAACGGGAAACTGTTAGGGAAAGCCCAAATAAACTACTGCGTATGTTTGGCCCCGGTTAAATTCTTGACGTTGTTTGGCTACTCTGGTTTCCGACTTAAGCAAAGTTTATTTGGCGTTGACCGAGAACATCAGCAGCATTTGACTAATTTGTCTTTCTATTTGTTCCCTTTATAGGATATTTCATTTTTGTACTTACAACTCGGCTGTGAACGTCGATTTTTGCCTGTTGTATGCGAGATAAATAGATAATGATTCAGTCGGCGAAATCGAAACAAAAACCTTTCTAGCAATTGCACAGCTTCAATACCACTGACATGACAATTTTTGTTTAAGTCTAGTTCCTGTCATATCTTCTCCATTTGTTTACCCTTTCTTCTGTCGCCACAACGTCCAAGAGTTTCTGTAGGACTTAACTTCACCTCCTGGTTCTGTTTTAAATGAAACAACAATCATCACTCGGTAGAAACCCGCCGACATGATCGCATGATCAAATGCAGCATATCCAAACTTGGGTTGTATACCATAAGCTTTAAGTGTTATTGATCTATTTCGTTCTAATCGTCCCCATTACCGTATTATTAATTTATGAAAATGCCTCAGCCAAATTTGCATGATTTCCCCTCTACCATTAAGAAGTACGACACTTATTGGATAATTGGAGTTGGTTTTTAAAGAATATCAAATTAAAGAGATGACAATAATAAAACAATGATGTTCATGATAATTATATCCATTACAACCATTGGAAATCAGTTTGACGAACATTCAAAAGAAAAGGAAGGTTTGCATGATAATTTACATACGTTATTAGCTGAGGGAAAACGTTAAGGTAAATGCATCTAATTTCACGTTAAAAACAGTAAGGCACTGCGAACAAGTGCAAACATAATAATCAAACTTTAAACTAAATGGTTACTCGCCAGATAAGATAGATACAGATGTCTCTATTTCTGAAAGTGGGGTTGCTGTTCCCCTCTCTGATTGTCCTGATTGTCTCAGGTCTAACGGATGTAACAGATACATCTTGCATGCTGAACCGGAAGTCGTGAAGAAACACGACAAAACTAGAAGTCTACTTCGGGGACAGGTAATGAAGAATTGCCTTCAGGTTTGTAAGATGTTTTCCGATAGTGGCAAGGTAAAATAAAAGAGTGACTATTTGTGGTTGAAAACCTACCAAAACCTATAACTAGATTCTTCAACTTTCCAGCTGGTATAAAGACATATGCATTACATTCCGAGAAAGATATCAGCCTGACCCTAACGGAAATATATAGGAAATATATAGCCGAGCAGCTGAGCTTTCAGCCAACTTTGAACCAACTATGAACAAGGTCCTTTGGTAACGAGAAATCTGCCTAGCTGGAAACTGTGATTGAAAAACTCAGTGACTTCCGAATTCTGAGTCTCGTTATGACATTATTAAGTAAATGAAGTACGTTCTTGTGGACGTTGAGGTTTTTTTTTTATACGCTATACATAGTCTTTCTAAATTTGAGTTTGGAAACTGTATAAAATTCTTCAGTGTAAATGAACAGGATAATGGTCAGTGACCAGTGCTTGCATGTGGATGCCGCTAGTATGAGTGATAAAAGACAATTACGGAATGTGTCGAGATTCAGCTGAGAGTGATAGTGATTGACTAAATTAAGCTTTTTGGACTAGACGTTAAAATCATCACTGAGATTAATTTTTCAACTCTGAAAAAGTGTAACATGTCTATGCGGCGCAAATGAGAGTCAGTGATAGGAAATATGTTGCTGCTTTAATTTCCAAGGGGCCGTTAAAAAATTTTTCACATCTGAAATTTCAGTAAAGGGCTATGAATAGGGAGACGAAAAAGGCCACCGTTGCATGTGGGGATCATCTGGCGATCACGCAGCTTATGTAAGTTATTTTTGCAATAGACTATGATCAGTTTCTTTTTCTCCTCACCTTGTTTTTGCTTGGATTAGATGTCTATTAAAGAAATTAAACTCTGTAGTTAGCAGGTTCTGCAATACTTTATTCTTAATTTCTCAAGGTCGTTTGTCAGCAGTTTACCATATCATCTAACATTCTGTTATTGCATGACGCACGTTCTTGCTTGCTTGTTTATTCTTCTCTTTTGGGAGGGGGGGGGGGGGGGGGGTAGGATCGGATCAGCGAAACCTAACTTGGCCGACAAGCAAATAACGGAACGATTTAAAAATAGTTGCAGCCGAGTGCGGACATCCAAACGAAGGAAAACAAAATTTTCAGCCACAATTAACAAAAGCCAATCAGAGGATTTAACAGGCAAAAGTCCAAAATGTTCTCCCTTGGAAGTAAGGTAAGGTATTACTTATCGGAAGCTTAATCGATATTTGGTTTCTCGATGAGAGTTCAACTAGAACATTCAAAATCCATGCCTGGCTTGTCGAACAACTTATGAGCTCAGCCAGTTGGTCTAAATTGGGTTCAATACATCAGATCTCTGCTGTCTATCCTGATCTAACCTGTCTGCTGAAAGTGAGATTATATATCACGAGAAGAATGTTTAAGAGGTGGCTGCTCGGACGACTGCTCTCGGCGTCGCTTTTTGTCGAGAATGTGGGAAAAAAAAAACAATATGTGAATCCATTAATTCGTTTCCCTCTGCTCTCTTCTGTTAATTTTTGTTTCTTTTGAGTGATTATGAGAATGAACGAAGTTATATTTAGACCTTTACTTGGCCAGAAATCTGGAGAGGACGCACACTTATTCTGCGAGCCGCTTGCAAAACATGTCAAGATTTTAGTAATAACACAAGATAATTAATTTTGTGACGGATGGTATTAACGTTTCCCCTCTTCTCGACAATGCTTAAAAATTTACCAATTCCACTGAAATCTTTGCAATGAGAAATTCTTGAAGAACTGGATATTTTGTTAAACACAAACGTGATGGGTACAGCTTTCGAGTCTGCGAAGGAAGCTCCGCCATTGACCTTTCACCACAAGCAGATTAAAGATACTGAGTTGTTGTTTGGATTTCTGGCTGGTGTCTGGTTATATCAACAATTAGGCGAAATGCCAACTTCTTTTCCTGAATTATTGGTATAGTTTGTCAGCACTGATTGTGAAATGTTCCGTATTTAGAATGTCATTAAGTGCATCTGAAAAACACATCGATTTTGCATCTGAGTGAGCAATTTGCCATTATATCATCGCTTCCTTTTCGGCAGTCAACTAGTGTTAAACAGAGTGTTTTCTACGAAAATTGTACACTACTGAAGTTGGTGTTTTGGTGAGCGATGGTTATGACTTAATGGCTTATTACACGAATTGCGCAATGCGTAAACAAACCTTCTCACTGTGAAAAAAAGAAACATAAAGAAAAGGAATATGGAGTAGTTGATACCTATTTGAATGATAGTTACTTTAGGATATCATCCAATTCGAGCTAATGTGCTGAGCCAAACATGGCCAGTTTTGTATTCATCCAATTAAGGTGCTATGGTACCCTACACTACTTTTTCCCTCAAAATCAAACTCATGCAGAAGAAACCACCATCATGCAACTGGTTGCCATGAATGATGACAAACACAATGATGTTTGATTCTCTTGTTGCCATAGTAACAGAACAAGGCTTTGTCAGATGTCTTCAATAGTGCTTCTTCTGTAACAACAAATGAGCAAATAAACTTAGTCTATGAGGAAAGAAACATTTTTTTACAAATTATCTTTGTATTGATCTATAATATGAACCTAAGCCCGTGGACTGAATCTTGTTATTTGCAGAGAGAAAAGTCTTCACAACTTCATTTTGCCAAAGATGGGTATTTCTGCCTATACCTACTATCAATCTTCAAATTTTATGACCGAACAATTCAACAGATTTGCTTTATTGTGGTTCATTGCATAGAAGGTTTATCTACCTCAAATTTGAGCCCTAAAAAGCTGGTAGAAGTAAAATCATGGAAAGTAAATAATTGTTGCCATCTACAAATTCCATGGTAGTTTCAAATTTCAATCCTGCATAGGGTCACAAAAAAAAAATGCTGTGGTCACGTTTTGCCATCTTTTCCAGCAATATCAGTGCAAAAGTGTTTGTTACACATGAAGCAAAAAAAAAAAAAAATTAAACAGGCATGACAGTGCACTTCTCCAGCAAAGTAATAGCATAGAGATAGGATGTAAACAATATAATTCAGCTCAAAACTAGTGAAACGAGCAGTCTCGACAAATCTTTTTTCAACTGAATCCTTTATTCAGATAGTAAACATTACAAAACATGCAGCTCTTTTGCTTCCAAATTAATCACGAAGTTTAGGGAAAAAGGCAAACAAAAGCTCTCTCAGCTCCCTTTTTTTATCAACCTCAACAAATCAGGCAAACAGCTAGAATCTGACCCCGTTGCATCCTGGGAAATTCTACATATCTTTGAGCGGGAAAAGCTCCCCCAAAACAATTTACCATTTTCTTTTAAATCTCAAACCAGGCTTCAATCCTGCACCAAAAGTTGTTGGGGCCGCTCCAGCATTCAGTGAATCTTCCGCCAGTGAAGTATGTCAAGGCAAAACAGTGGTTCAGCCATCACTGTTAGTGTCACGTCAACTCATAGATTAGTTATTTCGATATGGCGGGAAAAGTCGGAGTACATTATCTTCTAAAAGTTGTGGACTTTACCACCGTTGCTTAATCTATGTAGTACTTTTTTCAATGTTATTCAGTATTGGTGGGATTGAGTCAGGCATTTCGATTGCAAACATACTAGCATGAGCCTAATAAAAACTTTATCACCATAACTATGATGTTTTTGCACAATACATATCAGTGTTCTTCTAATGGTTTTAAACAATTTTCAGTAAAGATTTTTGTCTCTCTTAAATTTTTTTCAGGTTTTATTTTCACTACCGCTTGAGTATGCGACGACCATTCACATATTCATTAATCCACAGTTCAAATACTGATATCATTTTCGTATATTTGTTCTCGCATATTCATCACTCACGGGTATATTACGAACCAACAAAATGACCAGCTCCCAGATGGCTTGTTAGCTCAGTTGGTAGAGCGCTGCACCGGTATCGCAGAAGTCGTGGGTTCGAATCCTGTACAAACTTTTTTTTGGAGGCGAGGAGGCCTAAAGGAAACTATTTAAACAATAGAGGACTTTTTCCGTGTTTACATAGCCTCATATAGACACTCAGGGGGTTGGGAGAATTCGAGACAGTTATGCAAACCCGAGACGCAGTCGAGGGTTTGCATAGCTTTCGGCTTGTCGGCTTTCTAACTTTCTAACTTTTCGACTTTCTAACTTTCGAATTGTCCTTGATATTTGTACTTGAAATTGCTTTATGAGTCTTGCGAAACCTTGAAATGTTTTCAAATTGTACCGGGAAACATAAACAGCGTGACGTCACAACCGTGTTTACATACTCTCGTCTAAACACACCTATTGACCAATGAGTGGGGGCGTACTATCTATAAATAGCTTATGTTAACTAGGCCTCCTCAGTTACAATTGTTTTACAAGATGAAATTAAAAAAGAAGAATAGTATCATAGTCAGCGGCAATGGTGATAATTTCATCTTTTGTTGTTGGGTTGAAGAAGATTGATTACCGGAAAGATGCGAATAGAAAGTCTTTATGCGAACACGAAGGAGAACGTTGGACAGATCAGCTCCTTCCACAATTTCTTTGAGGACTTCAACCGATAAAAGCTGTTTCCTATTGGGCCTCTCAGCCTCTAAAATTCTCTTAGCACCTTCCCAAACTCTACAAACTAATTTATTACAAGTAGGAGAGGCCAAACCGGCCTTCTCGTGGGCCCACTTAATAGCATAAACAGCAGTATCGACGGAGTAACAGGAGTTGGTGGATTCTAAAACATGCTGTAAATAAATAGCTACATGAACGGGATTTGCAGATAGAAAGGAACGGCTCAATTTGCTTAAAACAAAGTCTTTCCATTTCTTGAAGGCCTGATGATACATATATTTGTGGTGGCCGGAGCCCTTGCAAAGCCTCACTTCAAGGTTTCAGACATCTGAAGCCTTGAAGTGAGGCTCTGCAGATATGGATCCTCCAAAGTTTTGATTTCTTTCCAAATACCTTCTTTAAAAATATCTGTAAACAAAAGGGGAAAGCAATCAGAGACAACAGAAAGAAAAAAAAAAACAAACTACAAGAGTGTTCAACTGTGAACTCATTTTAATTTTATAACACATCTGTCAAAGTGCATTCTTAGACAGGCACATTAAAGTGTGCATAATAAATGCGAATCAAGAAAATAAAACCTTCCACGTGAAGATGACGAACCAGAGTCGAAGGCAGCTGACAAAACATCAATCCTATCATAAACAAAGGAAAACTCTAGTCCCGAGAGTGGGCCAACGCAAACACCAGCTCACAAGCGTCACTCCTAAAGAGCATGAACAAACGAAGTACCCAAAAAGACCTTCTCTAATGAAGGGTTCCAAAGACCCTAATTATAACAATTGCATAGTGAACAATTTTCATCGTCAACTGTACAATAACCCAAAAGGGACTGCGCCCTGGGTTACACAAAATGTAGACGTAGAGCTACTACACAAAAGGACAAATCCTTTGAGCTAAAAACGTGATTCTTGGCTTTACCTCTAGTAAAAAGATGCCCGAACTTGCGAAGGATCACCCAATCATGCACAAAAGCGTTCCAGTGAATGCAATCGTCACATAGTAATATCCAAAAATAGGAAGACTTCCATATAGGGATAACTAAGGTTCCTACAGCCTTACACGCTCTCATATAAGTCATAATTCTACAAATTCCCGATCGGCGGTGGGTGGACCTAATTATTTTAACCCTGCAAGTTCTGGGCGAAAGCGTCCATGGCTTCAGCGCCGGGTTGGTAAAATCTGGAATTAAAGCGCGAAAGCTTGGCGTTGTAACTACAGGCAAGCCTATCCACTGTGTGGGGCTCCCATTTACAATCCAACATATGAAACACGCCGTCATTAATAGTGTAATCGTCGAAATCAACAATTCTACTCAAAGAATCAGCCTGATGATTAGAATCCCTAGGGATCCACTTCATTTCAAGGGAAATGCCTGAACTCGCGCGAACGTGAAAAATAGAAAGCGCTAGAGACTGAAGCTCTACAGTTCTACTACCGTAATGAACGCCGATACTTACTACACTAGTGTAGTCGGTAAACCAAACTGGAAGGTGCCAGGACTAACAGTCTTAAGCTCTCTCCATGTAGAGCTTTTAGAACGTTCTGTAGGACTCCAATTTTGGTGAAAAATCTTATACTCGTTATAAATAAAAGAACCACAAGCGCAATCGGATGCGTCAGAATAGACAAACCTAGGCGGTTGGGAAGGCACCCAGGGGCAACAATAATTAAGAGAGTCGACATTGACAATCCAAAATGTCAATTCATCACAATCTTCTTTAGTCAACTCAACCTTAGAGTTCCATGACAGTTTCTGATTAACAACAGTGTGCAAAGCACGTGTCATAATTCTAGCCACACTTCCTACACAAGGAGTGAGCGAGATGATTTGGCCTACCGCAGAGGCTACATCTCTAACTTTGAAAATTTTACAATCATCGTTACGTAAGAGATCAATACTACTCTTTAGCTTTGAAGCCCTTTGCTCAGTAACCGAAATAAAACCTTGACAAGTATCAAGAACAGTACCGAGCCAGGTAATAACCTGAACAGGCTCCCAAAGGGATTTCTCTTTGTAAGTAACAAAGCCGTACCTAGCCAAATCAGCGCGAACAGTCAAACTGTTGATTTTGACTTTGATAGAATTGATACCACCCCCACCTCCATGAAGTAAGAATAGGCTTTAATAATTTGGTGAGCAAATACGGTGCGGATGACAACCCGAAAGGTGAAACTGTGAACTAAAAAAAAAGACCTCAACTTAAATCCAACGGCCTCTTTTAACTCGATGAAAACTACTCTGATTAATAACACTGCTCCAATTTATACGGCAGATAATTTAAAGTTAAAAGGTTTTTCTGATTCTTAAAATTTTTAATATTATTGTTTATATCTTCGTACATAGATTCTCCTTTTTACTTATCAATAGGTTTTTTATCTTAATTGTTGTAATTCTCATTCAATATTTTTGTTTTTAGAGGGCCACTAGGGAGAATAAATTTATAGTAATAGGTGTTACCCTCTTTAAATAAAGGTTATTGATTACTTCACAACACCATCGCCAAAATCCCAGGAGAAAGCTAAATATTTACGGTGATCAGGAAAATTTTCAACATAATGGTACCCGGACTTTAAATCGAACTTGAAAAGAAAAAAAAAAACCCTTAGAAAAAATTTGGAGGGCTAGCGATACATCTGCACATCTAAATTTACGCTTAAAGACATACAGATTTACATATCTCAGATCAAGAATTGATCCCTTCTTGACTGAAGGCTGAATGGAGACAGAAAATGAATTAACAATATCATGCTTGTGATCCAGGATCTCAACACACTTAGTTCTTCACAGGGCGGAAATAGCCTCAGAAACAAAACGACTATGGGTCAGGGCAGAAGCATTATTAGGACTAAATTTAGGAGGTGGAAGAGCCACAAACGGAATTCTATAGCCGTCGCACAGAACGCTTAATACAAACCCCGAAGCACCTAATTTCACCCATTGATCGTAGCACAAAGACAAACGACCACGGACCGAACGGCTGTTATATTGCCCTGAAGTAAGCTCATAATTTAAAAAAGACTTCATTTGGACTGCCTTATCAGAATGATCTGAGTTTGAAAGATCATCGTTAAAACCGTCACTAGGGCTATTTGAAACAATAATAGAATTGACCAAACCTTGAAAATGTTCTGGATCGCCGGTGGCTAGTTATTGACCAGTAGTTGATCTTTTCAATGATAGGACACTGTGCCCTCCAATGTCCAGGTTTGTTGCAATTAAGCAAAACAGGATCCCGGTTTAGTTTGTGGCACTCTGGTCTGCACTATGGGAATAGGTATCCCGCCAGACTGGCTAGAAGCCGCGGCTGCAACCGTCGTTAGCGCATAGGGCTCTCTTCTGTCTGATTTGATGGCCTTAACTTAAATCGCCCACTTTGTTTAGCTTGGGAGAGTGCTCTGGCTTTAGCCCTGATAATCTTCTTCTCGTCATCGGAGTCCTCTGCAAGATCATTACGCTTGTATTCTCGAATCAATGACCACCCAAAATCGGACTTGTCGGCCAAGAGAATATGTTTCCGCCTCTTCGTCAATAACTTCTCACCTTTCTCGCAAGTGAAGCGTGAACTTTATCGAACTGACGGGCGGAACAGGCATCTTTTGCCTCTTCGATGGCGTCGCTGACTTTAAGATTGAATCTGTACTGGTCTTTGTTGGCTCTCTTTTTGAACCGGTGAGGCTCATCGAACTTGATCCGTCTAATTCGTATCCACTCAAATCAGTCATGTCGAGGTTTTGTTCATACGCGATTCGTGACCACTTTTATTAGGACATAGCAATTACAGTACTGTTATAAAGAAGAAAGGTTTTAGGAACTGAGAGTAGATCATAGTAATATTCGGAGTTGAAATAAACTATTGTAGGCTTGTTGTTGCCTATTAGTTACTTAAAGAAACAAAAGTTATCTTGTTCCTGAGGAGAACTGTACCAGAATTTCCCTGTTTTGTTGTCTTGTTCAGTAGTACAAGTTAAACTACTTTTCTGGACAATTTTTTTTTTTGCTATTATAAAGAAGCTACATTTTGAAGGTTTTGCTATGGTTTTTTCATGAATGCCATTTTCTGCAGAGGGAGGGGGGCTGGGAATTTGTACTCTTTTAACAAACGATAGCATCCCGGGGCTGGACATTTAAAAAGAAAAAATGATGCCAGGTCAAATCCCCCTCCTATGCCCGGCCTCAACCCCCCCCCCCCCCCCTCCCCCCTCACCCCCTTGATTCTTTACGTGATGTATTATTATTAATGCGTCCTGGTCATCCATGTTTTGACTTTACCGCCTTTTTGCACATTCGTCACCAGATTCTGTTGTGGTCATTTTGTATATGGATCTCTTCTGATCTCAGTGCAGAGGGCACTGGTAAGAGTAAATATTTTATGTTTTGCTTATTGAACTGATATTTTTTGGCGGTACTTCGATATTTCATCAAGCTGATAGAGTAATTTAACACAGTGTCCTATCTATTTTATCCATGCCATTTTGTGCCCGTAAAGTCTCACTCTTTATTTCTTCGATCGCCATTTGCTTTAACTTTCGAAGAACGTGCGTGTCTGGCCAACGACAAGAATTAAGGAAAGTTTACTATTCTAATAGCTGAACTGAGCTGCTAAAAATTCATTTCAACAGGTAGAGGTACCTGTGGACACCGTGCCTCAGTACATCGGCGGTTCCGGTTAATCGTTAATGGGGTCATCTCACGCAAAGGAATGTGGCCCTGGCAGATTGGAATTTATGACCAGACCGGAGACGGTAATATATGTATATAGCACCGTTAAGGTTTACATCACTGATCAACATAATCACGCGACATTGTTAGACCGTTAACACGAGAGTAGCAAATTTGAAAATTCAAATATACATGCGCGCGCTTATGATTGGCCGTTCAATTTACAATTTAATTATATTTAAGAATGGTTAACGGATTGGCGTGCACTATTGAGTTATGGATGCACGCGGGTGGTTGCTAAGCACGAGAGAAGCGTAAGAGTCGCTTGAGGCGTAGCCGAGAGCGACTCTAGCTTCTTGAGTTCTTAGCATAGCCCTCAAGTGCATCCATAACTCCATAGTGCATGCTGATACGTTTACCATTTGTTTTATAACATAACATAAACATCGTAGAGAAAGCAAAGTCACATTTTATTGCACTAACTTTACTTAGAGCAAGAATAACAGGCGCGCGCAACTTCATTCACAGAAACTGCAACGGCTTAATACCTCGGTAGACACTATGACGATTGAAACGATACAAATTTTGTAAAATCTCGCCCAAAAAAGCGAAATTTTAGTTTATAAACAGCGCGCATGTCAGCTATCATCAGCAGCGTTCACTGACCCATGGGCAAATAGTAAATGGTTAATTGACCAATCAGAGCGCGCGCTTTTCTCTAGTTATGTTATAAACTTGCTTTGGTGTCTTGTATACATTCTTAAATACAATTGAAGTGATGAACAGTTATTACATGCAGATATTTTTAGAAGCAACAGTTGTTTGCGGTCTGTCACCTTTGAATTGAATTGTAAATTGAACGGCCAATCATAAGCGCGCGCATGTATATTTGAATTTTCAAATTTGCTAATCTCGTGTTAACGGTCTTAAAATGTCGCGTGATTATGTTGATCAGTGATGTAAACCTTAACGATGCTTCAGTGCGTATGGAGATTAACTGATGAGTGGACCAACTTTTGTTAAATATGGAATAGCTGTAGTCAGGAGATGACATTGTTGAAAATAGTTAATGTTTGTCACTGACTTGTAATCTTCATCCTCTTTTATCAATGACTGTAAAAAAGCGTTGACCACCAAACCCGTTGGTTATGATATGACTCCTGGGTTCAAACCATTTACAACAATAATAATAATAATAATTATTATTATTATTATTATTATTATTATTATTATTATTATTATTGAAATACTGGTCAGACCTGACGTAGATTGACTGTAGATACGTCTTAAACCATATTTTTTTGCTAAACGAATGCATTAAATTGATTATTACTCCCTAGTTTCTGTATTTTTCTGTGGCGGTGCTCTTATTTCTCGGCGCTGGGTTTTGACCGCCGCACACTGCTTTGTTGATGAAAGAACCGGAAGATTCTATGCAAATACAAGCAGGTTTGTGATAGAGGTTTGTCATAAAAGATGTAAGTTTATTTGGGGCATTACTAAACCACGAAACAGCGAAACGAAACACCGAAACAGCGAAACGAAACACCGAAACACCGAAACAGCTATTTTTTCCTACTTTTTTCTCAAACACCGAAACAGCTATTTTTTACCACTTTGATGGTGAATAAAATAGACAAGCCAAACACGACTCCCATTGGTCCTTTGGTGTTATCGTTGACCTTCAAAGTTTGGCTCTTACGAGTATATCTTACTCTAACATTCGAGCCAGCAGTGTGAACTCCATTAGCCAGACTGCATGGTGCGTTTTCATTAACCTTTTCCGTTAAACGTTAGCCTGTATAGCAGACGTTTTGGAAGCCATCCAAGGAGAGAACTGGGGACGGTCAGCTGTGTAATACATAGATTGCGGACTGCTGACCCGGACTGCGGACCCGGATTGCGGACTGGGTATAAAACGCTGACTGAAGGTTGCGGACTAGGAACAAAAAGCGGACCGAGTATAAAAAAGGGAGTATAGAACAAAACTAGGATTGTACTGGCCCAGATGCAGGTTAAAAAAAGCCTTGAGTCTGCTTATACCGTGTCAAGATTTGTCACGTACATAGTAATGCTCAGGCCCGTTTCAAACGTCGAACTTCTCATGTGCCGAATCTAATGCAAATGAGAAAAATCTATTGTTTTCGCTCATTTGCATTAGATTCGGCACATGAGAAGTTCGACGTTTGAAACGGGCCTCAGTTACACGAAATGCTCAGTTTCAACATCGACCGAGTTAGAGAAAGTATAAGAGTAGAGACTTTATCCTGAAATTGTACTTTACTCCACGAGTTTAACACTAGATCGAGGGAGTCGAAGAAATTATTATTGAGAATGGAAACAGAAAGGCATATAAAAGGCAACCGGACCTTGCACTGGCGTGCATCACAAAATTACTGGTCACAAATCTAGATATAAATGCTGTAAATGGAAATGTGTGCTCGTTCGACTGCAACTGGCCACTGGTGCAGAGAAGATAAAACAGGAAATACCGGTGCGTTTCTTTTTTGGGAGAAAGTCCAAATCCGTATTTGCAAACATAAATCAAATAAAGTGGATTCTCGATCAAACAATTCTGAGCGTTTAAAAAACAGTATTTTAAACAAGCGGTTTTCCGTGCCAAAATGGTACAACACAATTACCGTACACGACATTATAACCGACAAGCGTCGCCATTTTTCTTATCATGAAGAGCTCGAGGTCAAAATAGGTAGGTTTTCTGTGTACTCTGGTAATATTTACAGCAACTGTAAGCACCTTTCCTACAGTTCAAGAATTTGAGTGCAGTAATACATTTCGTTGCTCCGTGCTTTTTGTACAATGTTTTGTACTCAGTCCGCGGTTTGTACCCAGTCCTCAGCCTTCAGTCCATATTTTATACTCATTCCTCGTTTTATACCCAGTCCGCAGTCGGGTCCGCATTCCGGGTCTGCAGTCCGCAATCCATATCTTACACTGACCTTCCACAGTTCTCTCCTTGGATGGCTTCCAAAATGGCGGTCTTTAAACGAGCGTTCGTACACCAAAAAGTCTGCTATACAGGCTAATGTTTAACGGAAAAGCATTAATGAAAACGCACCTTGCAGTCTGGCTAATGGAGTTCACAGGGGCACCCAACGACAAGTTTCGGTAGATATCTGTTCGGTGGAGGGTAATTCGCCTTGCGTTTTCGGCGTCGATTAAAGAGTGCACTCGAATTTTCGTAACTAAAACGTGGCCTAAAAGATTCGAAATTCGAAAATCATAGCCCCTGAGGTTTTTGGAAAGGTCGTAACTGCTGATTTTGGCGGTCAAAAACGTCAGCTAGCATTTTCGAAAAGAAAATAGTTCCCTAGAAAGTTCGTGGAAAGTTCATTTGAGCTTGCATTTTCTCAAAGAAAGATTTTGTTCCCTAAAAATTTCGGGCAATTAAAATTTCAGCTAGGAAATCCGAACAGATGAACTTCTTCTAGCTTACGAAAACATCACTTTAAACAGAATTCAAACACCGCAAGGTAGCTAAAAATGCCTTTCTACAGCTTTTGGTTGATTTGGCTCGTTGGGTGCCCCTGAGTTCACACTGCTGGCTGGGAGAAAAAGAGATCCTCGAATGTTAGAGTAAGATATACTCGTAAGATCCAAACTTTGAAGGTCAACGATAACACCAATGGACCAATGGGAGTCGCGTTTGGCCTGTCTATTTTATTCACCATCAAAGTAGGAAAAAATAGCTGTTTCGGTGTTTCGGTGTTTCGTTTCGCTGTTTCGTGGTTTAGTAATGTCCGTTTATTTACACCTAGTTGGGCTCGCAGGTCTTAAAATAATGTGTGCATTTTCTTTTCGCCACATTTAGAATTAATTCAACTTTTTCAATAAAAGCTACAATACACCGTTCAACCGAATCTTATGGATTATCATGAGTGAATATCCATCTTATCAGCTGGCCATCGCAACTGGGGTCTAGTTATGTTCTTTAGATTAGAAGTAACCAGTACTTCATAATGGCATGATCATGAATTCGAATTAAAGAAATTTCGCTATCAGTTTCCTTAACCGTAGTTTCCTACGCAGCCATTCTTTTTGTCATCACCCAACACTTGCCTTTCTTGGGGAGGAGCGTTGCGTGGCGATACAAAGAACGGCTGCTTAGGAGACTACCTTTTGGAATGAAGATTGAACATGATTGGTTGCACTACAGGGAAGTCTGAACCTTTTTTAAAGAAGATTTCTATACACGCAAAAGGAATAGGGTAGGGTGAAAACCGATTCCAGTCAAAATCGCATAAGTAACTGATATTTTATCTAAGGAGGGTGTTCTTTGGCAAGCGCGCATCCAGGAATTTGTTATCATTTTAATGGCTGCTAAATGGTGGTCTTTCTTTAGGTACCTAATCAAAGCAGGGGTTCACAATCGGTCTGTAAACGAGCCATGGCAACAGGAAATTACACCAGAGAAGATATTTGTTCATGAAGAATTTAAGGAAAGCCTTGTTGACGGAGACATAGCGCTGGTTAAACTAAATAGAGAAGAAAACCTCAACACACATGTGCGAACGGTGTGTCTGCCGGAAAAGGACTTGGCTACTCCACGAACAAGCGGTGTCGTATCAGGATGGGGAGTGACAAGGGCTTTAAAACCTACGGAACCATTTCATCGTAATTACCTTTCTGACGTTCTTCGTCACGCTGCTTTCTCAATTCAAAACGATCGTCTTTGTTTAAATAAGTCACCGGACACTTATAACTCAACCATGGCATTTTGCGCGGGAGACGGAAAGGGAAATACGGACACATGTCTTGGAGATAGTGGAGGTGCTTTTGTCCGCCAAATAAGAAGATCGCGGCAGTCGCAGTGGGTGGTAGTTGGTATTGTTAGTTGGGGGATTGGATGCGCCCAAAAGGATGAATATGGATACTACACAAGAGTGTATCCATTTATCGGTTGGATCAACAGAACAATGGTGAGGCACTGTGAGTATCCCATCTTGTATTTTCCTTTACGTTATCAATAGACCACAATCACAACGGGACCTCGCAAAATTCACACAGAAAGCACGACACGTTGGAGTAGTAAATATAAAGAGCCGGAACTGTGGGATTTGTTTGAAAAAGGAACTAAATCTAGCATTGCATGGCCTTTGCCTTTTTTGTTCTCTATCTAAAGACAGATCAATAAGATCATGTGAACTAGTTAGCCTGCATTTGTACAATTGCTATCATGAGATGATATTCATTAGCTCAGTGTTCCACTTTACAGTACTGATGTATTTACGCGGCTACAAGACAGGGTGAGCTTCCCAAGAAACTGTGATGATGCGTCGTGGGGGTGTGTGGAAACGAATTACCTTTACCAACAGAGTTGAGAAAGATAAATTAGCTAACGTGAAGAGATTCAAGTGATTAAAGCACAATAAAATCTTCTTTTTTTTTTTCTGGTGACACGGTCGCCCGCAAGCTCCCTACTTGACCAACTGTTCCCTTTCCGGGAAATGTTTGAGGCTAAAGTGTTCTCCATCGTCTATTTGTATGTGCTTCTTTGCAGCGTGCGACAGAGGACTGGTAAGAGCTACTGCAGGAACCTGTGTTGGTAGGTATCCCATGCAAGAAAGGCATTGCATTATGTTATAGATAAGGACCCGTGACAGAACACTGAAAGGACACTTAAGGACAGGTCTTGAAAATCGTAACGATTGTATAGTAGTGTTACTGAAGTTACAACAAAATCTTAGCCAACCTTAGCTAATCTTTGCTTGGTGGCAAATTAAGGCAAATAAACTCATTTTCATTTAAAACGAACTTGTGTATTTGGCTTGCCTTATCCTTATCCGCACCAAGTGGCGCATAGGGCCTCATTTAGGAGGTTTCTATAACCAACATAGGCTTTTGGGGACAGGTGGTCAGCCCATTGCCCATTGCCGATTTGGGATCGATAAATGTTCAACCAATAAATTTTATATCCTTTCTAAAACACTCGATCTACGCCGTTGATTTCATGGGCAGATGTCCCTCCACCAAGCAACATCTTTCCACCAAATTAAAGAATGTGGTCGCAATAATATATGCATTATGTCCCAAAGATTACGAAATACCTTTAGCGTTTGTGTTTGCATCAGTAATACAGAAGTTAGTTATATGTTCCCGTAAATGTTTAGGGAGTAATCAGCACTACAAAATTCATAATTTTCTGAAAAACTTGGGAGGCAATATCTGTGCAAGCTACTATTGCAATTTTGAATCAATGCTTTCTACGAGTGCAATGGAAACAATATAAACGTCGTACTAATTTTGCGAAAACTTTTAATTGTCGGATTGTATGCCATACTTTTGGCTAGGGAAAAATCTCTCAGAAGGAAACCATTACTTCGAACTTGTACCTTACTCATTTGATTTGTGGTCGCTGGAAACTGGACGACTTTCCACTCTTATAGTAACCCTGAACTACCTCTCCCCAACCCCCCCCCTAGGCATGGTTTAGACCCAGTTTGAAGTGTGGCCTAAATTTTGGTTGCTAGACAACATTTTCCATAAATTCCTTGGAACAGGATTAATTTCCCCATGTATATCTTGGTTTCTGCTTTCGTATACCAATCATCACGTGAAACTTTAGGGTCCAAAATTACGCAAATACCCGAATTGATATGGTAAGGTGTACTTTTATATATACAGATTTCAACGAATGTGCTAGAGGAAACGGTGACTGCAGCCATGGATGTGTCAATACTCCAGGAAGTTATTATTGCACATGTCCAAGTGGTTATCGATTAAATTACGAAACGTGCTGGGGTAGGTCGCATAACAACTATAGCTATCGGCTGGCGCTGAATGAATAATGATCAATACAAAGCATGTTATTACCTTTGCATGTGCAATGTGCAAGAGTTTTCCAATCATGCAACGGAAGGACATGACAAGTTAAGGTCTGCGGATTAATGATTAAATATCAGCACTTAATGATTAAATATCCGTCACATATTTAATCATTAATCCGCAGTGCAAATATATGATTTTCATATATTTATTCTCATATCTTCGCCACTCACGAGTATACTACGAAGCAACAAAATGACCAGCTCCCAGATGGCTTGTTAGCTCAGTCGGTAGAGCGCTACACCGGTATCGCAGAGGTCGTGGGTTCGAATCCCGTACAAGCCTGAATTTTTTTTCAGGCTTTATTTTCACTACTGCTTAAGTAGTGTTCATAACTGCGATGATCAGTCACATATTTAATCATTAATCCGCAGTTCAAATATATGATTTTCATATATTCATTCTCAAGAAAAATCTAGAGTAGCATTTATAGTTGTACCATTATGATACCGGAAGAATTATACTGAATCACGACTAAAAGCCAATTTTTTCTGCGCTGCTTGTTCTGTACTATACTCAACTAACGTATACCATAAATCATGCATTAGCGTTAGCTCGTGAAAGGTTTGATGTCTTTATCAGCGTGTAAACTAACTTTTACCGTTCTTCTCGACGGCGAGAGACAAATCGACTAAAGGGGGAGATCAATCCTAACATATACATATATCTCAAAGCTAATTTATTGGAACTTACTCGAACTGAGGCTTGCTTAGTGTTTGATTAATGGAAAGATCGTTGGTAGGAAATGGCTGTTGAAAGCGCTACCCTGGAAATATCAACTCTAATGATCATGAACAGTTAAGTTAAATATCCTATTAAATAATGTTGCCAGATAAATTCCAGAAAAGTTTAAGTAACTTGGTATTTTTTTTTTCTCTAATTCGAAAAACGTATTTAAAGTCAGCCCGGGCCAAAATAGCGTGCAAACCTGTGTTTGAATCGAAGGATGTCCAAAAAATGGTTGGTAGACAACACGGAACCTTAGCAAAGACGAAAGCAAAGGCAACGTTCGGCAACTAGAATACCACAAAACCATTGGTTTCACGAGCAAAAAGAATTGCCCTGCATGTGAGTACGTTATACATTTTGGTACAGTTCTTTTCCGTCCACTGCAAAATAACAACGTGAAATGGGCGAATCAAGGTTTTGTCGAGAACGTGAGTGGATGACAGTGCATTTTCTCTCTTTTTCTTTATTTGAACGCTGCTCTTGGTAACGAGTTTGAACAAGTTGGGATAATCGCATTATGTAGCAAAAGAAGAATTTCCCAGGATGTATATCTTGATCTCTCCCTTTTCCTAAACGTGTAGGTTTCATCAAGCGACAAGTCAGGTGGGAAAATTTTTAAAATTGCTTAAACTCAACCTTTTTTTTTTTTTTTTTTTTTTTTTTTTTTTTTCATTATATAGATATCGACGAATGCGCTGAGCGAAGAAACGGCGACTGCAGCCATGAATGTGTCAATACCCCAGGAAGCTATCACTGCGCATGTCCAAGTGGATACAACTTATACTACAAAAAGAGGTGTTGGGGTATGTTACTTTGCACTTCCTATTCAATTAGATTATTAGTTAAATGTCTGTCTGACGGACTGCAACTGATGGATGAAGTAAATTGTGGCTTACTGACTAGTTTACCGTACGATGAATTGGCTTATTGGCCACCTTTTTCAAATGAATGATTTCATGAATTTACAGATTTCATGTCGCACGATGCACCTTCTACCGTTGGTTTCCTCCTCTTCTTGCTGCTACTAACTAGCGTTAGCGTGAGGGTTAGCGTTAGGGTTAGGGTTAGTAGACGGCGAGCTAGTTCTCAACACAAGTCACTAAATACTTTCATACTTTCTGAACGAGCCATTTAAATTTTTTCGGATTGTTCAAGTGCCCCTATAATTATTGATATAACTTCCGTCTTATCTTTCCTCGTTTTCCCACTTCGCTTTCAAGACCTTGATATTTGCCTGTTTTCTCTTTCTACTCGCCCTCCACACTGGAGTCACCAGGAATTGCCACATCAATAACTCGGCATACAGCATTATTATTGCCCAACACAACACGTCGGTCTGGTCTGTTTGTGGTCTGTCTCCATGTGAAAATCCCATACCATTTGACCGTACATTTCAAGCCATACTCTCTGAAAGACTCCTATGAACCGTTCTCACGATACCATCATGTCTACCCTCATGTTTTATATTCGCCAACCTATGGTATTCACAAACGGCATGATTTAGTGATTCTTCTGCATTGTTGCACAGTCTGCATTTTAAGCTGATATTTTGCTTGTCAATATTGGGCTTCACGGCACTGGTTCTCGAGGTTGATCATAGGCAGCAGTTAACAAGCCATCTGCCTCCTTGTTGGGTCCATGAGCTGGTCACACCGTCTGTCCATCTCAGGAACTGTCCATGCAGAGTTTTCCCTTTCAATCTATCTTTCTCTCTTTTTCTCTAAGTTGTTTGTAATCTACGGCACTATTTTCTACTCTGACGCCCTGATTCATACTCTCCGGCTTTCAGCATTAACATGATCCTCAGCACCGATTAACCCTCGTCCACCATTCAGGGCCTTTCTTGGAAGGTAAATGCTTTTTACATTTTCCCTACAGTTCATTGCTCCTTATATCGTAAGCAGCTTTCTCATTTTTCTATCAATTAACAATTGGCTCATACGTCAGCGTGCGTTCATCGAGATATGTGCTCCATATCTCGATGAACGCACAGTTGACACGTGAGCCAATTGTTTTATTAACATTTTCAGGGGCACCCAACGAGCCAAATCAACCAAAAGCTGTAGAAAGGAATTTTTAAGTACCTTGTAGTGTTTGAAGTCTGTTTAAAGTGATGTTTTCATGAGCTAGAAAACGTTCATCTGTTCGGATTCCCTAGCTGAAAGTTTAATTGCCCCAAAATGTTAGGGAACAAAATCTTCCTTTGAGAAAATGCAAGCTGAAATGAACTTTCCACGAGCTTTCTAGGGAACTATTTTCTTTGCGAAAATGCTAGCTGACGTTTTTGACTGCTAAATACAGCAATTACGACCTTTCCGAAAACCTCAGGGGCTATGATTCCCAATTGCGAATATTTTAGGCCACGTTTTAGTTACAAAAATCCGAGTGCACTCTATAATCGACGCCGAAAACCCAAGGCGAATTACTCTCCACCGAACAGATATCTACCGAAAGTTGTCGTTAGGTGCCCCTGCATTTTCAACGCCATAGTTTAAATATTGTGTAACGAGAAATTCCCTCTGCTACGTCATCAGCGTGCACAATAGGTATATGAAGCACGCTTGCGCAATTGAATTTACCAGCTATATGTTATAACAGCTTGTAACTCGGCTTTCGTCACTCCAAGACATCTGTTTCATACCTGGTCTATAAGAAATGCAGTAAGTTCATTGATAGCGGTCAAAGTATCACTATCATGTTATGGAGAGCAATAGTAAATATTAAGTTTCTGGTAACTTCTAGAATGTTAAGTCACGCAATGTTTGTACCACAACCTTCTACTGCCACACTACAGAACAAATTAGAACATTCTACTGAATGATGTAATTACGATGTAATGCTACATAAATAGTTGTGTTAGAAGCTCCAAGAAGGTTCCAGAATGTTAATGAATTGTATATAAGGATTCCGCTAGGAAGCGATTATTGTTGTTGGTGGTGGCAGGGCGCAAGCCCTCCCCACTGTAACTGATATACTGGCTATAACCACTATAACCCAAGCTACTGTGGACAACTATAAAGCAAGTGATCAAGAATAATGCCATATTCCAAGCTACTACAGAGTTCTACGAGAAGTGATTCAGTTGTGGATGTTTGTTGTGGACTGCAGCAGTCAGAAGATGAAATATAAAGTGAAGTAGAAAAGATTACACAGCTGAGAACTATAATTGCCTGCTATGGTAGCATTGGTTGTTGTTGGCAGAGACCGACTGGAGAAGCTATAATGAGAGAATCATAGAGAGCTACTGAGAAAGCTCATTTGAGGTCAAGTGGATCGAAAGGAGATTTCTTCGGAGACATCGACATTTATTGCGGGTTTGTATCAGTGCATGGTGACCGAAGTTTTAGCAGAAAGCTTAAGCTAGTTTAATAACAGATTGTATTGTTTAGAAATCGCTCCTTTGTAACTAGAATTTAGTTACGTATCGTTGAATAAATAAGTTGGGTTTGTGGAAGAGTTTCACAGTGTATCTTTTCTGTCGGTTGATGATACCGTAACAATAAATATCACTATCACTATCACTACCACTACCACTACCACTACCACTACCACTACCACTACCACTACCACTACCACTACCACTACCACTACCACTACCACTACCACTACCACTACCACTACCACTACCACTATCACTATCACTATCACTATCACTATCACTATCACTATCACATCAGAATTGATCTGACTTGTTCTTTAGACGCGTCCACTGGTAATCTGTGCTTTCGTGACGTCATGCAGCGCATTCCCTGCTTCTAACAAACCATATATATCCTTCGTCTTGCTCTAACGAAGATAGTTCTCTGTCGTCAGGAAGCTTAATACCATCATAGCTAAAAGTCTTCTCTCTCTTCAATAAAACCCATGCACATTTCTCTATACCAAATTCTAGACCAATATGCCCGCTGAAGACACGTAATGGCAGGACCAATGAGTCAATGTATCTCTCCTTCCTCCCTTAATATATATATACACCGCCAGTAAGTTAAGCCAGAACTCCGAGCAGAAGAGATCACGTTTACTAACCGAAGACAAGATGCAAATACAAAGCAAACGGTAAAAACAAAGCGGTAATATAGGTAGCAAGCTAATTATGCGTGAAACGTGTGACAATGACTAAACATCAGCGTGCAAGCAAAGCGAAACGACAGCATGCACAATGTGTCACGCTACGTAACTAAACAACAATACGAAATATGGCGCACTTTTAGATCATCCACAAATAGGAGATGGTTAATCAGTCCGTATTTGGTTTTTGGTTAACACCTATCCAACCATGTCCTTCGTCATCATCTTGCCAATTATCAGCTGGTACTTTGTTCCTGTACATTTTCTTCTGCACCCTTATTGGTCTTCGGGAAATACTTGCTGTTTTCCTTTGAGTATGAGTATAAATACCTTTTACTAACCGAGTTCGAGGTCCGTGCTGTAAGTTAGGGACCGAGATCTTTCCCATAAATTTATGGCCCTACCGCCGAGCGCGCAGGCCATAAATTTATGGGAAAAACGAGGATCCGTAAGACCGAGTAATCGACATAAGTACAATATTTATTATACCTCTGAGTTTAATCCGGCGCACTGTAGAGTACGGCCCGCATAACTTTTTCACGCGCCGGATTAAACTCAGAGGTATAATAAATATCGTTCTTACGTCGATTACGCGGTCTCGCAAAACTGACCAATCACAGCGCGCGTACTAGGTGAGAGATTTAATAAGTATGAGTATGAGTATGAGTATTTATTTGTTTGGTCATGACTTCCATATCTTCTCCACACAGATATAGATGAATGTTTAAGAGGAAACGGCAATTGCAGTCACGTTTGTGTAAATACAGAAGGCAGCTATTACTGCAGTTGTCGAAAAGGGTATCACAGATTACGCCACAAAATGTGCAAAGGTACGTTACTTTGCATTTCCTCCTATTCAACTTGAATATTACTTAAATGTTTGTCCTACCGATTGTAAATGACCGTTGGAAGAATGATCGTGAGTGGCTGATTGACAAGTTCAACGTATGATTAATTGACTTCTTGGTCTCCTTTTGGTCTCTTGGTCTCCTTTCTTGGTCTCGATGTTGAAGATTTTGCAAACCCGCTGACCAATGCATAACGCTTGGTATATATTGATCATTTGTGTGAATCGAAGACCAGAGACCGCCGTGTTACTGTTGCGCTGATGAGTGCCTTTTAAAGATAATAGTCGTAAAGGGAACCTCCACTCTTACAACAAATTGGCGCTAAATTGTTGGAAATAATTACTAGATTCCAAATTTTGTGGGTATAACATTTAAGTGTACAAAAATTCGATATCATCGTCGTCTATTTTCCCTTTTAAATATCCCGGGCGCGGTCATTTTGGATTGCGTGATGTGTTTCTGCTTCATTTGCTGCCTGACAATAGCTGCAATCAATTGACGTCACAAAATAAAAAATGGCAGCGCCCGGGAAATTTAAAAGTAAAAAAAGGCGTTAACGATACCCATTATTTTGTGCGCTTTAAATGCTAGCGCTATTCTCACGTTATAACTGACTAACATTTTGAAACTATTTCCAACAATTTAGGGTCCATTTATTGTAAGAGTGGGGGTTCCTTTAAAGAATAATTGGTGATAACGTGGCAGTATTAATAGCTACGAAAGACCATTTTGCATTTGAATTCCGAACCACAACCTCCGAACCTGCAGACTTGAATGGATTTTTTAAGACCAGGGAAGATGCTAAAGAACAGTAAATAATGTTCTAAATTTTGATGTGCTTTTTAACAACTATTTGGATGATCATTTGAGCTGAAATAGAATAATTTCTGTCGTTTGGCTCGCAAAGTCCCGCTATTTGAGATCAAATATACTCTTTCAAAAGAGACGAAGCATGTCTGCAACAACGTGTATGTTCGCACGCACACAAGCAAATTGGAAGTCTTTCACTCCTCAAACCAAATTTATTATTGATTTGAATAAAACGTTTCGCTGAAAGAACTTTTTGTTCATCATTGCCTTTGCTAATTCATTGTTGCGTAGTAAGCGAAGAAATGTTGAGATCTACTCATTTGCATTTGTGGCTGTCATGTGGTACACACCAGTGGCTTCGATCTCGTGAAATTTTAGCAACTTTTGCTTTCAAGATGGTTTTCTTGGTTGGTTTTTCTTGCTTGATGGGAAACCATAGCTTTTCGGCATAAGAAAGTGCTAATTTGATAATTTGGTAAATTTATTTACTAAGGATTCGGGTTATTTTTGCTGTTCACGAATTTGATTTATAAAAACACGCAAAATATGTTATTTGTCTCTGATAGCAGGTTCAAGCCGTTCGCAGTTCAGTCGCCTCGATATTTTCACTCTTTCAAAATTCGCTTTTAGAGTTCCTTAGACGCTCTGATTATCATTGCCATTGTCATTGTTATATATTGTTATTGTTATTCACTGTTTTTGTTCATGTCTGTTATTATTGTCCTCGTAGACATAAATGAATGCCTCATAAGAAACGGAGACTGCAGCCACACATGTTTCAACACTGATGGAAGTTATTCTTGCGAATGCCCATGGGATATGGAATTATCATCCAACCGCAGGACGTGCAGACCTCTTTATTTTCCGACATCAACGGCGTCTGCGCAGTTATCATCTCCAGCCTTAGTAGCCTTAGTAGCCTTAGTAGCCATAGGACAAGTAGTTCATCATCGTTGGCAGTGAGTTCGAGTTAAGTAATATATCCCAGTTCATCCAGAGTGCCTTTAGTTTCTTCCGTGTTGGTGGCATCATCAGGGGTAACCTTGCAATCGGTTCTTTCAGGCAGTTTTTCAAATAGCTAGTCTTCTGTGGCTATGAGCCAGTTCAAAGTACATCATTGGGGACCTAAAGCAATGAGGACCGCAACGGCAACGAGAACGCCACAAAACAATAGGCTTAATCAGATAAAAAAAAACCAATCATTCTTCACGTGCGTTTATTAAATTACATTTCTTTGCCGCCATCTGCAAAGCAGCAACGTGAAATGGTCAAATTTTATGTTTTCTCGAAAACGTGAGCACACGACAGCATTTTTTTTTTTTTCATTCTTTTTCCTTACTTTGACGTCGTTCATAGTGATTTAGGCAGATCGCCAGCATTTTCTAAGTTAAACAAGTTGGAATAAGAGATACAAAAACGAGAATTTTTATTTTGAAGTAAGGTTATCGCTAATTGCCGTCGTCGTCGTCATTGCTTAAGGTCCGTAGTAATATGGTCGGTGCCTTCGGTGTTGGAACACTGTCGGCAGCGGTAAACCAACTCAGTAAAGCAACTTAGCTTAGATAAATCTCATCATTTGTTCAGTCAAGTGTGGAAAATTAATGTGCATTTTCAGGTTCATAATTATCATCACAGTAGAATAGTATACACAGTTTAGGCCTCTTTTACGGTGAAATCTAATTAATTTGGGATGGAAACATTAACACTGATGACGTCATAGGTATAATCTTGATCATATGACCTCACGCGTGTATCGTCACGGTGTTTGTACAGCACAAAGAGGGTCGGATGATAACCCACGCGTGTACCGTCACGGTGATTGCACAGACACAAAGAGGGTCGGATGATAACCCACGCATGTACCGTCACGGTGATTGCACAGGC
>JAEMWC010000541.1:302500-305000 GCA_016490735.1 Pachyseris speciosa | reverse complement strand
GCTCGATCGTAGCGTAATTTTTTTTTATTTCTGCGTGTTGGCGTTATCCGTGTTTTATCAGAGCACATACGCACTGAAAAATGAAATCTGTTAAATAACGGATCGGCGGATTCGCATAACCCTATTCACCTCCCTCTTTCACTTAACTATGACAACTATAATAATAATCTGATGATGATAATAATAATAATAATAATAATAATAATAATAATAATAATAATAATAATAATAATATGGCAATGATCTCTTCAGGTCACCATCTGTCGCCAGTAAGCAATCGTCTTAATTTAAATTGTGATGTATCACAAAAGACACAAAAGTACCTTTCTGCTGCTAAATGATTTCCGGCTTGTTTGAATCTGCTTTAGTTTGTGTAGCCTTACAAATTAAGCCAAAGCCACGGTGAGCGTCAGGTTCTGAATAACTTAACTGAAGCATATCATTTGCACTTACAAGAATTTTTCAGGGACTTATAAGTTAACTGCAACGGCAACGGGAAATATTGGAAAAAACCTCACCACTAATCGTCCAGGCTACCCCCGTGGTCCAGTAGTAAATATCCTACACAAAACCCTTCAAATCGCTAAAATTCGCCGTTTTCAGCTACAAGAACGACAATACACAACATTTCAGGTAAGAAGACGTTTATTTTGATCTTATGTAGACTTTAACCGCAGCATATTACGATAATACTGAACCTTTTCGATATTCCCACCTCAACTACTCCAGCGGTCACACAGTCTGTCTGGGTCTCCTCTGGTGTTACCACGATAATGTTACCTAGCGTCGCACGAGTTCTGTCTCTTCAAGATGTCTCCATTAGTCGAACTGGTTTTTCCAACACACGGAAAGAGCTTTTCTCATTAGAATCAAGAGAGCTACACGAGGGTTCTCCAATACACTCGAAATGAGTCGCGTCGACTTTTTGCTGAAGACGACCCGTGAAGCGGAAGTCATGTCGTGGTTGGAGCGGAAGTAAAGTAATAGGAAGCTGCTATTTGAAAGAAGGTTGGACGAACCGTTTGAAAACGGTGACGGGTCGTGACGAGTCGTCCAGTTTGTGACGAGCCGTCATTTGGAAAGTCGCTCCGACTTTTGGAAATGTCAGGTGGTGAAGAACTTAGAAAAAAACGTGGATGAGCAGCACTATGGAGGCCGTGAGGCCGTTGAAAATGTTGACGGGTGTTGACGACCTGTCTAGTTTGTGACGAGTCATCGGAATTTGAAAGGTCGACCCGACTTTTCGAAATGTCTGGTGATGAGAGTTGGAACCTTAGAAAAAAATGGTTTATGAGGAGCACACTGGAGGCAGCGAGGCCGTTGAAAATGTTGACGGGTCGTGACGACCCGTCTAGTAGCTACACACAAATAAGTTTAATCCAGCGGAAGCGAAAATTACGCTGCGGATTTCAAGGTTATAAATAGCTGAGGTGGACTCGGATGGCTTGGATGGTTCGGTCGACCGCCCCTAAACTGAAATAAAAAACAATCGTTTAAAAACCTGGGTTTCTAACGAAAAACGTAAGTGGACAACCATCACCAACAAATACTATACATTTGCTTTTGGAAAAAAGATAAATGAAATCCGTTCTTTAATTAGTACTTCACCGGTTGTTTAACAGCTTGTGTAGCCTTGCAAATAAGCCGAAGCTAGGAATCAGGTTCTGGATGACCTAACTAAAGAATATTTCTTGCACGTTGCTAGAATTTTTCAGGAACTTGAGGTAACTGCTCATGCAACGGCAACAGAAAATATTAGGAAAAAGAAAACCCTAATTCTAATCGTTCGTTCCCTTCCTCCTTCGTTCTTAATTGCTGAAAATGTGTGTGAAATCGAAAATTTGAAGCATGTCACTTGGAGCCTGGCTTTAAAGTATGACAATAGAGATGGCAACCATAAAATATTATCATCGATCAACTTAATAGGATTGAACTCATTCTGAGACGGATGTTTTAACGTCGATATCGATGGCAATTGCAGTGATCGCGGCTTCAACCAAGACGGATATTTAAAGAATGTGGGATCATGTGTACTAAAGGCACCCGCGGTCGAGTGTGATCGGTACCCGCCATCGACACTCGACCGACATATCGATCGAGTGTCAACCACACTCGATCGACATCTCGGTCGACAGTCGATAGACAGTCGGTCCATACGTCGATCGACACATGGTCGACACTCGCTCGACAAGGGTCGATAGTCGGTCGAGTGGCGACCGACTCATGTGTCGGGCGGCAAGATCCTTATCGCGATGGCTAGTCGGCCGTTATACTGTCGACTCTCGGCCGATACTCTGCCTACGCTCGGCTGACGTTTATTGGTTTTCAACCTTTTATCTTAATAGTGCGACACAACGTCGGAAAGGGAAAGAGAAAGAGCTATTGTTCCGTCGTTGCACGGAGGGGACACTTGATCGTCTCATCTCTGACGTATGTAACAGATGACCACAAATGCGTCTTGCCTGCTGGAGCGGAAGTCTTGAAGAAACGCGACAAAATT
>JAEMWC010000541.1:265000-297500 GCA_016490735.1 Pachyseris speciosa | reverse complement strand
TTGACGGAGAGAAGGCTTGGTGTTCAGCTGAAGAAGATAAAAACCCATACATCCAGATCCAATTCGTCGAGGAAAAGGCAATAACTGCCGTAAAAACACAGGGGAGTTTATCTGATTTGATCTGGTCAAGGAAACTTAAGATCATGTACTCGGAGGGGGGCACTTGGACATCATACAAAGAGGTAAAATGTTTGCACTCTTTATTCCAGGCACACTTTTAAGGGCAAAGGTCCAACAAGAATTGCAAGAGGTCACCGAAGGAAGGTGTCTCTAAAGCCCCTCTTGTATCTAAAAATCTTACTGTGCATAACCGTGAGGGTAAAATTTCAAATGACGTGGCCTTACTGGCCAATATTTACTCAAAGTCAGAACTGTCTTTTCCCATGTACAAAAACAAACATAATCAGTGCGTTGTTTTCCTTTCAAGAAATTGCTAAGCGGTTTTTCTCTTAGACCCGTTGGCGTTTTAAAATATTGTTAGTTTTGATTCAAACCGAGCTTTTACCCCAAGAATTTAAAACTCCCCATTGCAAGGCCTCTGTAAACATACGAACAGATGAAACAAGGCAATTCATCTTTTTCACTGTCACAGTACGAAAGCCGTGGAATTTGAAAGGAGGTTTCAGGACGGTGCTCCATTTTGTTAGTGAGCACACGTGATCATCGCCACCTCCCTTGAGGAAAGTTGGCACCAATTCGGATATGGTTTCAAATGCTAGCCTTTTCTCCTGGCTTTCATATCAATGTATCCAACTCTTCTGCGCACCACAGCGTTCTCTCTACTCTTTAGAAAATGTAGTTGACTCCAACAAATCGTGTAACGTTGATTTGTTTTATGAGTGAAATTCACCTCAAAATAATGTGACGTACCATCGCACAGAGTCATCTTATACCATTCACAGGAACTTACTGGCAACAACAACGTTGGCTCTTTCAAAATGAACTCCTTGAATCCAGCAATCAGAACAAAATCAATACGGATTTATCCAAAAGAACCCATGGCACTTATGAATCCCGGAGGAAACGTAGCCTGTCTAAAACTAGAGTTATATGGATGTACTGCGCCTGGTAAGTAACTAAACATTGTGCATTTTTTTCTGATGTGAAAGAACGGTCGTGAACTGAGGTGCTTCCTATACTAGGTGCCGTAGGGGCTGCAGAAAATTAATGTTAGGCTATTCGACCAATGCAAGTGAAATAATTGAAGTTCGGCCCATGAGATGAAAAGTGTTGGCAGGTAATGGTAATGTTGTTGATAAAGGCGAGATCGCCGGCGCCGACGATGGTGATGGCTAAATGTTGATGATGATCTATTACTATGACAATGAAATCTGAAGAATGATCTATGAAGAAATTTGAAGAAATAAGAAGCTATTTTCTAGACGCGGAAACAGAATATACAAGAAATCCCTGTTTACAAATCTTTTAGTTGTAATACAATAACCTCTTTTTCTTTTTTTTTTTTTTTTTTTTGTGTTGCAGCTGGTTGTAAGGACCCCGGAAGTCCATCAAACGGGGAACGAATAGGAGATAATTTCGATCACGGAAGTCAAATTAGTTTTTCCTGTGAAAAAGGTTTCCTTCTTGTCGGCAATTCAACTTCTGTGTGTTACAGGGGGAGGTGGAATAATGACCCTCCTCATTGCAAAGGTATTATGTATGCATCGTTTAATCAGAACTATTCTGAATGAGCAGTGCGTGATCTTTGTTAGAATTTATTCATATCCGGTGTGGAATTCCCCTCCTCAGCTCTTGAAGCGAGGATTTTTACGTCTTAAGCCGGCTCAAACCAGTTTTTAGCAAGTTCCAGCTCTTGACGTTTGATGGATCATTATTCGTGAACCAGTTATAAAAAAGGTTTTCCTTTTAAGAAGTTATCACACTAACACTACAGCCTGTCAGAAATCCCCTAATTTTAACTTTATTACTAAAACGTGATAAGCGTGTCAGCATCGAAAATTTTTCAAAGTTTAAAAATATTTGTAGCAGCAGTTCCAGAGCCACCTTAAAAAGTTCGCAAAAAGTTGCGCATTATTATGCTTAAAGTATTTTGCAAAAATAAAAAATGGGCCTCACCGAGCTGGTTTCCCAGTCATTCTCGCTTAAAACTGACACTTGGAGTGCTTCTTAACAGGACAACAAGAAGAAAAGAAAGGTTTCATAAATCTTTCACTAATAATTGAGCATCTCTTTGATACCACTATAAAGGCATAGTTAAGTTTAAAGATAGTAATGATCCATCAAAGTAAGAGTGCTGGAAACCAGCGTAAGCCACTTTTAGTCAAAGTTCATAACTCTTTTTGATAAATACCGTCGATTGCATCTACCCATGAACGCAGGTGCCCAAAACATGTTTTCACTTGACGTCAAACGTCTGCGTTTCAGGTGTCAAACTTTAAAGTTTGCCCGCCCAAATGTGAATATTCAGCTAGTGTTTCACTACTTGTAGGGATATGTTTTTAGTCAACAAGAAAGGAAGAAATTATCAAAAAGGCGTCCTACTTTCAATATATATCATAGATATTAGTGAACGGATTTTCGCTGACTTTCCTCAGATTTCTTGCCTTCTTTGACAGTGAATTGAACCACGAGAACACCGAAGGAACTTCACATTTGGGCGGGAAAACTTTAAAAGTTTGACATCTGAAACGCAGACGTTTGACATCACGTGAAAACATGTTTTGGGCGCGTGCGTTCACGGGTAGATGCAATCGACGGTATACTCAGTGCCCTGTAGGCAAAGTCATAGCTAAGTTACTTATTGATACCGAATTCTATAAGAGAAAAACGCCAATAGTTACAAAAATGTGACGTCCAATTCCCTACTAGTAGAATTTAATAAACTAACCTTAAGGAAGCATTTACTTTATATTTAATTATCAGGCTGAATGAAATAGGAAGTAATTAATTACAAGCTTTTCGGATTACGAACCCATTGAATATTAGCACAAAGAACAAATAAATAAATAAACTTTGATTAGGCAACGTTAAACTTCTGCAAATCATATTCTATTAGACAGGCACCGAACCATGCCTGTCTAATGTTCTGTTCTCTTTACAGAAAAAAATGAATGCAAGACGAATAACGGTGGTTGCAGTTACACGTGTGTCAATACCGTTGGGAGTCATAATTGCACGTGTCCATTGGGTTTTCAATTATCGTCTGACCAGAGGACGTGCAGAGGTCAGTTAAATATGAGGCTAGGATGTTTTATTCGTTGTGTTCCATTTGATTCCAAATTTCGTTAGTCATTTTTAACTAACGTCTTAATTTTCAAAGAATCTCAAAAATATTGCCAACACCCTACCTGATTTTCCAGCGACAACGCTAAGATATGAGTCATCACAAACGGAACTTTACATTTGATTTGTCACGTCAACAGTATATGCTTCGCTTCCCATTGTTATGCGGAAAGAACCTAAAGGAAAATACAGTCGTATCACAAAAACCAAAGAAACTCCGGCCGATGAATTACATCTCAAAGCTTACCATTGGATGAGAACACAAAGACTGAGTCTTAGGCTTTTTTGTTAGCTCGAGAAAGTTTTTCATCCACAGCGCCAAGAGTTGCTAGGTTCTCCTAAGAATGATTGTTGAGGCCAGCAGAACTATCGTTACATAAACATGTTTTATGGAATTGTTTGGTCAGGTATCACACATTTGTTGTATTAGGCAATCTGACTTCACCGTGGGGGTAACTATGACATCGGATAGAGCACAGCGTTCCGTTTAAGCAATATGCTAAGTCGGGTGATTTCCCTCTCAATATGACATTCACTCAAGAATAAATCGCTCTATTTTTACGAAACAGGGGAGCTCGGGTAGGTTACTGATTTCGTTTACTTTTCGTTTCCATCTGCAAGATGCAAGTTTTTATGTCATCCCGGTAACTGTTGAGGCGGTGGTTCAGCGCTAAAAACTTCACAAGTCCCTAAACATTGGGAAATGATGTTATGCCTGCGCTACAATTGCAAAGTCTGCCGTAAGACCAGTTTTGAGTGCAGTGAATGTAAAGATAACAATATGACAAAACAAGTACTTAGTGAGGTTTACTCTTGAAAAACTTTGTCGAACTGTACGGAGAACGTTTGGTGAGCACAAATTATCTCACAATGAAAACATTTTCTTAAACCTTTGTTCCACCAGACTCTTAGTTACAAAAAGCCATCGCTTTTCTAGATTACCCAGGCCAGCAAAGCATATATATTTCTCACCAAACATTTCTTATACGCGCGCGTCTAATCCGGTATTTTCCTCTTTACAGACATAAATGAATGTAATAAAGGAGAGGATGGCTGCAGCCACAAATGTGTCAATACTGAGGGAAGTTATCATTGCAACTGTCGAATGGGCTTTGAATTATCGTCGGACCAGAGAACCTGTAAAGGTGAGTTTCAAAGACTTGTCAATAATCTCTGCTAATTGTTTATCACTTGGAGTCTTAGATCAAAATTTATACGTAATTTTATTAAAGGTGCCTCAAATCGTCTGCTTCGTAATATACTCAGACATTGCAACGTTGCTTGTGTATTGCAAATGTTACAATAAAAAATGCTAAAAATTAGTGTTATTGTTTCACACAACTCGATTAGCTCCGCTACAGTCAGGTGGACAAATGTAATATCTATTTATCTAAAGATAAATAAAGTTATTATTGTTGTTGTTGTTGTTGTTGAAACAAGGCGCCGCACTGTTATGGATGTGTCAATTCATTGAAGAAGTGATGGAGAGTATGGGCCTTTAAAATAACTTTCCGAGCTTGCAAGAGATGGCTGTCAAAATAACGTTGTCATGGAGAGTCAAATTTCAGTCTAATATCAAATAAGTGCGAGAAAAATTCTAGAAAAAGTAAAGACGTTTGGTACTCTTTCCATTAACCTGAACACGCTTTAAATGTTCAAAGTCTTAAACGGAATTAAAGTGGTTTTCAAGGGTGCTTGAAACTATGATTTATAGATAGTATCTTCCTTTACATTACGTAGCATAAAATATTTCTAATGATGTATACCCTAAGTTTACCCTTTGCGTTACCATGTAAGTTTGATCACGCTGCATGTCAGGTGTACAACATTTTAAAACTGGTGTCGAATGTCATTTTTTCTTTATGCAGATATCAACGAGTGCTCCAGTGGAAGAGGTGGCTGCAGCCATGGATGTGTCAATGTACAAGGAAGTTATTCTTGCACATGTCCAAGAGGCTACCGATTACATTACAGCAAGCGGTGCAGTGGTATGTTAAATTGCATTTAGTAGTTAACTGGACTATTACTTAAATCTCTGTATGAGGGACTGTAAGGGACAGAATCATTATTGGCGCATCATCTAGTTCACCACATGATTAACTGACTTACTGTACCCAGATTCGTGATTAGCCATTCAAGAGTGTTTAAAAAATAAATATGGTTAGTGGATAATATCTTCCTTTACAACAAAAACAACAACATCATTATTAACAATTTTGAATTATAGTTATTTACAATATCTTGCAAAAGTATTAAAAATACACTACATGTGAAATTCCCCCTCCACTTAAAAATAATTATTTCTAATCATTTAAAACACACAAACAAACTTACGTCACTTTATTTTGCTCTTGTACTTTACAAATTTAACACATACAGAGAAATTAACATATAAAAATTTAAAATTTTAAAATTGGTGGCAACTTTTTCTTTATACAGATATCAATGAGTGCTCTAGTGGAAGCGCAGGGTGCAGCCATGGATGTGTCAATACCCCAGGAAGCTATTATTGCACATGTCCAAGAGGTTACCGATTACATTACAAAAAGCGGTGCAGGGGTATGTTAAACATTGTATTTAGTGTTTAGCTGAAATATTGCTTTGTCCGTATGAGGGGCTGTAAGCAGCGGAATCATGAGTGGCGTATTGGCTAGTTAACCACATGATTAACTGACTTGCTGTAAACAGATTCGCATTTAGCCAATACACCACTCTTTTGTACTGTCCTAACTCCCTGCGATATCACATCGCGCAGAATGCTATTGTCTTTCGCGAAATATACTTAATACTGTAATACCTCTGAAAAGGGAAGCTTATTAGAGAGGAGGGGGTGGGGTATTTAAGAGGGAGGCTTAATAGAGGACTTACGGCACTACTGGCGAATGTGCAAATTATCAGTTGTTCGTCACAGGAGCTTTGCATTTTCTTTAGCGTTATAACGTTTCTGTCGGTTTTGATCATGGGTACTCTGCAGAACAATAACGTAACTATGTCTTTGAATTATCATCCAACCAGAGAAGTTTACAGACTCTGCAGGCCAATAACATAATGGTAATGGTAATGATAATGTTTTCATATACCGCTTATATCACATAGTCTTATGGCGGTTTATAACACTGGCGAGGGGGACTTTTACCAGACTGCTTGTGTACTTTACAATTAATAAAGTAACTAATGAGTGCCCCCGTAATGTGAATATTGAATTACGACAGACACTAGGGGTGGTCCCAGCCAGAGATTTTTTACGTCCACAGAGGTTCTTTAACGTCCCACAGAGGCAGATTAAGTGGAAGTAGTGTGATACGGAACCTACCGTTTGTCGCCCTTATCCGAGAAGAGTCGAGAGTCTGACCGTTTGTAGATGTAATTACAGAGGAAGCACTTTCTCCTCAATTATTTAAAGACCTTGAGTGTTTTTCCGGCCGGAGTTTGAAACCCCAACCTCCCACATAGTACCCCGGTGCTGTACCAACTAAGCAAACGGGTCGTTAATGCACTATTCGAATTATTAACCAGCCAGTCTGAGAAAACCAGAGAAGCTGAGGGATGGACGATTGAATGAATGAAGAAATACCACATACTTCATTACGTATTGTTGAAATTACTAGCCAATGCAATATTAGGACGAAGATGAAATAGAATACGTTAGCTTTGATGATGCAATACTTCTGCGATCGAGTTGCCTGTCTTATGTATTTGTTCTCTTTACAGACATAAATGAATGCAATGCGGACAACGGTGATTGCAGTCACAAATGTGTCAATACCGGCGGAAGCTACCATTGCACGTGTCCCGTAGGTTTTGATTTACTGTCCGACAAGAGAACGTGCAGAGGCGAGTTTGCATATTAGCAATAATGTTTTCTTATTAAATTTCACTTGATGTCCTGGGTAGAAAATTACAATTAAGCCATTTTTTAACTATAGTTCATTGCAAAGAACATACTCGCCTCAAAATTCTCCGAACTTGGCAACTGACCACAACAAAAATGTCGGTGAACGAACCTTAGACAAATATTTATGAGTCAGACTTCACGGATATGGTTACATTAGGTAAAAAGTTCAGAGTGGGATGTATCAAGTTGTGCTACGTGTACGATAACGCAAATACTTTTGCGATTGAGCACAGCAAACGATTCTGCATGAATATGTGAGTGATCGTCGCAGTTATGATATTCATATATTCACAGTCATTTAACCATGTTGCAGCGAAGGCTGGCTGTCTTAATGTATTTGTTCTCCTTACAGACATAAATGAATGCGAGGCGAACAACGGTGATTGCAACCACATCTGTGTCAATACCGTCGGAAGCTACCATTGCACATGTAGAATGGGTTTTGAGTTATCGTCCGATAATAGCACGTGCAGAGGTGAGTTTGCACACTATTTTAGAGAGAGAGAGAGAGAGAGAGAGAGAGAGAGAGAGAGAGAGAGAGAGAGTGTGTGTGTGTGTGTGTGTGTGTGTGTGTGTTGGGGGTGGGGGTGGGAAGGGTTGCGGCATATTTCTCCCAGGCTCAGAAAATTTAACAATACTGCTGATTAAATAGGGCTACCTACTAGTGGCTCCAATTGGGAGTGAAGGGCTGCCCCATACAGACACCTTCGCCTATTATTCAGTCAATGCTGTTCTCTGGTGGCGCCCTGAGACGACTAACTGACGTCTGGGTGAACTCTGGCGACGGTGAAAAACTATTTGTCGTCCGGCCGGACAGCACGTTCATACAAGCTGTACAAGTCGCACAAATCTGCTCCGTTTCTTAAAGCATCTCAATATTTTTCCTTCTCAATGTTTATTTCTTGTTAATTTTTAACAGTAACTCAGAATTTGTTGACAGGCTGGCACCTCTTTGCACGTCTTCGTTTGGCGTTTGTTTACAATTTGAATTACTCATTTCGCGTTTGCTTCGCTAAAACAAGGCCATAATACAACCATCCAATATGATAATGGCATAATCAGAATTGCGGAAAGTATTCATTATTCACCAAGGGTGTAAATGTGAGTTTACAGACGGAAAAAAGGAAGGATTTCATTTTTTATGCTTATTTGAATGACGACTGAACGAACAAACGGATGAATGAAAGAATGCATGCATGCACAGCTAGTTTTGTTCAGAAAATTACAATTCTTGTTCTTCACAAAAGCCGTGCAACTATATAAGAAAAATAAAACCCATTATTTACAGCTGAAATACAATTAAATCCTGATTAAATGTTTAATTTATACAACATTAGAAAGTGGCTAGTTTAGATATCAATACTGAGGTTGAGAGATTTCAGTTTATTCCTAAACGTTTCGAAAGAGAGCTCGGATTTCATATTATTAGGGAGTGCATTCCAAATCTTAGTCCCCGTAAACGCCTGTAATAGTCCTTTCTGGCCCTCTCTGGCCCTCTGTGATGTTCTGAGGTTGTATACAGAGGCTCACGGTTTCGCTGAGAAAATCTCTTTTAAATAACGCGGTGTCATTCCGTTGACAATTTTGAACATCACAAGGACTTTTTGTTTTTTTTTTCTTCTCTCCTTAAGATTAGACTATTAATATTTCCTTTGTTGGAGTCAAATTAAATCTGCACCGGTGATCACCCGTGCCGCTCGATTTTGCAGTTTTTGGAGTTTATTTGCTAAGTTGTCAGCAATGTCATTCCAAACAATACTACAGTTATCGAAGTAAGGTTCAAATAGAGTAGTATATGTTTAATAGGCTAGATATTGGAACAAAAGGTTTGATCTTTCTCATGATACTTATGCCAGACGACACTTTCTTTGAGACGCTTGCAATGTGGGTATCCCATGTGAGGAATTGATCAATTTCCACGCCCAAGCATTTAGAGCATTAAAATTCCGTTGATAAACGCATGCATATTTTCTGTCATGGTGGCAATTCTTTATCTTGAACCGACTAACATAACCTCTGTTTTTATTGTATTCAATGTTAGTTTGTTAGCAATCAGCCAGTTTTTGAGACATTGAATATCAACGCTCATTTGTTCTTGGAGTTCAGTTTTGATTAGTAGATTAAAAAAGGCTATAAACTTCTTAAAAACTTTCAGTAGTATAGTGTTGCTACATTTATTATGTTGGTAAATGCGTCAGTTGTTATAATCAATCGTTGGTAGATGTACTGTGACTCTTTAAGTTAAGCTCTTTTTCAAAGCCAACTTGCAGTTGAACGCAGTTTTAATAACTATTGGATCAAGACATTCCTTATTTATGAAAGAGTTATTTGTAAGAAGATATATATACTTTCACGCCATCAGAAAGTTCTTGCAATAAAAATATGTTCAAACATTAATATTGCTGTTCAGTTCTATGTAGACTACCGGATACACAATTTATAAGCACGGGGCTGGTGGAAACTAAATCATCAAAGGGCATCTTAAAACTTGTACAAGATATCACTTACGAAATTGTATTCACGGTCCTCGAACAGCAGATCACAGGGGCACCCAACGGCAAGTTTCGGTAGATATCTGTTCGGTGGAGGGTAATTCGCCTTGGGCTTTCGGCGTCGATTAAAGAGTGCACTCGAATTTTCGTAACTAAAACGTGGTCTAAAAGATTCGAAATTGGGAAATCATGGCCCCTGAGGTTTTCGGAAAGGTCGTAATTGCTGTTTGTGGCAGTCAAAAACGTCAACTAGCATTTTCGGAAAGAAAATAGTTCCCTAGAAAGTTTATGGAAAGTTGATTTCAGCTTGCATTTTCTCAAAGGAAGATTTTGTCCCATAACATTTTCGAGCAATTAAAATTTCAGCTAGGGAATCCGAACAGATGAACTACTTCTAGCTTAAGAAAACACCGCTTTAAACAGACTTCAAACACCATAAGGCACTTAAAAATGCTTTTCTACAGCTTCTGGTTGATTTGGCTCGTTGGGTGTCCCTGAGATCATGCGGCTCATTAACAAAGTGAGAGGGTCGGAAGCGGAGTGAAGATCCGACCCCACCCAGCTTAGTAAATAAATTAATTACTTGACCAATTTGGAGAAAAATTGCTGTAAATTTTAGTATGCGAGGCCGTGCGCCTTTTTCTGACCACCTCATACGGGTGTTTTGTAAACAGATGTAAAAACGCGCACACCGGACAGTTCGGCCATATCATCATGGTATTTAAGTTCGAAAAAGTGCGAGGGAAAGCCAAAAAACGCCCTTATTTTAAGGCCATACACCTGATGCTCTATTCCTCTAACAACTAGTTGACCACTAAATACAATCACTTAAAATCGTACAAAGCAGAATTTGAAAACTGCATTATCCTCAAAGATTTCTTTATTTATTTATTTTCTCCACATTCTCATATTGCAAAAGATTTTTTGCAGTGACTAGAATAGAGAAGAAGGGAAGAAGGGCATGATATAGCAAACTAACTCAAAGGTATTACCGTCCTGTACGTTTCAAGGAATCAATCGGTGCAAATTGCGTTTTGAAAGGTATATACAAGTTTCAGGATCAGCAAAGTTAAGTAAGAGCAGTTTGAAAATCGTTTCAACACACACATACACTGATTGACAGATCACTCGATCCATGTGCGATTGACTAATTTAATGATTGATTGACGAACTGTCTCTCTTACAGTCAGTCACAATGGAGTTTTCTTTATGCAGACATAGATGAATGTTCAACAGGAAATGGTGGCTGCAGCCATAGTTGTGTCAATACTCCAGGAAGTTATCATTGCACATGTCTAAGTGGTTACCGATTACACTACAAAACGTGCAGGGGTATGTTATATTGCATTTCCTATTCAAACATTACATCGCCTGATTACATGCGTTAGTCGAGCACTTCATCTGTCGCAAACCTGCAAAGTTTCTCTTAACAACTAGTTCACCACTAAATATAATCTCCTCAATCGTTCAATTCAGAATTGAAATACTACACATCATCCTCAAAGCTTTCTTTGTTTATTTATTTACTCCGCATTATCATAAGGTATAAGATTTTGTACAGTGTCTAGGAATTCTTTGATTGCACTCACGTGATAAGACGGACGTGTTGGTGCCAAAACATTTGAAAAATGTAGCTCAAGGTTTGCATAATAATCGAGTCAAATTCCCAAAAGACGTTTTCGCTATTGTTCTTTCCATCAACATGGCCACCGTGATGTCAGATGCAATCAAATAATACAGAAGGAGTAAAGAAGGGCGTGATATAGTTAACTAACTCAAAGCTATCACTATCCTGTACGTTTAAAGAAATCAATCGCTGCAAATTGCGTTTTTACACGCATGTACAGGTTTCATGATCAGCAAAGTTAAGTAATAGCAGTTTGTTTTAACACACTCAAAGGCTGATTGACAGATCGTTCGATCCATGTGCGATTGGCTGATTTCATGATTGATTGATTGACTGATTGACTGATTTATTGATTAATTGACTGATTGATTGATTGACTGATTGACTAACTGAAAACGTAAAGCTTGTGGGATGTGGCTGGAGTAACAAGGATACTTCACAAATTAATGTGATCAAGTAAGCTGAAGCCACTCAAAAGGCACTAAGGCCACATGGTAGCGGGCATTACCCCTTAAATCTACCAAAGCAAAGATTGAGCCCAAGCATTAGCAGCCATGGACAGCTGTTTTGGCCGAAACAGCTGTCCATGGCTGCTAATGCTTGGGCTCAATCTTTGCTTTGGTAGATTTAAGGGGTAATGCCCGCTACCATGTGGCCTTAGTGCCTTTTGAGTGGCTTCAGCTTACTTGATCACATTAATTTGTGAAGTATGATGATTGACTAACTGTGTGTCTTCCAGTCAGTCACAATGGAGTTTTCTTTATGCAGACATAGATGAATGTTCAAGAAGAAATGGTGGCTGCAGCCAGAGTTGTGTCAATACTCCAGGAAGTTATCATTGCACATGTCTACGTGGTTACCGATTACACTACAAAACCTGCAGGGGTATGTTATATTGCATTTCCTATTCAAACATTACATGCATTAGTCGAGCGATTCAGCTGTCGGAAACCTTGCAAAGTTTCTTACAACAACTAGTTGACCACTAAACACAATCACCTAAATTCGTACAAAGCAGAATTTGAAAACTACATTCTCCTCAAAGCATTCATTCTTTATTTATTTACTCCACATTATCATATTGTATACGATTTTTTACAGTGACTAGGAATATAGAAGGAGTAAAGAAGAGCATGATATAGTAAACTAACTCAAAGCTATCAAGGTCCTGTCCGTATAACGAATTGAAATTGCGTTTTTGCACGTATATACAGGTTTCAGGATCAACAAAGGTTAGTACGAGCAGCTTGAAAATCGTTTCAACCCACTCATAGACTGATTGACAGATCGTTCGATCCATGTGTGATTGACTGATCGAATGATCGAATGATTGATTGATTGATTGACTAACTGTCTGTCTTATTATGCAGACATAGATGAGTGTTCAACAGGAAATGGTGGCTGCAGCCATAGTTGTGTCAATTCTCCAGGAAGTTATCATTGCACATGTCAAAGTGGTTACCGATTACACTTCAAATCGTGCAGGGGTATTATATATTCCATTTCCTATTTAAACATTACATGCATTAGTCGAGCGACTCACTTGTCGCAAACCTGCAAAGTTTCTCACAACAACTAGTTGACCACTAAATACAATCACCTAAAATCGTAGAAAGCAGATTTTGAAAACTACATTATCTTCAAACCTTTTTTTTCTTTCTTGATTTAATCCACATTATCATATTGTATACGATTTTTTACAGTGAGTAGGAATAGAGAAGGAGTGAAGAAGGGCATGATATAGTAAACTAACTCAAAGCTATCACCGTACTGTACGTTCAAAGAAATCAATCGGTGCAAATTGGTTAGTCGGTTAGTCGTTGGTTCTGTTTCTGATCGTGTTGCGTCCAATAGGTATCGAAGATATAAAGGCGCGGGGCAGCGAAATTTGGCTCGAGCAGTAATACGTACATGCTTACTCTAGAAGGGCAACCTTGCCTCTTTACCAACGTTCTGTACAGTATACTCAGAAAGTTTTAATGAACGTTGTCGGAAAAACTACGCAATGAGGCCCCATGGTGATATGGGCAATTCATTTAACTCTTCTGAGAAGCACTCCCACCGCTACAAATCACAGGCCTTATATTTCGGGTGTTTTCTTGCATCTTATTGGGAGCTGGGATGGGACAGTGGTGAGAACACTCGCCCTCCACCAATGTGGCTCGGGCTCGATTCCCGGACTCGACGTCAATGCGAGTTGAGTTTGTTGTTGGTTCTTTCCTCTGTTTCGAGAGATTTTTCTCCAGGTACTCCGGTTTTCCCCTCTCCTCAAAAACCAACACTTCTAAATTCCAATTCGATCCGGAATGCTCGAACGTTTAATACATGAGCCCCCGGCTCGGGAGATTGGGCAACCACTCCTTACGCTATCGAGCTTAAATAAACTGATTTGATTTTATGGCACTGAAAAGTTAAGTGCTAAATAATAGCCGAGTTACAAGAGATTTTCAGCTCTCCGTATTACCTTTCGGTCGTCTCATGTTTACGGCAAGCCGGAGAAGCATGTTCGAGATTGGACTGTTTTGCAACCTATGCCGGATTGTGACTGGGGCTCAATTAATCCCAAGAGACGGGAAAAGGCTTAAAAACCCCACGCGGTTTCAGAAAGGACGTTCATAAGCAAAAGTGGTCAGACAGACAAAAATCGGCAAAATAAAGTAAAGACCAAGAAGCAACAAGCTCATAGACACAGAGGAAAAGGAGAGACAATACAATTTCAATCAAGGACCAATAATATCAGTGATAGAACTTCATAGTATTTATTGTCTTATGTCGCGTAGGTTGATAGATCGAAGAATACAAGAATAAAATCCTCAGATTTTCCTGCCAGTTGTGTGCTCTCTATCAAGCCATATACAAATCCAAAACAATGATGACATCCAAAAAGGCAGTAGTTATACCAGATAACTGCTGTTGTTTTAATATTCTGACTGAACACCATTGAAAAGAAGGCCACGAAAGGCAAAGCTGAAAGCAATTACCATCATAATATTAACTGGTGTGTTCAAAATTGCGCTGGATTCCTTCACTTCTTCATCACTTAACTTGCAAACGATTATGTTACATTTATTCCAAATATGTCTTTTAACAGGGACCCATTTCATTCGAATTAAAAATCTTATTTACAATGTATATTTTGGCTACTTTCTAGCTCATTTGTATCAAATTATGTAATAATGAAATCATAACCCCGTCCAAATATATCGACATTTTATATAACCTATTTATCAGTGACACGCTGCTTTGCGGCAGATCAAATTTTACTTTTTTAGAAAACACTAGAAATAATTTTTTCATGCAAGTCATCTGTTATGAGGTGCCGAAGATGCGCTTTCATGCTCATTTTGGCCATCTGCTATCACACGCATGACACGCAATTTTTGAAAATAAAGAAATAGAGTTGCGAAGAGGTTGGAATTAATAGCCAAGGCCTGGAGCAATTGAAATTGAAACAGGCCGTTGGGTGAGTGTTGTTTGTGGCTCAAATCAAGATCACTACTGCGTTTGAATTGAATCTTTACACAGAACTTAGGCTTGAAAAAAAAAAAACTTAATTAATGTAATTTCTTACGATCATATAATATTTGGAAATTTCAAATATAAAGAATAGGTTGCCGTCTGACACACGAAAGAGTCAATCCATGACAAACCAAACATAATTATCTGCGAGATAGCTTTCAAATATGATTCTGTTTGATCAGTTCTTGCTACTCTGAAGACAACCATCTACTGAGCGCGCAAAACTTTGGTGATGCAATACTTCTGCGATCGAGTCCAATAAACCATTTGCACCGAACATTGCCTTGTAATGTATTTGTTCTCCTTACAGACATAAATGAATGCAATGCGGACAACGGTGTATGCAGTCACAAATGTGTCAATACGGGCGGAAGCTACCATTGCACTTGTCCAGTGGGTTTTGAATTATCGTCCGACAAAAGAACGTGCAGAGGTGAGCTTGTGCAGTAGCAATAATGTTTTCTTAGTGTATTTCACTTGATTTCCTGGGTAGAAAATTGAGCCATTTTTTAACTATGTTGTTCATTGCAAAGAACATACTCGCCTCAAATTTTTCCGAACCTGCCAGCTGACCATAACAAAAACGTCGGTGAACGAAGCTTAGACAAATATTTATGAGTCTTAGGTAAAACGTTCCGAGTGAGATGTATCAAGTTGTGCCAAGCGTAATAACAATAATGTAAATACTTCTGCGATCGAGCTCAGCAAGCCATGCATTCTGCATGATAAGGGAGTGATCGTCGCAGTTATGATATTCATATATTCACAGTCATTTAAAACATGTTGCGCCGAATACTGGCTGTCTACTGTATTTGTTCTTCTTACAGACATAAATGAATGTAATACGAGCAACGGTGGTTGCAGCAACGAATGTGTCAATACCGGCGGAAGCTACCATTGCACGTGTCCAGTGGGTTTTGAATTATCATCCAACCAGAGAACGTGCAGAGGTGAGTTTGTACTCAAGCAATACGGTTTTCTTATTGCATTTCACTTAATGTCCTGGGTCGAAAATTATGACAAGACAAGACAATAATAAAAGACCTGGCACCGCAGGTAGCCAAAACTAATCGAGGCGGGCCTGGAGAACGAAAAAAATAAACGAAATCTGGTAACCTCTGTTCAGAAGAAAAAGAGACGTATTACAAAAAGAAAAACTACGTGAGAGAAACATACTGCACTGGTTCATTATTAGATACGCAATGTAGTTAGAGCTGCATAGCAAAATCGAAGTAGTTAACAGGATCGAACAATAAGGATGTACAGCCATGAAGAGTATAGATTAGCATCACCGCAAAATTTTCCCAACCTACCACCTGACTTTAACAAAACTGTTAATGAGCGATCCTTATTTAAAAAGTGAAGGGAATTTAGGTCAGAATTCACGGATATGGTTACGTTAGGTAACAAGCTCAGGAAACTGATCCAGTAACCTACCGCCTGGTAGACTTGATGGGAGAGCCCGCAAAGGGCAGTTTTTACGAACAGGAAACGTTGAAAACCGACCAGACTATATTTCGAATTGAAAAAGTCATTCGGCGGGATCCCAAAAAGAAACTCGCGTTATTGACATGGTTGGGTCACCCTGATAAATTCAATTCGTGCATAAAAATGAATGAACTGGAAAAATCAGCCTGATAAAAATTTTACCCGTTATTTTTTTACAGAATTAGAGTATTTGTTTCAAGCAGTTGTGGTTCTTTATCTTAGAAGAATCATTTAAGATGAAAACAATAACTGGGGTTTTAGGATGTTCTTGAGCTTGTTGTGAGCTTAGTTCATGTTCTATTGCATACAGGAATCCTAGTGCACCGTCGAAAGGGCCAAGTTTTAATATCACAGTTTATCTCATGTGGAGGTCAGCTCAGCGCTGTCATGAGGTGTCCTGAAGCAAAGTGGGATGTGCAATGCAAAATGAGGAGTGGTTCATCCTTTTACTTCGTCACGTGCAAAAATTTGCAACCAAGGAGATTGCGTTGGAACTGTACACAAGTACACCTCAACACCGACATCCCCTCCTGCTGTGATTTTACCTGTCCATGATATACTGAAACCTATGGCTGGACCTGAAGAAAAAGCGCCAGTTACTGCTTCACGGCCTAGTGGCCAAATTCCTTTTATTTCGCTTGACCTCAATTTTGGCGTTTTTGGTATTACCGCTATTTTAGTCAATTGATTTAAGGGAATCTAAGTATGATACTGTTGTTACGTTATTTAAATTTTCTAAGTCCCATATTTTACAAACCCTAGCTTCCACAGATGAGTGATTTAGATAGGTTTCTGCTGACAGCAAAAGTTTTGAAGATTTTCTAGTCAAAACCAGTCAATTGGATGAATAATGCTTAAAACTCACGCGGATTACACCTTTAGATTATCGAAAACAACGTAGCAGGTAACGATCGCTAAGATCCAAATCGTTACGTATCGAGTTCTTGCACAGAGAACTGCGGCCAGATACGTATGCGTAGTGCGTACTACTCCTTCGTTTTTACATTTCAAGTATTTATCTGTTTTCTCTGTTTGCTTCTGCCCTACCTGTCCAGCTGTCAGGTATTGCAATAAGGAGCTGATTTTGGTCACATTAAAAATTGAGTAGAGGATCTATTAGTATATAAAACAGAGCACACTGTTACCGCACTTGGATAGAAGTTGATCTGCCCACACAGTAAACCACGATCGAGAATCATGTATTAATATAAACTGCAGAGGTTTAATTAGGGGAAAGAAGGAAATGACGGAAACAAATAAAGTCGAACTTCCGGTTGTGACCACCTCTACTCAGCGAGCAGTTTTCCAAAATACCAAACGTTTCCAAGTCAAATCACTATATTTGGAACCTCTCGTTAGCGACCACCTCCCGTAAGCGACCACCAAGGCTTGACATTTGGGGTTGTCGCTTACGGGAGGTTCGACTGTATTAATTTGCTTTTGAATTTCTCTTAGGGCCGTATAGCACTTAAAAGTACAGTTTATTAATAATTTTACAATGTAGCGCTATCAGTAAAATATAGGTGCTATTAAACCACGAAAATATTAGCTGATTTGACCTGGTCATCATATACATGTTATGAGGAAAAAAACAGTCGCCATGATTTAAATCGCGATCAATAACAAAAGACAATAAATGACCTTTCCGCTGCTAAGTGATCCATCGGCTAATTTAATCTGACTGTTTTACTTTGTGTAGCCTTGAAATGGTTTTATGGAAAAGACGGGGCGCGAGGTGCCAGGAAAGGAAAAGCGGGTACTGGGGTCGGGGAGGAAAACACGAGTTCCCACGGTCTATGAAAACCACGGATAACCCGGGAAAAAGGAACCAGTCAAAAAATAACGTGTGGGTGTTGCTCAAGTACTACTGACATCGCATCGGTGACAGCAGTAACCCGACTAACAACTTTCAGCGCCCACAGTATTTTCCTGTAGTGGTGCAGTAAGCATCCCGTCGACCAGATCCTACCAGGCCATTCAGTTCTCTGACGGAAGCTTAAGTTCCCTGACACAAGCCTATTACCCTTTGCTTATTTGCTGTGGACGGGGTCTTAGTGTTGAATTACATTGCTTTATTGGCATTTACATCCAATTTTCATTGTTTGTATATCTATTTGAGTATGCAAGTTAAAACGCGCCATTTAACATGTTTACATGAATTAACAATGAAAATAAAAAAAGTAAGAAAAAATAAGACGTGCAAAATGCCCCCCGTCTCTGCTGGAGATTTAAAGGAGCTATGTCACGGCTATTTTACGGTCTTTGGGGCACAAATTCGGGTTACTTTAAGACATTTTTTAAACACAAATTGGTCTTAGGTCTCCAACAGAAAGACAAAAAGTTGTTGTTGTTTTTGTTTTTAAAGAAGACCAACGCATAATCGGCTTATAATGGTTCTTACTAGACAGGAAAGCTGAAACTTGAGAAACAGCGTCCCACTTTTTTTTCAAATTGCAATCCGTTTCCATCCTAACCATCCGTAGGCGAGGAGTCTTTGCAGAGCCATTGCAGAGTGCAGAGCAGAGCCATTGCTTTTGCTCATTAAGGGGGGACTAACTTAACTACAGACTTAGCGTTGTTGCCAAGGGATTTTTGCGGACTGTATTTGTAAAACACAGTTTTTCGGTGTTTTTGCCTCTGTATTGGTGCAACGTGAGAAGAGGTCAACATGTAAAATTAATAAATTGCTATTACGCATGCGTAACTTACCCCAGGCCCCAACCGCGCCTTAGAGAGAAAAATCCCTAAAACTTGGAGAAAATTATGTGAAGTTCCGATTTTTTTTGCCAATCGGAGATATTCCAGCCTTCTTTACAAGCCTACGTAAGCAATTGTTGTTAACGTACATAACTGCAACGATAATGACGAAATGGTATGAATTTGCGTGCTTGTGACGTCATAAATCTCAGAAAAATGCGAATTTCCAAAAATCGATACGTAGAGTTTTGCACCATTTCGATTGTTAACCATTGGCACCATTTTCGATATCCAGAAGTGTACGCCACTCGAGTTTTAGGCCTTTTTCTGTTCTGGTCACGTGACTTACCAAATATGGTTGTGACTCGAAAAATCTTGTAAACCTTTTTGATTGTAAAAACATAGCCAGACAGCTTGCCTGTGCAAGTTAGGGTTTCCAAGATATGAGCGTTGGGAACTTTCCATAGCAACAATGTTAGCTCATTTTGTAGTTAAGTTAGTCCCCCCTTAAGTCTTTTGTTTTGTGGCGTTCTCGTCGCCGTCGCCGTCCCCGTTGCTTAAGCTTTCTATTAGCTAGTTCACCGTATAATTAATTGACTAATTGACTCCTTTTTGCAATGAATTGGTGCACTTATTATATATAGTGTGGCACGTTTCACCCGCATGCTGGTTTTCTTTCTTCCTTTCATTATTTTATTTTATTTTTGTTCATGGATAGTCTACGCTATCCATACAGACATGGATGAATGCTCAAGAGAAAACGGTGGCTACAGCCATAGTTGTACCAATACTCCAGGAAGTTATCATTGCACATGTCCAAGTGGTTACCGATTATACTACAAAACGTGCAGGGGCATGTTATATTGCATTTCCTATTCTAACATTACATGCATCACTCGAGCGATTCACCGGTCGCAAACCTGCAGATTTTCTCACAACAACTAGTTGACCACTAAATACAATCAGCTCAATCGCACAAAGCAGAATTTGAAAACTATATTATCCACAAAGTCTTCGTTCTTTATTTATTTACTCCATTATCATATTGTATAAGATTTTTCACAGTGACTAGGAATTCTTTGAATACAGTCACGTGATAAGACAGCCATGTTGGTGCCAAAAAAAATAGAAAAATGTAGCTCAAGTTTTGCATAATATAGGGTCAAATTCACCAAAGACTTTTTCGCTGTTGTTCTTTCCACGAATATGGCCGCCGTGACATCAGGTGCAATCAAAGAATAGTAGGAGTAAAGAAGGGCATGATATAGTAAACTAACTCAAATCTATTACCGTCCTATACGTTTAAATATATATATTGGATATGTGGGTTGTTGAGCCTGAGCATTAGCTATGCCATGCTGATGAGGCCTAACAAGGCCGAAACAGCTGTCCATGGCTGCTAATGCTTGGGCTCAATCTTTGCTTTGGTAGATTTAAGGGGTAATGCCCGCTACCATGTGGCCTTAGTGCCTTTAGAGTGGCTTCAGCTTACCCAATCTCATTAATTTGTGAGGTACCCTTAAGTAAGAGCAGTTTGAAAATCGTTTTAACCCACTCATAGACTGATTGACAGATCATTCGATCCATGTGTGATTGATTGAATGATTGATTGATTGATTGATTGATTGATTGATTGGTTGATTGATTGACTAACTGTCTGTCTTACAGTCAGTCATAATGGATATTTCTTTGTGCAGACATAGATGAATGTTCAAGAGGAAATGGTGGCTGCAGACATGGGTGTGTCAATACCAATGGAGGATATTTTTGCAAATGTCCAAGTGGCAACCAATTGTACTTCAAAGGCAGGTGCTGGGGTATGTTACATCGCATTTCATGTCGATTCAACTTGGTTATTACTTGTTTATTACTTGAATTTTTAGATAATGTCTGTTTGGTGGGCTGTGACTGACCGAACGAATGATCACATGAATAGAAAATTACTGAGGCTCGCAGCATCATTGGATATAATGCTGTGAGCCGAAGTAATTATCTATTACTAGTAATAGTTCGCACTAAAACTGCCTCCGTTGTTAAGAATAATGGTACATGTTTTATAGCTGTTTCAGTACTTATATTTATATCGTTTGTTGCTTGAAGGAAAACTTTTATCTGCATTCATTTGTCATTCTTTCGGAAAGATGAGAAAACCAAACAACAATCAACTGCACAAGAATAAATTCCACTTTTCTCGAAAACAGAATTCATAAAATGTATTGGTGTTTACTTATATTATAAATCCAAAGTTTTCCTACAATCAACAAAAAGCTATTCGGGCTACAAACTGACCAACTTGGTCTCTTGAAATGTTGCGTGACTGGTTTTCAACTTCACAGCTGACTCGAACGCCTCCTATAGCTAAGTTGTTGACTGAGTCTCGGCTTTCAGTCACTGGAAAAGATTTGTGTCTGGCAAGTCGTAGTTTTGGAATGAGATTTACGTTGAGTCGTTCAGTCAATGGAAAAGATTTGTGTGCAGTCGCTGGAAATGACTTGTACCGGGTATGTTTCCGTCTTACAGTTCGCATTTTTGGATCAGTTCTCAAATCCCGCAAGCTTCTGCTTTAAAGGCCGCAAGGTTTATTATTCCAAAAGTATAACCGAAATTTCTTTAAGTCTTCTCTTAAACTAAACGAACTTAAAAAGTCAAAACTTCGTTTACCTCGACAAACCATGTGCTTCTGTGTACGTTCACAAATGCTATTCCGCCTATATTTAAAGCAGTGACATCTTCATTACCCACTACTCCGTTTGGCTATTACTGATGCACGTCATCAACTCCCAGAACCTCAAGCGCGCTCAAATGGTTGAAACGTCATCAACTCCCAGAACCTCAAGCGCGTTCATTTTAGCCAACTCGAGATTTTCGTCCGGTATATAGACTATATTATAGTACTGTAAGTAATTTGTATACATACGCGCGGAATACAATGATGCCACCTTCGGTTTTGGCTCCTGCGGGGGCAATAATTTTTTTTATCGTCATCCATACACGTTGCTTTTTGCCTGCAATTATATTACCGAATGCTAGGAATTAGGAGTTAGGAATCTTCTTTTTATTAAAGGTCCTTTTTGTGGTGTCTTAGGTTGTTCGTAGAGGTAAAATATATGTGGGAAAGCAGTTCACCAGTGGACATATGGACCGATACACATGTGAAGCATGCTGCATTATGAAAACTAAAACACGCAGCATTATTTTTAATAATGCAGCTTGTTGTCGTTTTAATAATCCTGCGTGCCGATTTAGCACGTATTAACAATACCCTTGATAATTCCCTGCCACCAAAAAAGACCGCCGGCCTCCGTTTTTCTAATACACTTAGTTTGTATTCGGTGGTATAATGCAAGCAGAAAATTAGTAATTATTAGCTAGTTGAGGCATGTTTCTTGAACGAACCAAATGTTCCTAGCAATACTGTGAAAAAATGATTCTTTGGTTGATCACGTTATGAATCTAGATGTGAAATAAAATCTCTCGTTTACTTGGACCATTCCTGCTTTGAGATAACGCGCGCTCATTTCCGGGCTTTACCTAGGTGTAAAAACCTGTGAAACTCACGAATGACTTAAAACAAAGTAAACAAAACATTCCAAAGAATAGCGTACAGCAAAACAATACCTCATAAAACAAAGAAAACCTCGCCAGGTTTTTACACCGAGGTAAACCCCAAACATGATGATGAAACCAAACATGATTTAAACTAAATGTTTTATTTTATACCGAAACATGGGAATTGATGCAAGCAAACTCATTTTGTCGAGATAACACCGTTTTACATAAGTGCCTTAATGCAAACTGGGATTTGAAATGCAAAATGAAGAATGAAACTCGCTACTTTGTAAGGTGTGTAAATCTGTGGCCAACAAGCGAAGTGAAATGTACACAAGTGCACCATATAAACCATATAAACAGCTCTCGCACCTGATGTGATTTTGTCTGTTCAGGAAACAGTGCGGCCCACGGCGAAAAATGAAGGAAAAGCGCGAGTTTCTGCTTTACGGCCAAGTGACCAAATTACTTTTATTTGCTTGTTCTCTATGTGCTTTTTTAGTGCTGTTCACTTTTTTTAGTCATTTGCTTTAAAAGAGGTTAACCCAACTATCATATTGGCAGTATTACGCTATTGTACCATCACTTTAAAAAGCTTAAAACTGCCAATGCATCAGTGGATACCTTAAAATAATGGTCTAGCTTTGTTGCAAAAGGCTGTAGTACTGCGTTGACACCATAAACTTCTGTATTCCATGTGAGATGATGACGATGAAAATGGATTGAAATTTGAAAAAACTTGCCAGTTTCTTCGAAATTTCAAGCTATGCATTGAAAACTCACCAAAAAATTATTATGGTTAGCTCTTCCTGCTAAAATTTCATTGGAATTCATCTTGCTGATTCTGTAGGAGCATTTTTTGCACGATAACAGGTAAAAGGCAGTAATTTTGGCAGAACTGAACTAAAAACAGCAAACAGTGACAGTGACAGTGCTCCTTTAACATTTACCAAACATTTACCAAAAAAATCCGGAAATTTCGGTTGGAATGTAGATGGAAAGCCTATTTTGGTCTTCTCAAACGGAAAATTTCCGGTAAACGGGATTTCTTGAAAGGTAGTCCAAAATTCCCAAACGGAAATGTGCATTCCATTTGCTAATTTCCAATTCCAGGCCTCTCGGCTTGGGTCGCTCGGTAAACTCGACCTTATTGGAAATGTTTCTGCAAATGGAACACGCGCATCCCATGAAAATTTTCATTTGGGTTTTTGAGAGCGCTCTCACCACTGCGCTTCAAATCAATATTGTGGCTCGAAACGCACATTTCCTTACAATCCGCGTCACGTTTATCAGGAGATAATTTATTCATGCGTCACGCTACCTTTAAAATGGCCGCCGGAGTTACTAACAAATGTATGAATTTCAACAGAAAATTTTAGATAAATTTACCGGTAGCAATGCTGCTTATTTTCCGCACGTCGCATATAAAAACTAAACCGTTAGCGGAGTGTTCTTTGTTGCCTTTAAGACTGAAAACGTTAAAAAACTTCAGACAATTCTCAATTGAAAAACTTCGGTTACTGACTCCTATACAGTCACCGTTTTAGTCAGATTTTTGGTAAAATTACTCACCTTTAATACAAATTTTGCAATGCATTTCCTCGTTCTGACAATCGTCCGCACGTCCGAGCAATATTACTAGGGAATGAGCTTTCCAATATAGCCGCTTTTAAGCGGTTCTGTGAAGGATAAGTCCAGACAAAATCACAACGAAACAGTGCAAAATTCGCAGCCAGTCGATGTTAGCCTTCATCGAGCAAAGCACTCCCCGAAGATCGATCGAAGGCCAGAACTAAAGTTAGAGTTTCTGCTCGTTCTCAATACTCGCTAGCAAGAGAATATGAGGGACAGAGAGGGAGAGTAAGGGCGTTGGCTGGGATACGTGAATTTCACTTAAGTTATTTTTAGGTGCCCTTCAAAACGGAAGTCGGTTTCCATGGACGTCCGCAACTATTGAGTACAACGTCACAAGAAGTCATCGGAGCGTGCCAACATGGCATTGTGTAATGGCGGCTCAGTGTTAAATATTCAGTATGGCTTTCTCAACTGGAATTTTTAGGCATCTACATTTCTGAATCAATATTGAAAATGACTGCAATGAAAGTGTTTCGGGTACAAATTCCCCTGAAATTGCCGAAAATGTCTCAGATAATTTCATACCGCAAAGTAAAGAGAGAAAGCGAAAGCTTTGTTATGATCAGCCGTCGAGCGAAAACCGTGGCCTCAAAAGATGACACCTCTGCTTCTTTTTACCCGATTGGAAAAGCAGCGTGAAGAAATCCTCGAATCGCGGTTAAAGCGTTGAAGAACAAGGCTGTCAAGAAACGCAAACAGGCTGAAGAGCTGTACCGAACATCAAGCATTTCTTGAATAAGCGTTTGATGCGATTCGTAATGTTTTACAACGTGCTGTTGTTGTTCTGATACAAAATTCCAACGTATGGGACGCTTCTCCTCTAACTTGATGGAGAGGTCATCCATCTCTTTTCTGGTGGGCATATTCGCTGTTTTCTTCCCAACATGATTTGTTGCTTTTCATTTCCTGTTTTCTTTCTTGGATGTCGAAGCAGCGCTCGAATCGGTATTTTTACCCGCTGTGGGACGTGTGGTTTTCCTTTCAGTTACAACTAGAGTTTCGTTTCCGTTTTTGTTCCTCTGTCGATTTCGCTCCTCTTGTGCCGCCTGGAAATGTCGGGTCTTCCTGACTGTAATCATTGTCGCTTCCATCGCTTGAAGTGAGATTACAGGGGGCAGAGGAGTCCTATTTGATCGTATGTCTAGTTAAATTCATCGAACAATGGCATCGTGAATCGATCTTGTTGATTTGAATCAACGTACGTGACCAAACTACAAACATGCGATCATGTTACGCTGCGGCTGAAATCCTATGTTTGTAGTTTGATCACGTACGTTGATTCAAATCATCAAGATCGATTCGCGCTGCCATTGTTCGGTGAATTTAACTAGACATACGGTCAAATAGGACTCTGTGCTCGCTGTGGTGAGATCTAAAGAATAGCTAAAGAATGGCTTTCTAAGTCAAATGCTTGCTCGAATGCACAATAAACTGTTGAATCTATCTCCCACTCCGGGTTTTCGGTTAAAATATGCCATTTTCCTTGCTTCTCAAACTCACTTTCGTCAACAAAGCGCAATATTTCACGCGGAACGCCGTTTTGAATTTCTTGTGATCAAGCGCGCCTGCTGACTTTGCGGACGTCTCGGGAAACAAACTTCCGTTACTGTGACATCTAAAAATAACTTAAACGAAATTCACATATCCCAAGGACCAAACTAGGCGTCTCCCTCTCTGTCCCTCATTTTCTCTTGTCGCTAGCCATTATTGATATTATTCAGTTTGACTTAGAAACCAAGCCTTTTTCGCATAAGTCCGCTGGTGTAAAGAATTGCTTTAATTTAGTCGCTCAAAAGCCGCCATCTTGGAAACTCGCGTGTCCAGCGTGCAATCGCGCGGGAGCAAAACGTCGCCGATTTCTGGTAATGCTTGCAACTTGGAACTTGGAACTTATACTCCCAAATAGCTAGGCTAACACTAGGAGATGAGATGCTGTTGTATTGTTGGAAATCTGTAGTTAATAAGTTAGCCCTCCGTAACGAGTCTCCATATCAATAAACTGAGGAGTAACATCCAAAGACTTGTGTAATGACCTAGCTTTGGAAAATTAAGTTATTCTAGTTTCTGTTAAATATGTTGAACTACTTTATTGTATGCCTCCACCATACCCTCACAGCTGTATTGTTATAAGGGGCTGTTTTTAGATGATCGACCCCTTTATTTCTCTGATTTGTTATTGAAAGCCTTTACTGGGTTTGGACTTTGGTCTCACTATATAGACTGAAAGTTACGATTGCTATTGTTTTAATGCTGTTGAATTTTATTAAGGCGCCTTAACAATGAAGATGATTTTTAAATTAAGAAGGTCTTTTCATCGGACTTTTCGGGCGACAAATCGGTTAGTCGTTGGTTCTGTTTCCAAATTGGATCGTGTTGCGTCCAATAGGTATCGAAGATATAAAAGACGCGAGGCAGCGAAATTTGGCTTGAGCAATAATACGTACATGCTTACTCTAGAAGGGCAACCTTGCCTCTTTACCAACGTTCTGTACAGTATAATCGGAACGTTTCAATGAACGTTGTGGAAAAACCTAAGCAATGAGGCCCCATGGTAATATGGGCAATTCATTAAACTCTTCTGAGAAGCAATCCCACCGCTACAAATCACAGGCCTCATATTTCGGGTGTTTTCTTGCATCCTATGGGGAGCTGGGATGGCACAGTGGTGAGAGCACTCGCCTTCCACCAATGTGGCCCGGGCTCGATTCCCGGACTCGACGTCATATGTGAGTTGAGTTTGTTGTTGGTTCTTTCCTCTGTTCCGAGAGGTTTTTCTCCGGGTACTCCGGTTTTCCCCTCTCCTCAAAAACCAACACTTCTAAATTCCAATTCGATCCGGAATGCTCGAATGTTTAATACATGAGCCCCCGGCTCGGGAGATTGGGCAACCACTCCTCACGCTATCGAGCTTAAATAAGTTGATTTGATTTGACGGCACTGAAAAGTGCTAAATAATAGCCGAATTACAAGAGGTTCACAGCTCTTCTTATTACCTTCCGGTCGTCTCATGTTTACGGCAAGCCAGAGAAACATGCTCGAGATTTGACTGTTTTGCAACCTAAGCCGGATTGGAACTCAGGGGCTCAATCAATTCACGAGGCGGGAAAAGGCGCAAAATCCCACGCGGTTTCAAAAAGGACGCTCATAAATATAAGCAAAAGTAGTCAGACAAACAAAAATCGGCAAAATCAAGTAAAGACCAAGAAGCAACAAGCTCATAGACACAAAGGAAAGGAGAGAAAATACAATTTCAATCAAGGACAAATAATATCAGGAACTTCATAGTAATTATTGTCTTATTTCGCGCTAGGTTGACTTTACAGATCGAAGAATACAAGAATAAAATCCTCAGATTTTCCTGCCAGTTTTGTGCTCTCTATCAGAGCTCATAAAAATCCAAAACAATGACGTCATCCAATAGGGCAGTAGCTATACCAGATAACTACTGTTGTTTTAATAGAGAAGTTTTCAATTGAGTGTCGTAAAACCAAAACCAAAGCAGTTACCCCAGCCAATCACAACAGTCCGAAACAGTGCGATGAACCAGTCAAAATTCGAAATAAGGTGGCTGGTACCAGTTTTCAGCTTTTTCACTACGCAAACTTTGAGAGAAACGGGACGCAAAGGCAAACCGAGACCGTAAGGAAACGTTTGGAATATTAAATTACAAATTTAGTTGTTGACCGAAAATAACTAGTATAAAGTCATCAGCTGTTAACATGTCAACAGTACTTGAGGGTTATTCAGAGCTTCATTTAAGTTTTTGGCACTTATAATTTGAAAACTAACTAGGTGACCCCCTATTTTTTTCACGTGATTACTTTTACCATTTGAAAAGGAAACTGCAAAATGTTTTAAAAAATTTTCTATCAAGAGGATTTTTTATAAACGCGAGAAAGGGCAATTTATGAGTAGTGTAAAATTTCTCTGATAGAATTTTCTTGATTTTTGTGTGACGTTTCCTCTTTACAAGACAAAAATGTTGAAACAATAAAAAGAGGGGGTCACCGAGCTCGCTTCCTTGCAAAAACCTTCGTGAGTTGAGCAATCTCCACGCGCGTTTTCGCGCATTTCAAAATATCGATATTTGCTCATGCGCCTTGCTGACTGCCGCTAACCATTACGCGTACACGCGCGGGCACCTACCGTAGCCTTGTTTGCAGTCCACGCGCTGAGTTGATGTCAGTACGGTGGAGTTTAATTGTCCACAGTTGTTGTTTTTACTGTTTGGCCGAGCGTTTGGGCTCACTTGAAACAATTTCTCCACAACTTGTGACATGACTAAGCATGTTTATTTTAAATAACGCCGAGCGAAAGCGTGGAATTGACTAAATTGCTCGCAGAACACCTGAGAACACATGTCAACTACATGCAGTTCTGACACAAATGCGGATATGATTCGCGGCAAACAACAGGAGGTGGTGAGGCATAGAAATAATAGAATGTTGAGATGTATTACCTGTAAGTAAAATTGAAGTGCTATCCCACTTTTGCAGTTTTGCAATTACTTTCCGGCTTCTTCTCCTCACGGTTCCCGACACGATCGATCGCAGTAGAGGTGGGAATTATCTCTTTGGAACTTTAATATGCATTATCAATCTCCAGAAACAAATTTTCCTATGTAAATTGAATAAACTTAAGTCGATCGAGTACATACGGCCTCAGATAATATCGAATTTCTTTTTGAACAGGACAAACGTAGCCTTGCTCGAAGAAAGCCTCCCGCCGCCATATTTGTTTTCCGTTCTTCAAATCCCCCACGTATAAAGTGTGACGCGCGCGCTAGTGGCCACACTCTCCACGCGAGTAAAACCGGTACCAGCCACCTTAATTGCACGGTTTTTGTTTTATTTCTCGTTGGTTAAGAAAGTGGCGCGAGTTTTGCTGGCCAATCACAGAGCAAAGCAATACAAAACCAAAGCAAACACAATTTACTTTCGACACTCAATTGAAAACCGCTCTATTCTTGGATGACTGAACAACTTTGATAAGAAGGCTTCAAAAAGCGAACCTGAAAGCAATTACCATCATTATATTAATTGGTGTGGTCAAAATTGCGCTGGATTCCTTTACTTCTTCATCACTAAACTTGTAAACGATTTTTTTTTTTACCGGGACCCACTTTCTTGTTTCATTTTTCTCCTAATTAAAAATCATATTGACAATGTTAATTTGGCTACTTTCTAGCTCAATTGGATTAAATTATGTAATAATGAAATTATAACCTCCAAAATATATCAAAAATTTTTTATATCCTTTTAATCAGTGATCACGCTGCTTTGCGGCAGATCAAATTTAGGTTTTTAGAAAACACTAGAAATATTTTTTCATGCAAATCATCTTTTATAAGGCGCCGAAGATGCACTTTCATGCTCACTGTTGGCCATCTGTTATAACACGCATGAAACACCATTAAAGAAAATAAAGAAATAGAGTTGCGAAGAGGTTGGAATGAAAATAGCCAAGGTCTGGAGCAATTGAAAGTGAAACAGGCCGTTGGGTGAGTGTTGTTTGTGGCTTCTGTTGTTGTGAAGAAAAACGTTCTTATGAGACTGGCAGTGATTCGCCGCTCTGGTTACCAGTCGATGGGGCGATCCTTTTAGGAACGAACTGGTGCAAATCAAGATCATCGTTATCTGCGTATTAACTGAATCTTTAGATAGAAATTAGGCTAGGAAAAAGGAAGCTTAATTAATGTGATTTCTTACTATAATATAATATTTGGAAATTTCTAATATAAAGAATAGGTCGCCATCTGGCACACAAAACAGAGTCAATCCGTGACAAATCAAACAATTTTTTTCTGCGAAATAGTTTTCAAATATGATTCTGTTTGATCAGTTCTTTCTACTCTGAGGACAACCATCTATTAATTGACCGCGCAAAACTCGCCATGATGTTGGTGACTGCGTCAATACGCGAGCCGGTGACGCTTGAAGTCGTGGACAGCAGATTTGACAGCTAACGCATGCCCATGATGACTTTGTCCTTCTTCTTCCTGAACTTCCACATTGTTCCTGCGAATTGAACTCGCGGATTTTTCAACCACACAATCTCAGTTGCACGGCTTGAAATAATCGCGGATTTATTTAAAATGTGGTCGGTCTAAACCTCTACAGACGACCACCTCTACTATTTTTTTGTCCCGGGGACAGTCCATACATTCACTCTTGTTTTAACCTATCTACGGTGGCCACCTCTCCACAATCGGCAAAGGCCACTAAAGCGAGTCCCACCTGCCAAAATAACCCCTTTACAACGGCCATCTAATGGACGACTGGCAAATGGTGTATAAAAATTAAAACCCATTTTGGGGGGTGCACAGTTATAAAGGTCACGAAACCTCTAGTGATCCGTACCGCGCATCATGGAGCTGTACGGAATCATTTCACAAAAGGAAAAATAAGCTGCCTGTAGTATTAAAAGCTTACGGTGTACAAACTGCGTACTCACTGTGCTTACTGCTTTCAGTTTGTTGACATTTTTGTCCTGTACATTTAGTTTCTGTTTTACCCTCCTCTCCCCTCCCAAAAATGATACCATATTACACCCTACCCCCTCCGCATAACGGCCACCTCTCTACAATGGGGACCTACCTCTCTCCCCAGGTGGCCGTTGTAGAGAGGTTCGTTTGTAGGCTTTAAGTTAATATAAACTGGTAGTCATTGAAAGCAATAACAAAAGTTGAACCATAGGGGCCGAGTAGGGCACCTGAGTTTACAAGAAAGAAATACTCAAGTAAAAAAGCCATTCAATGCCCTTCATCGCCATAGAGTGCACACTTAGAATAGCAAATTGGCATCACGATGCAGTGCACAATAGATGATTGTACTTTTTTACAGCATAAATTCTTGAATAAAATAACAATATGGACACATCTACTAAAATATCAACGTCAGGTTACGAAGAAATGAATAACCTGCCAACTTTATAATAATGTTAAAGAGCACCTGACCCCAAAATTTTTTTTTCGCTAATTCAAAACTTTTCACCTTTTCCAAAAACATGTAGCCTTTATTTCCAGGTTTGCATAATTTTAAGGGCTTCAAATCTTATGATGAACTAAGCATCTGCTGTCACGCACGACCGAGTCAGAAGGGGAATGGGTCTTTTCCCGGTTTGACGTCACAAACTGCTTTGCATACATATTTAAAAAGACTTGCCCCGATGCAAATCAGTTTGTGACGTCAAACCGGGAATAGACTCATGCCCCTTCTGACTCGGTCGTGCAACAAATGATAACACTTGTACACAAGCCTTTCAATTCCTTAAGATCACAACTAGTTCTGGTTAAGGACAAAACGGAAAATCTTAGAAAGTGTGGAACAGTCTATCATATCCATTGCGAACAATGTGACAAAGACTATGTGGGCGAAACGTCTCGTTTATTGGAAACTCGAGTAAAGGAACATCTTTCTACAAACTCGTCAGCTGTTCGTGAACATTGCCACCTCACAGGTCATTCGGTGGATTCAAGTAAAACAAAAGTTCTTGCCACGGAAAGTAACACTTTCAAACGCCGCATAAGGGAGGCAATTGAGATAAAATTACGTAAGCCCTCCTTGAACAGACACAATGGGTTCGAATTAGCCAGAATCTATGACACCATCTTAGCTCCCTCGGGTCCATTATATAACCCTTCTTAACTTTCAAATTTACATTGTGGCTTACGAAGTTCGGTTGATCCGAACGAAATATTCCACTTTTTTAATTGTGCTCTGAGTAGAGGAAAATTTTATATATTTTTTTATGTTTTAAAATCATGATTCTAGAGCAGGAAAGCAATATTTTTGATTCTAAATGATGCTTAGTTTATCGTAAGTTTTGAAGCCTATAAAAGTCAGAATTTGGTTTACAAAGGCGCTAAAAGGCAAAGAATGCTTCGAACAGATACAAAGATTTATTTTAGCGAAAAACAAATTGGCGGTTTAGGTGTACTTTAACAGACCGCAGTATTTATATATTCAGTAAACCGTTTGATTACAATTTCACTTGAGAAGAATTTGATTTTTGAACAACTAGTCAGGAATTCATAGGCATGTGATAGATTTCTGAGCCACTTTAAACATTTTCATTATCATTAGGCTCGATTACCAGCCGCTGTTTCGCGAAATAACCCCGCGTTCACCCCTGCCCCCCTCCCCCGGGGGGGGGGGGATATTCGGACCAAAGTAAGCGGCGGAAGTCACGCCTAGCTTTTGATGTACCTTCCAAGGTCCAATCCTCTTCTGTTTCCCACTTTGCTCAGACATACTGAACCACTGGGCACAAGGAAGACGGAATCATTAACGTCACTTTTCCAATGCTAAATACTCGAAGCTGTAGAAGCTAGGATTATTGCCAATAAGCTCGACG